>VWZW01004878.1:52024-93762 GCA_013397115.1 Edolisoma coerulescens | reverse complement strand
AGGGCAGATTTGGTTTATATTTTTTCCCTTCCTGCTGGGAGGGAATTGCACATTCACGAGGTTTTTCTATTAAAAATCTGGGTGTCTTCCTCCCCTCCCCCTGCGTTCTGGTGCAAACTGATGCCCAGCTGATGTGGGGGTGGGGACACCGGGAGATGCTCCACGGCAGCGGCTGCGGATGATCCGGGGTGAAGTCGGAAAGTCTGGGAAGGGGAAAGTCTGGGAAGGGGAAAGTCTGTGTGCAAGGGGCAGCAGCCGCATCCGGACCCTCGGGCCCTGAGCTGAGTTTTGGAGGGTGATCGCAGGTGTGGGAGGATCCTTCCTGTCCCCTCCGTGCCGTGTCGCAGCGGTCGGCGGGAGCCCCCCGAGGGGCCGCGCGGGTGGGGCGGGTTTCGCCGCTCCGGTTCTCTTGGTGCTGTGTGTGGACGTGTAAGCCGGTCCTGGCACACTGCAGCATTCCACCCGCACCGGGAGCCGTGACCGGGACGTCCTCTTTTCACACCGGGGAGCTTTAACTGTGAGGAACGGCGGGGCGGGGGGTCCCCGTCCCCCTCCTGCCGGTGTCTTTAGAGTGGAAAGGGAGGAAAGCGTGACAGTGGTGGTCTTCCCGGGCAGCCCTGGTTGGGAGGGATGGGGCCTGGAAATGGCCCCGTTTTCCTGTGTCGGTGATGGAGGTTCCGGGAAGCCCTGGGGTCGCTTCCTCCAGCGGGTGCCCCGGGGCAGAAGGTGTGGGCGAGGCTGGAGGGGCCCATGGGCCGCTCCCCACCCGGAGTCCCCCGCACCCCTTACTGTCCCCTCGGGCCCATCACCGCCCTCCCGATCTCGTTCTTCAGGGGCAGGTGCCGTCGCATAAAGTTGGTGAAGCTGTTTGGGATCTCCAAACAGCCCTAGGCTTGTTGGTGCCTTTTGGAGTAACAAGCCCCTGCGCTCCGTTGGGACCTTTACCTGATGGATTCGTCCTAAGGCCTCCCAGAGCTCCAGTGCTCGGGTTTCCCATCCTTTGTGTGTTTAGAAAGTCCCTGTTCTTCACTTTGGTGTTTTAGATAAAATTAACGACATGACTGAAGGGCTGCTTGATCATTTTAACACATTTGGGTGCTTCTGCAGTGTTGTTCATCCAGGGTGGAGGACCTGGGCCCATCACAGATAATTTAATCGGTTATATAAGCTTGGATGTATGGCTTAGATGTAGATCATGGTATGGATACTGTACTGCTCAGTGGAACAAGTATAATCCTGTGGCTATTTGGTGGGAGGAGGTTTCTAATAGGCAGGAGAGTGAGCGATCACGTGCCTCAGGAAATGGAGCATAGCCATGCCTTCATTCTGTTAAATAAAGCAGAAACAAAGTCAGCATTGAGTGGAAATGAAGTAGCTTCAAAACATAAATCACAGTATCATCTTCCTCCTGTTCGTTGCCATGTCTGTGCTTGGCGGTGGGGCTGCCCGAGTGTGTTTTTCGTTAAAATGACCTGGTGTGGGTTTCCATCTCGATGGAGAGTTGCTGTTTTTCAGTGGCTGAGCGGTGCTGGCCCTGGGGCCGTGCGGCTCCGTGGGCTCCTCCCGTCACACGGTAGCCCTTCACTATCGATCGCCTTCCCCCGAAGCGGCTGCGACTCCATTGACATCGACAGATACACTGGGATCAATAATTTATTGTTGAGTTCAGAGCAATGGGCTGGGTTAGAGCAGGAGCAGTAAAACAACGAAACGAGTTGGGAATGAGCACAGGGGGAATAATTTCAGGAACCACAGAGAGGAAATGTGTGTGATGGCTCACGTTGGTGATGGTGGCGTGGAAAGCTGGTCATTGTGGGACCATTGGCCAGAATCTGGTGGGGTTCAGGAATAACTAAATGCTTGGACTGTCCCCTTTGTGCCTCATTATCCCATTTCTGTCTAGAGGTGGAGAATACAAGTAGGGAAGAAGTGGCTTCCTGCTGCAGGAGTATTACAAAACCTCCCTGACATTAGCCCAAGTTCCAATCTGGCTTTTAACACTTCACGTGCTCTCCTGGCTTAGGCAGAACTGTCTCCTTTTCAGGAGGGATTTCTTCACAGAAAGAGTGGTCAGGCCTTGGAAGGGGTTGTCCAGAGACTGGTGGAGTCCCTATCCCTGGAGGTGTCCCGAGAATGACGGGACGTGGCACTCAGTGCTCTGGTCTGGGTGACAAGGTGGGGATCGGACACAGGTTGGACTCGATGAACTTGGAGGGCTTTTCCAGCCTCAGTGATTCTGGAGTTCTGTCTTGAAATGCTGTTCCAAAGTTAGAGCAACTTCTGCCTTCCCTTCCCTCGGCCTTGTCCTGGAACTGATATTCCTGCCTAATGGAGCACTCCAGCAGATGGGAGATTTTGAGGAGAAAGAGCAGCCAGTGGGGCCTGGGCTATATCAAAGCTGGGACTTTGCTCCTTCCTGAACAGAGCCATTTCAAAATTCAAAGATCTTGCTACCCTCTAAAAGCCCCATTCCATGCTTCTTGTACTTCTGCCCCTGCAGGAAAGCGTGAGGAGTTTATAATGAAGTCTGCTGAGAGCTGATTTGGGGAGGAATGTTTGTTGAATACTGTGTAACACCTGCTGAACTGTCCAGGCAGTGGTATTAAAGTTACAGGAATAACTATACAGGTGGTCTTGAAGTTGTGGAGATAAACCCTTCATTGCTGGAGAAGGGAGCAGTGAGTTGTGGAGAGTGAGAAAGTCCCCCCTGAGCCTCCCTTTCTCCAGGCTGAGCCCCCTCAGCTGCTCCTCAGTGTGAGATCTCTGTCACCCAGGTGGGAAAATGCCCTGGAAGCATGAGGCTGAATGACAAATGTGGCCATTCCAGTGGTGTTTCCTGTGGGAGATGAACTTTTCCTTGTCTGTTGGGTGAAATCGGTCGCAGGACGGTGATGTCAAGACAACCAGGAATAACCGACGTGAGCGGAGGGAGATGTTTGTCTGAGCAGATCCTCGGGGGGTGATTGGGAGGGAAGAAAACGGTGTCACCCCGTAAGGAAACATGGCAGAAATTCCAAGAACCATGCTTTAACAGAGCACTAGAAGGGGGTTATTTATTCTCCCCTCTTTCATATTTGTCCCTTTTGTACTCAAACCATCCGAGTGCTCCACAATGAGAAATTAATTCCCCCAAAATTATGGTGTAAAATAACCATTCCCTGACTCCTGTTTTATGGGTCATGGATGGGCTGAATGAACCGCACAAGGAATTAAATTTGGGTTAGTGGCTGAACTCTTGCACAAAAGCTATTTTGAACAGTTCTTTGTTCAGAAGTTTGAGTGTGAAAGGGGAGGTTGAAGCACTTCAGGTTGTTTAGTTTGTGAACCTCCAAGTTCTCTGTGAGTTTGTAGATAAACACGAGTCGGCCTTGAGTAACGACAGCATAGGGAACTGGGGATTACTTAATTAACTGGGATTAACTAGTTCTGATTCTTGTAATTTACTGAGGGATGTTACTGAAGCCACACAGCTACTGAGAGGGAGTGAGGACCCTGCAGGAATCGGTCTTAGTTGGTCTTTATTAAAGTGTTGTTAAATAATGATATGTTTTCTGTGTGGTCAAGTCTTCAAGGCCAGGCTGGGCAGGGCTTGGAGCAACCTGGGATGGTGGAAGGTGCCCATGGCAGGGGGTGGAACAGAATCAGCTTTAAGGTCCCTTCAAGCCCAAACCATTCAACCATTCTATGATTCTAATATTCTTCTGTTGCTGTTAGTTGCTTCTTCTCTTTCCTCTGTACATTTCTGTTCATTTTTTTGCCTTCAGAGGTGTGTCTGTCCAAGTTCAGGTCTTCCATGGCCATTTCAAGTCCCTGCCCTGTCCCAGGTCTGCCCTTGACCTCCACGTTGAGCCAAGCACCTGGGAACCTCCACAAGGTTTTACGTAGGGTGGGGAAACACCCAGCACCAAGCAATAAATGCTGCTTGGGAATGGAAATATTTCCTTTTTCTTCCACTTCATAACATCAAAGGTGCCATGAGAGCTTTCGTACAGGAAGGGTCTCTCCTTCGCTGCTAGTCACATCGCTGACCCTTTTCATTGATAAAATCGGCCCGTTCTAGACACAGGATTCACTGCAGATGGGGA
This sequence comes from Edolisoma coerulescens, assembly GCA_013397115.1. NCBI lineage: Eukaryota > Metazoa > Chordata > Aves > Passeriformes > Campephagidae > Edolisoma > Edolisoma coerulescens. The sequence continues at coordinate 89,677 of VWZW01004878.1, read as the reverse complement.
TTGGAGGCTGAAGGCCACTTCCAGCCGTGGATTACCCCATGGATGGATATTTTGGGTTTGCTTGAAGCTTTTCAGGCTCTCCTGCAGCAGGATTTCAGGGAGCTGTTCATCTACGCCGTGTTTTCCTTCCTGCCTCAACCCTCATGCTGGAATCAAGAGCCACGTGTGTCCATGTGGGTTATATAAAACTCCACACAGAAGGTCTCTCTCTCTCAAAGACACACTGTGAATGGCTGAATCTTGGTAATTAATAAAGGAAGAAATGTATTAAAGCAAGGAAATTGCTTCAAAAGTGTTTTTTAATTTATTTTGACGATCAGCTTGAATAATTTATTGGAATATTTCATAATGTACCAGTAAATGGACTGCTGGGAACATTTAGAAAAAATAATTAAGTCTTAGCAACTGGGCACCTCAGTGCAGCAGTTTCTGGTGGAAAATCTTTGGCATTTGAACAACGTGTGCATTGTGTGCACCCAAATCCGAGTTCCCAGGACGGATTCCTGGCTCCCTGGCAGCGGCTGGGAGCAGCAGTGCAGTGTCATTCCCATGGATCCCCAACCCATTCACCCTCTTCTGCAGCTCACCTGGGTGCTGAGTCTCTGTCACTGCTGGTCTTGGCAGCGTGCTGTTGTTCCCAGAGCAGTTTTCCATGGGTAACCCACACACCCTCTCCCCTAATTCACCTGGACGCCGAATCTGTGCCACAATTTTCAGAACGTTCCTCTTGTTAGAGGTTGAAAAACATGATGTGGGAAGGGCCGAAATAAACCCTAGCATATATCCATATCAATCCCTGATATCCCAGCAGGACCATTCCCGGTTGGAAAATAACATTTACAAGGTTTTCAGTTGCCAGAAGCTTTGCCAGGCAGTGCCAGACCAGCCCAGCTGTGGAAGTGTCTTCCTTGTTGAAGATGAGGTTGAGCCACAGAGCTTATTTTGTCCATTACCTTAATGTGGGAGAGTTTATTGGGAAAACAAATGAAGTCAGGACAGGCAAGAACATCCCGAGGAGTGAGACCCTCAGGTCACTGTTATGTGTTGATAGTACCCAAGAAACAGCCCTGTAAGTAATTCCAAAATGCCAAAACATGGAGAAACTGCTGCCACGTGCAGCTGTGAACCAGGTTTGGGGAATGGTGTTGGTTTGGTGGGTTTGGTTTTGTTTTTTCCTTTAAATGGCCAGTCAGCTGAGGCGGTGCCTCCAGTTGTGGGTTGTGTAATTGTGCACAAATTCCTTCATGCCTTCCTTTTTTCCCTTTTTTGTGCTGTGTCCCTGAGCTACTTTGGTTTCTAAATTCAGGCCTTACATATTTATCTGTGCCATTCAATTAGACCACATCCCCAATGCTGCTCTATAGTTTCACAGTATGTGGGAAATTTGGTAATTAAATGCATGCAAATGCTGCAAGAATAGAATAAATTAATTTTCCTTAATATCAGCAGGCCATTTGGTGATGTCTCAGAGATAATGTGACCAAGATACCGGCTCTTCTCTCCCCTTCTTGCCATCTTTTCTGAGTCTTTACTATTATTACTCTAGAAATACCCAGTCAGGTTTATAGGAAGAGAATCCTAGCCCTGCTGCACTCTGGACTTACATAAGGAGGGAGATCTTTACTCCAGGTTTTTTGGATCTCCAAATAAAACCTGAGCTGGGAACAGCATTTAAGCCCTACGTGTGTGGTGCAGCTTCAGATTTATGTGTGGATGGGAGGGTGCAAAAGGTTGTGTCACAGCACTTGCAGGGGATGACCTGAGATCCCTCAGAGTACTTTGCACCGGGTGTTCCGGCTCTGGAAATGCCGTGTTGAAGGCTGGGATCTCCAGGTATTCTTACCAAGGGCTCGGTTATTTATTCAGTGTTTGTTCCTGAATCCCTCTGTGCTCCAGAGAGTTGTGGTTCTCTGATGGCTCCAGCTTCCCTGAACTCCTCCCACGTGAATACAGCACAGTCCTCATGGCCTGGGCAGGCTCTGGGTGCCTGACCTCGTGCTGAAACAGCTGAATTTTAACAGCTCGGCCCTATGTCGTAGTTTCCAAGGAATCTGAAAGTCATTCTTTTCAGAGATTCCAGATCGTTAATATTTATTTGGATGCTGTGTTTGTGTTGCCTTAAAAGATCTGACCTTACAGGTTATCTTTCTCCTTGCTTGAGGGACCTTATCCCATGTAGCTTTGGGATTCGTTCTGTGCCGTATCCTCATGGTTTTTATGCCTTTCCTCTTGGATTTGGTGTTTGGGTCCCTCCCCGAGCACCGTGTCGGGGCTGGGTTCTCTTCCAGCCTGCAGCACTGCAGTGCTGTTGCATCAGTGCAGGGTTTCTGTCATCCCTCTCCTCCCTTGGCCTCCTCCCGGAGTGAGAACAGCCTGACGAGGTACCAGCAGCTCAGAAATGCAGCGTATTCCTGCTGCTGGTTCTGGAGCGAGAGCCTGGCACGAGGAGCGGAGCTGCGGAGCGTTTGTGGGCGGCTGGATTCGGGGGAACCAACTTCCTCACCGCCCTGCTCGTCACGGGAGTGGGTGGAGGAGCACAGGGGGCTCCGTGGAGGGGTGGGGCAAACCCTGCCAGGGGTCTGGGCCCCTTGGAGGCTGGAGGCTCTGGGAGCTTGTCCTCACCGCTGCCCTGCACCCCTCCCTTTTCTTTTGTTGTTTGTGTTGTATCTGATGCAAACAAGATGCTGTGTCTAACCCAGATATCAGAGAAATTTAACTTTCAGATATTACTGTTATGCTTGATGGAAGTATTTTTAAATGATTCATTTTTATGGCTTCAAATGAATAGAAACCCTGATAATTGATAGAATCATGGAATGGTTTGGGTTGGGAGGGACCTTAAACCTCATCCAGTTCCATCCCCTGCCACGGGCAGGGACACCTTCCACTATCCCAGGTCGCTCCAGGTCCCGTCCAGCCTGGCCTTGGGCACTTCCAGGGATCCAGGGGCAGCCCCAGCTTCTCTGGGCAGCCTGTGCCAGGTTCCTCACAGGGAGGAATTCCTTTATATAATTCTTTCTCTGTAACAGTAACACCTGATAAAGCACCAAGGAGCATTTTTTGGGAATGCTCAGCATACTCAGCTCACATTGGTGCTGATTCTGTCATAAACCCAGCCCCAAGTTACTCCTGTGTGTACCAGGGAGTGCTTTGCTAAGCACCTTGTTAGCAGAGTGAGGAATGTGCTCGTACCCGACCCTGTCTGGACCAGGCTGAACACCTGGTGGTCCAACTTGAGCTGGCTTGGAATTTTGTCTAAAAATCGCTTTGGCTGAGAGCAGTGACTGATCAAACTGTTTTTGCAGGAAGAGAGTGGCTTTGAGGATGAAGTTGCTTTTCGGAATGTTTTTTATGGAGTAGTTTGTGTTCAGGAGGGCCCAAGTCGGGGTGGCCACCAGTGGGGCTGGGGGAGATCCACCAAGCTGCTTCTTGCTCGTGCCATAGAACTCGTTGAAGCGGCGCCTGGGCCGTGACAGGTGGGTTCAGCTGTGTCCAGCCTTGGCGTGCACGTGCCTGGAGCTTGTTTTGGGAACGTGCAGCAGGTCTGCTCCCCGTTCCGAGGGGGTTCCGAGAGCGGGGTTACCTGTGGTGCTCTGTCTGTGGTTGTGACGCTGTGCCTGTGCTTGCTCCCCGCAGAGCTGACCTGCCCGGGGTGCAACATCGCTAAAGAAGCTGCTGCAGGATGAAAAGATGGCAGCGCGGCTGCTCGCACCACCGGGCCCCGAGAGTTTTAAACCCTTCACTCCGGAGTCTCTGGCCAACATCGAGAAACACATCGCGGAGCTGAAGAAGAAGCAGCGCTCGAAGCAGGACAGCAGCCACCGGGATGACGATGAAGACAGCAAACCAAAACCAAACAGTGACCTTGAGGCGGGGAAGAATTTGCCTTTCATCTACGGGGACATCCCTAAAGGGCTGGTTGCTGTGCCACTGGAGGACTTTGACCCTTATTATATGACCCAGAAAGTGAGTCTGCAAGAAAGGAGTTGCTAAAGCGCCTTTTTTTCTTGGGAAATTACAGGTTTGGGTACGGTTTAAACAGAAGACAAAGAAAGGGAGTCTTGGATGGGGCTGGTTTGGTTGGTTTGCTTTCTTATATATTTTTCTGTGAACTTTAATGGAGATGGTATGATCAGTCTTTAAGGATGGAGTTAGGAGAACAAGCTCTGGAAACTAAAAATAGTTCAGGTTGGGCTAATGTGCCGATCTTAACCATCAGGGCAGTAAGAAAAATTTAATTGAGGGGTAACAGTAAGGGTTTCGGTGTGTATTTCATCACTTCCATGGAATTCAGTCTGAAGTTGATGGTTATGAAGCACTGGGACGCAGAATCATGGCAAAAAAGGAGATTAATTAACTCGCTTCCATCTTAATTTTTATTTGTCTGGAACTAAGGTGATGTGGGAGGAGGCATTTGTGGGCGCTGAGGTGTTTGAAGAAGCGGTGTTGTGAGGGGAGCAGTGAGCTGGCAAACTCTGCTGGGGTGAAGGGGAGGGATCCACTGGTGGTGGAATGAGGAGCATGGTCACTGATTTTTTTAGAAGGCTACAACTGAGGTTCTTTACTGTTTAATTTCATTGCTTTCTTTGATGCAAGTTTAATTGAGACAGTCACCACCTCAGCTGAGGCTCAGCTGTGCCACTGGGGGAGCTGCAGATTGAGCTGTGTGGGTGACAGGAGCTGTGATGTGGCTGTTCAGGACTCAGGCAGAATTGGCTGCATGTGAAATCCGTGTCGTGGGTGACCAATGTTTGATGAGTTTTTGCTGGGACAGACACTTGTGCCACGCTCAGAAGTGACTCTGTGGCTGCCAGGGCATCATTCACGTGAAATCAGCCGAGTTTGGGGAATGATGAGCGTAACTGACCCTTCTTTGCTGCGTTTACACTGATTAATTTAATGGTTGTTTCTCGTGTCAAGGGTGCTGAGTGCAGGTGCTGGCTCAGAACAGGGCTGTGAAATTTGGGGGTCTGTGCGTGTTGCATCACGGTGCCCAGCTGATGTGGTCCTTCAGGAGCTGCTGTGGGAAGAAGGCAGCTTAGTTATCCCCAGGAATACTTTTTGTTTATTAAACAAATATTTTCTCTTTATTCAACCAGTCTGGTTTTGGTGAGAGCAGGTCATGGAATTACGGGATGGATTGGGTTGGGAGGGACTTTAAAGATCATCCAGTGCCACCCCCTGCCATGGGCAGGGACACCTCCCACTGTCCCAGGCTGCTCCAAGCCCCATCCAGCCTGGCCTTGGGCACTGCCAGGGATCCAGGGGCAGCCCCATCTGCTGTGCCAGGGCCTGCCCACCCTCACAAGAGAACTCCCAAGGCCTCTTGACCCCTTGCACCCACCACAGAGGTGTTAGGGAATGTCACTGTGATCCCGTTGGGAGAGTTCTGAAGCCTCTTTGTGTCCGTGTAGTTGAAGGGGTGCTGTCTGTGCGAGAGTTGGGCTGACTGATGGTTTTTCTGGCTAAAGCGGGCGAGCAGTGCTGACGGGGCAGAGGGCAGGGCCGTGCCCTGGAGCACTGGGCAGAGCTCCGTGCTTCCCAACGTTCCACCACAAACAGGAGGCAGAGGGAACCCCGTTACCCCTCCCGCTGCATCCGTCTCCATATTTGCCTCCCAACACGTCGCTATTAATAAACCTTTCATTTTTAGAGGAAAAAATAAGCGACGTTCCCCTCTCTGAAGGCATCTGTCACATCTCTGGAAGCGCCGTGCGTTCCTTGCGGAGTCCCTGCCCGCTCGGCGGGCCCAGATGGAGGGAAGGTTCTGGAGATGGGAGGCAAACCCACCCAGCCCTGCTGACCTCGTAGGTGCTCCAGCAGGGCCTGGCTCTTCCCACGTTCTCTGCTCCCTTCCTGCTCTGTCCCTCTCAGTGTGGCGATGCCTTAGGTGCTCCTTGCTGCTTCCAACAGTCAGTGACTTTCCACAAAGAATTTTTTTTTTAAGGCCATTAAAAAAGGCCCTTCTCTGAATCATCAGGAATTGCGAATCTGCTTGAATCATGGGAAGTTTTCCAAGATTTTTTTTCCCCCCTCTCCAGAAGGCTTTGCATCACAGGTCTTTGCTTTTGCAGCGTGCACAGGGACGAATCAGCTGGTTGCTTTTCCCCTGCAGGAGGACACGGTGATCTTGGTTTGTCTAAGGAAACTGAAACTGCGTTTTAACAGAGCAGCTGAACCTCCCAGCACCTGTAAACTGATATTTAAAGGAGAAACAGCATGACCTGGCAACAGAACCGTGGCACAGGGAGTCACAAGTCCTGGGTCCGTAGCCCAGCAATGGTTTTGTCCAAGGTGCTGCTCTTTTCTCTGCTCAGTTTCATTTGCAAAATGGGAGTCACAGAATTCCAGAATCCCAGAATCCTTGAAGTTGGAAAAGACCTCCAGGATCGAGTTCAACCTGTGACTGATCCCCACCTTGTCACCCAGCCCAGAGCCCTGACTGCCACGTCCAGGGATGGGGACTCCAAACCTCCCTGGGCAGCCCCTTCCAATGTCTGACCGCCCTTTCCATGGAAAAATTCCTCCTGATGTCCCACCCGAACCTCCCCTGGCACAGCTTGAGGCCATTTCCTCTTGTCCTGTCCCTGTTCCTTGCGAGCAGAGAGTTGTGGAGAGGAAGAAGGTGCCCCCCGAGCCTCCTTTTCTCCAGGCTGAGCCCCTTTCCCAGCTCCCTCCTTGTGCTCCTGGTTCCTGCCCTGGACACATTCTAGCCCCTCAGTGTCTTGAAGTGAGGGCTAAGTCATGACTGAGGAGAATTTGGAATCCCTTTGCTCATAGGTAGCAAGTTTGGGAGCTGCTTTAGCTCCTTTTTGTCGCTGTGTAAGGACCAGAAAGAATTATTTCATGATTCCTTGTTTTACAACTTGTAGTGGCCTTCCAGTTCCTGGCCTGAAGCACAAGGTAGGAGCAATCCTTGCCCATTTTTATTATGGAAACCCAAAACATTTCAATTAAAATGTCCATAAGGCAGGTACATGATCTTCCTCGTTCACACGTGCAAACAAAATTCGGGAGAACTCCCTGTGTGAGCAGCCCTGGGAGTGGGAGCAGAACAGCCTCATGGCCTTGTCTCCTTCAGTGTTCATTGAGCAAGACATCAGGACCATCTTCCATTCCTACAACCTTATCAGGATTTCCATTTTTTAAATGTTTTTCCATCTTCTACACCTCTCTTTCCTTCGGATCCATTTGTGGCCCAGCTCACCCCTCCTACTGAACAACTCCTCAGCCTTTTCTTTCCCGCTGAACGTGATGTTGGCCAGGTTGTGGCCATTGTTCTCCTCAAGCACCTTCCATTTCCCTCGGCAGGAATCTCATCCTCGCTGCAGAACGAGGTGAAGGTGCTCGTGCTTCTGCAAAGCCTCCACTTATGAGGCAGCAGAAGCTCCCTGGATATTCTGTGAGTTGAGGCTGTAGATTAAAGTTTAAGTGGATGGATTTCAATGGGAAAAGGAAGACTCCATACAGCCATGAGGTCTGAGGCTGGGGTGGGCTGGCCGAGGTCACCTACGGCTGCCAGAGAAGCACCTGAGGATCTCTCCAGAGCCTTTGTGCCAAGGGAGTGACTTGCAGCTTTGTCAAGTCACATGCCAGGTTTGGACACGGGCCCTCTGGGTCCAGAATGTCACCTTGGCCCAGGAAAATCACAGGGATGTGAGGGACCAGCTGCGGGAGGCACGTCTGGCTCTGGAATGTGCCTCAGGAGCCTTCGCCTGTGATGTCTGCGGGGAGGGGTGGTGACTCTGCAAGGTCACGACACCGTTCATGGGTTTGCATTTCAGTGAAGTCACCAGAACAGAAGAAAGAGTCAGAACCATCTCAAAAATCAGCTTTTTATTCTTATTTCTGGAGTCTCATTGCCTTTTCCAGGTCTTGAGTGCTTAATGGTGTTTTTTCTTCCACTCTATCTCTCCAGTTGGCTTCAAAGGAGCAGGAGAAGGGAGTGTGAAAGGAAAAGAGTGAAGAAAGGAGATTGGGTTCCCTGGCAGTCGTTGTCTCCAGTCCCCTGCGGGTGCTGGAGGGGAGGCAGAGAGTGATGGAGCTGTTGGCTGTGTGTGGCTGTTGGTGCTGGGGATCCAGGCATGCAGGGCTGGGCTCGGGGAGCGCCACGTCCCTGGTCCATGGTCTGGAATCTCTGCTCCCATCCCCTAAATAACTGCAGCCCACTCGTGATGGGGGGAAGGGCAGAGAATCATTTCTGGCCCTGAGGCAGAGTGGATTTCCTTGCACAGGCAGATTGTGAGGTGATTAAAACTTAAAAATCGGGATTGGTTTCTTCATATTCCATGTTGAACTGCCTATTCTTTTTAAATATATCTTTCAGGAATGTTTTATTTGATAAATTCAAAAAAATACGGATTTTTCTACTGTTGGATGTAAAACAAGAGGTTAAGACGAGCAAAACATGGCTGATACTTTTTTCCCCCACAAGCTTTTCAGTGGTGAAAAATAAGTTACCAAGAAGGAATAAATATCTCCCCTTTTGGGGAAATGGGAAAATAGATATTAAATAATGGCATTTCTGTATTAGGAAGTGTGACTCTGTGAGCCAGAACAGACTTGAAAAATATTTTGCATTGGGGTTTAATTCTGTATACTGTAAAACCATAGAGTGGTTTGGGTTGGAAGGAACCTTAAAGCCCATCCTGTTCCACCCCTGCCATGGCAGGGACACCTTCCACCGTCCCAGGCTGCTCCAAGCCCCATCCAGCCTGGCCTTGGGCACTGCCAGGGATCCAGGGGCAGCCCCAGCTTCTCTGGGCACCCTGTGCCAGGGCCTGCCCACCCTCACAGGGAGGAATTCCTTCCCAATATCCCATCCAGCCCTGCCCTCTGGCAGTGTGAAGCCATTGCCCCTTGTCCTGGCACTCCAGGCCCTTGTAAATGGTCTCTCTCCATCTGTCCTGCAGCTCCTTCAGGCACTGGAAGGCCACAGATCACCCAAAGCTTCTCTTCTCCAGCCTGGAGGCAGCTCTGCAGGTGGGGTCCCACCTGAGCAGGGCAGAGGGGCAGAGCCCGCCTCCCCTGCTGCCTGTGCTGGGGACTGAGCTCAGGCTCGGGGGGTTCCTGGGGCATGTCCAGCTCTCCCCCACCAGCACCTCAGACCCTTCTCCCCAGGGCTGCTCTCGGGACTGATGGTGTCTATGATTCTTCAGCCCACAGGGTGCCCAAGTTTCCTGTAAATTCATTTCCCAGCAGCTCCGGTGCCTCGCTCAGGGTGTCACTGGGAAGTCACCGCTCTGCCCTGCTCAGCATCGAGCGTCAGGGCCGTCATCGCGTTGCTGCTGCAGGAATGTGCTTCCATATGTTCTGAGGCTGCTCCTAAAGCTGTTTCCTTCTGAAATCTCCTGCCCACTCCCCCTCGCTCCTCAGCCATTACAGAACTGCTCAGTGGAAAACCTGCAGGAAGCAGGAATGTTTTAAATCTTCCTGGAGCTGGAATGGTTCTTGCCATCCCTCAGTCGGTTCTGTTGCGCTCTCAAGCGCAATCATCATTTTGCAGATTGATTTAGAGAATTTATCTTTTGGGACTTCCCTTCTTTTTATGAGACCAATTTCCAGGGTTTTGGTGGGTCCTGGTGACTTGAAGGACACAAAAGCGAATGGAGTTTTTTCACAGCTCTAACAACAAATGGAGAGTTTGGGAAGTCCAAGCAGACACAACTGTCTCTTAAACTGACTGCAAAATGCCTTTTTCCAGGTACCACCTTCCTCTGAGCTTTGAGCTCTGCTTCAGCACATCTTAAAAGCTCTTAAGGACGTTCTTGGCCCAGATCCAGAAAATGTTTTAAGAGCTCGCAGCCATTTTGAAATGGAGTTTTAATATGTCAGCAGCAGGACAGAAAATGAAGAGTAGGTTTAAATTGCCAAACACTTCTTGGCTTTTGGGCTTTTCTTTCTACTGATGAGACCGAGTGGAGATTTACTCAGGATTTTATGGGATACATAAAATGCAGGGGAATGGTGGATCTCAGAACCGTCGTCATTGATGAGCAGGCTGGAATTATGACACCTTATTGGTGTGAGGGTTGTGCTGAAAGGCCCAGGGATCGTGGGCTTTACAGGCAGGAATAGTTCAACAAGTTTTATGGTCTAAAAGGAGAAATCTGGGCAGAGCACAGAGAGAAAACAAAGAACTGCGGTCACATAACGGGTGAGGGACTAAGAGAGCAAGGGGAAGGTGGAGCTGGTGTTTGCACAGTCGTGTTGGAGGTTTCATTGCTCGGAAGGTGTGGGAGGGCTGGGAGATCCCTGTTGAGCTGGGGACACAGCGGGAGCCCGTGAGCATCCTGGTGGGATGAGTGTCTTGCTCCAGAGCAAAAAGAGATTTAAAAAGGAAGGGGATGCGAGTCCTGGAAAGTTTGTGGTGTCAGGGAAGGGGGGAGAGCTGATTCTTAGAATTGGGTGTCCTCTGAGCACTCTGTAATGGCAATTTTGCAGAACTTTGGGCCTCTTAGAAGGTTGTTCCGTGCCAAGGTGATCTGGTCATTAATTCTTGATGCTGCCATTTAAGAGCTGTCCAGGGTTGTCTTTAAAGTGCTTTCGGTGGGGATGCATTAGTGGTTCTGCTAACGAACCTTCCCCTCTCGGTGCTGAACCACAATCTGATTCTGATTTCCTTTGCAAATAATTTACTGCTCAATGGTCTAATTTAGCCAAACGAGCTCAAATACGTTGTTTCATTGACGAGGATGGAAATGACAAATTTCCTAAGAGTGAGTCTCCTGGGGAAGCCTGTGTTGGCAGAGAGCCCTCGTGGATTCCCTTGGGTTGGGCTCTGCGAGCTCGGGGCTGTGCCAGCCGGGGGCTGGAGACGGGAGTGAGTCCGGCTGCGCTCTGGGGCCATCCTGGAGAGGATAAAAATGGGATAAGTGGTGCCAGGGAAAGGGCTTTGGCTTCTCAGTGCACACAAATGGCTTTTTTCCCTCCGAGTCGGATGGTGGGAGCTTTGGGTGTGCTCGTGGGCAGCACCCACAGGCCCAGTTTGCCCGTGGTGCTCCTGCTGCTCCGTGTGTTCCCTGCAGGGAGATGGACCAGCAGGATTCTGCCCCACGTTCACAGGGATCATTCCACAGGTTCTTAATAAAGCAATGAACCTCACATCTCAATGATCTCTGTAATGAGAAGCAGCGAGAGCCAGGGCTGTGCTGAGGGTTGGTGCAGCACAGGGTGGGTGCTGGGGATGGTGAGTGACCTGTGCCTGCTGGGCTGGGGGCTCTGCCACCCCATTTCCTTGCTGTTTGCCTCTCAGTGCCTCTTTCCAGGTGAGGTCTTTGCGAGAGCAGGATTTGCTGTGGTTGTTTGGGAAGGAGGCACGGGCCGTGCCAGCGCTGTGCCGTGGGTTGGGGCTGGTGCTCTGGGTCGTGGCGTGGGCTCAGCTGCCAGATCTGCTCCTCAGGTCTGGTCCTGAGGCATTCAGGACCTCGGTTCCCATCCCTTAGGAAGGAGGGACAGTGCTGTGGAAGAGGAAAGAGGGGCTCGGGTGGGAGGTTTGGCTTCTGCCCTGTCTGAGGTCTCTGGTGAAATGGGTGTCTGGAGTGGGATCATCCCTGGTGTCCTGGTGGGTGATGTCCATGATGTGCAGGTGTGTGGTACCCTAATGGCAGCTTCATAAAGGAGATTATTCAAAAAAAAACAACAAAAGCAGAAAATGCTTTTTTTTACCCTGGAAGTTGTTTGTCTGTTTTGTACAATTCCTGCTTTGATTTTCCTGCATTAACTCTCTCTCTCTCTCTCTCTCTTTCTTTTTCTCTCTGCAGACCTTTGTAGTACTAAACAGAGGGAAAACACTCTTCGGATTTAGTGCCACACCTGCCTTGTACATTTTAAGTCCTTTTAATCTGTTTAGAAGAATAGCTATTAAAATTTTGATACATTCATATCCTTTTTATTACTGAGTTACCTTTGCCTTTGTGTTTCATTGAAAATCTCTTACCTGTTGTCTTTTGCTCGCATAAATGAATGCCAGTCCTGCGCCTGGAGATGTGGGTTGGCCTCAGAACATGCCCAAAATCCTGGTTTTACTGGGTGAAAAAGCAGTTCTTTAGCCACATCCAATGAAGGGAACTTCTTTATTTTCCCTGTTCTTCCCTCAGTGCACACACAGGGATGAGTTTTGGAACAGATAGGACTTAAGATTGTGGTTCACGTGAAGGAGAGCTAGGCTTTAAGAGCTACTGAAATGGTTAAATTGAATTAAAATATAATGAAATAAATACTAAAGTATTATGTAGAAATAAATAGGATTATTATCTGGAGAACAAACCACAGCCACCTTGTCTGTAATTAGACACCGACTAATTTGTTGCTCTTTTGGCATCTCTAAAACATCCTTCTAATGGCAAAGCTCTTCCAAAATGTCCCATTGCAGGGCTCAGGGAGCTTTGGAAGCATCATCTGATGGTGTTCTTAGGAGAAAAATAATGTATTTTATTGACTGAGCTGCTTCACCCTGTTTATTTATTTATTTTTAGAAAATGGCTCTAAAATGGAAACACATCCACATGGTTTAGAGGCTGCTGTGATCTCCCTTCCCGCGTCTCAGATGGAGGAAAAGCTTTTCCATCTTTTCAGAGTTGACTTGGGAATATTTTCTTTGGCCCTGGGTTGCTTCTGGTGGCCTTTCCTCCCCCTGGGTGTGCTGGGATGCAGCTGAGGGATGTGGCTCTGCCAGGCTGAGCCCGAGGTGCTGCCGAAGGCTCCGGGGTCTTGATCCAGGGTCTGGTTTGAGTCTCCTGAAATCGTTGTGGCAGTCCAACAGCTGGATTGCACCACCCTGCTAGTAATTCAGTGGTTAAAATGCACTCAAAATACAAACTTGTAATTTGGAAATGGTGCTGCAGCACTCCCCAGACCAGTCACTTACAGCAGCAGATCCCGAACACACAGAGGGATGTTTGGAAAGATTCCTGTGATTTTCTCCGAGCTAAGNATGTAAATATATAATTATTTATAAATATATAATCATTTCCCACGACTGGTGGAAGCATCTCGGCCCTTATTTGTAGCCCACAGAGCATAGCCTGGAAATGGTTGAATGTTCCTGCAGTCAGTGATCTTTGGGGACCTTAAGGGAATGTAAAGAGCCACCGTGTGTCCCTTTGCTCCTTGACTTTGTCCCACAGTATTTAGCATGATCATTNCTGGTGAAATGGGTGTCTGGAGTGGGATCATCCCTGGTGTCCTGGTGGGTGATGTCCATGATGTGCAGGTGTGTGGTACCCTAATGGCAGCTTCATAAAGGAGATTATTCAAAAAAAAACAACAAAAGCAGAAAATGCTTTTTTTTACCCTGGAAGTTGTTTGTCTGTTTTGTACAATTCCTGCTTTGATTTTCCTGCATTAACTCTCTCTCTCTCTCTCTCTCTTTCTTTTTCTCTCTGCAGACCTTTGTAGTACTAAACAGAGGGAAAACACTCTTCCGATTTAGTGCCACACCTGCCTTGTACATTTTAAGTCCTTTTAATCTGTTTAGAAGAATAGCTATTAAAATTTTGATACATTCATATCCTTTTTATTACTGAGTTACCTTTGCCTTTGTGTTTCATTGAAAATCTCTTACCTGTTGTCTTTTGCTCGCATAAATGAATGCCAGTCCTGCGCCTGGAGATGTGGGTTGGCCTCAGAACATGCCCAAAATCCTGGTTTTACTGGGTGAAAAAGCAGTTCTTTAGCCACATCCAATGAAGGGAACTTCTTTATTTTCCCTGTTCTTCCCTCAGTGCACACACAGGGATGAGTTTTGGAACAGATAGGACTTAAGATTGTGGTTCACGTGAAGGAGAGCTAGGCTTTAAGAGCTACTGAAATGGTTAAATTGAATTAAAATATAATGAAATAAATACTAAAGTATTATGTAGAAATAAATAGGATTATTATCTGGAGAACAAACCACAGCCACCTTGTCTGTAATTAGACACCGACTAATTTGTTGCTCTTTTGGCATCTCTAAAACATCCTTCTAATGGCAAAGCTCTTCCAAAATGTCCCATTGCAGGGCTCAGGGAGCTTTGGAAGCATCATCTGATGGTGTTCTTAGGAGAAAAATAATGTATTTTATTGACTGAGCTGCTTCACCCTGTTTATTTATTTATTTTTAGAAAATGGCTCTAAAATGGAAACACATCCACATGGTTTAGAGGCTGCTGTGATCTCCCTTCCCGCGTCTCAGATGGAGGAAAAGCTTTTCCATCTTTTCAGAGTTGACTTGGGAATATTTTCTTTGGCCCTGGGTTGCTTCTGGTGGCCTTTCCTCCCCCTGGGTGTGCTGGGATGCAGCTGAGGGATGTGGCTCTGCCAGGCTGAGCCCGAGGTGCTGCCGAAGGCTCCGGGGTCTTGATCCAGGGTCTGGTTTGAGTCTCCTGAAATCGTTGTGGCAGTCCAACAGCTGGATTGCACCACCCTGCTAGTAATTCAGTGGTTAAAATGCACTCAAAATACAAACTTGTAATTTGGAAATGGTGCTGCAGCACTCCCCAGACCAGTCACTTACAGCAGCAGATCCCAAACACACAGAGGGATGTTTGGAAAGATTCCTGTGGTTTTCTCCGAGCTAAGTCCTGGTGTCTGTGGATTTCAGCACTGCTTTCCCATGGGCTGCAATAACAGACAAGATATTTTAATGTTACTGAGTAGCTGGGGACACATTTTCATTTAGGCCTCTGAACTGAATGGCCGAGACATACCAGAAAATATCACATTTATTTATAGAAAACTAATTTTAAAAGTATATTAAATTTATATAAATTATACATACTAGTATATTAAACTTATATGAAATATAGCATTTATTGAATGGTGACATAGAATGCTATTTATGTAGTCGTATATGTTATATAATATATAATATGTTACATAGTNCACTATTTTGACCAACTGTGTATTCATGACTTTTAGTAACCCGCCCGAATGGTCAAAGAATGTGGAGTAAGTACGAATTGCTGCGTTTAAATCCCAAATCTTGTGTTTGTGAGAATCTCCCAGAACGCTGAGTTTCTTCCCTTGAGGACCCTGTTCCTCCCTGGGGATTTTTTTTTTTTTTGCATGAGCAGTTTGTCTTTTGGAGCCGTTTCTTTAGACAAAAGTGCCCGTAATTCAGCTTTTTTCACGACTAAAAGGATGTTTCCTCGTGGCAGGTACACATTCACTGGGATTTATACGTTTGAATCACTCGTGAAAATCATTGCCAGAGGTTTCTGTATAGATGGGTTCACCTTCCTGCGGGATCCGTGGAACTGGCTGGATTTCAGCGTGATCATGATGGCGTAAGTTGTGTTATTCCAGGGATTTGTGGGGATGGGAGCGGACGGGGCCTTAGGAAGAGGGTGGGTTTGGAAGGAAAAAGAAGATCAAGGAGAACTTAAATGAACCCCCGCAAGGTTTCTGTCTTGAGTTTTCCAAGGAAAGCTTTGGCCTGATGGGATTTCAGCTCTGAACTGCAGCAGCGCGGAGTTAGTGGAGCTGCTGCTGCAGAAAAATAGGATTTTCTGGAAATTGCCTTGATTAATACAAGATTTGAGGTGTTTCACGTGCCAGAGGGGCAGATCAGCGTAGGAACCAAACATCTTTCAATTCCAGTCTCTATCACTCCTTCCCCTTTGGGCTGTGACTGGAGGTTGGACTGTGATTAACCCATTAATAACCCATTAATAACCTGTTAATAAGCAGTGGTTATCAACCCATTTCCCAGGAAGCTGCAGTGTCAGGAAGGAGACATTTGATTTTCCTTCCCCGTTCTTTTCTCTTGTGCTGGATTGGGCTGATATTGAGGATCATGGGCACGTCTGAGTCAGGAGATACACCCTAAATCCCTGTTTTTTTCCATGTTGCCCTGAGCTGATCCTGGCTCAGGCTTGGTCCTGCTGGTGAAAACCAGGTCTTTGTCACTGGTATTCCCAGTTGCTGGTGGAAGAAATATTTTTGCCCTTTTACACTTATTTTTGGAGTATTGCATGTGGCGTGGTGGGGCTCCCATATTCACCAGTGTCTGATGGAACAGGGATCACAGAGGGAGGCTCAGGAGCTGGATGTCCAAGGGTTCAGAGCACTTGAATTGAAGTAAAATACTTTAATCGTATTTCGCTGGATTCTGCACCCAAGTTTGTTGTCTTTCCTGAGTTTTTGCTCTTTTTCTACTTACCTTTTAGTTGTTTACTTAAATTATACACAAAGAGTTGAACATTGTCCATGAAAAGCCAACAACCAGCAGCTCCCCAGTATTTTATTTTACTTCAGAGCAGTCGGGGATCTGCTGTGCCCAGAGTGAACACCCAATGTCCAAATCCAACCTGGGAATTGGCAATTCCTTTATTTCTCCAGAAATTACCAAATATCGTCCCACCAGCTTTAAAGGGCACTGGCCTGCAAGGAATGTCCTAAATCCCTCACTGGTCTCTGTAACCCTCTCCTTTCCAGAGGCCAGGCTTTGCCTGTAGGCTCTGCTACAATCCTTTTTGTTATTTAAACCCCACTAAGAGGGTCTGAGTTTTTTGAAGCCCTTGAGGCCTTTCTGCACTAGGAAAAATCTTGAATATTGAGCATTCCTTTGCTTTTTCATACCGACTTTCTCCCCACGCAGCGCAGAGGAAATACTCTGTGAGCTGGGGTAAAATTTAACCCTGTTACTTTGTGCTAAGCCTCTTCTCCCCTGTGTATCTTGGGTTTATCTGCTTGTAAAAAGGGGAGAATCAAACCTTCCTGTGGCTCACAAACAGACATTGGAGCATAAAGGATTAAAAATGGAGGATGCTAATTAAAATGAAGGATGCTAATTAAATTGAAGGATGTTAATCAAAGCAGAGGATGATTATGTTTTCTTAAAAACATGAAGTGAAGCGAATATACCTGAAACCCCTGATCATGAGGTGATCATATAATCGTGGAATCATGGAATGGTTTGGGTTGGGAGGGACCTTAAAGCTCATCCAGTTCCACCCCTGCCATGGGCAGGGACACCTCCCACTAGCCCAGGTTGCTCAGGGTGATGTCACCAAGTCTCCTCAAATATTGGACACTTTTACAATTGCCTTCTTCTGTAGAGATGGCAGAGTTTCAAGTTCTCTGTAGGACTGTGTGGAGTTTGGGGCACCACAATATAAAAAAGATCTAAAGCTGTTGGAGAGGGTCCAAAGCAGGGACAAGGGGATGGGGGAGGGCACTGGGTCTGTTCAGCTGGAGAAGAGACTGAGGGGAGACTCATTGGGGGCTGCAGCTTCATCCCGAGGGTCTGCTCCCTGGGACAGTGACAGGACACGAGGGAACAGCTGGAGCTGTGCCAGGGCAGGCTCAGGCTGGAGATCAGGGAAAGGTTCTTCCCCCAGAGGGTGCTGGGCACTGCCCAGGCTCCCCAGGGAATGGGCACGGCCCCGAGGCTGCCAGAGCTCCAGGAGCGTTTGGGCAGCGCTGCCAGGGATGCCCAGGGTGGGATTTTGGGGTGTCTGTGCAGGGCCAGGGGCTGGGCTGGATGATCCTTGTGGGTCCCTCTAACTCAGGACATTCCATGATTCTTGGTGAGGATGGGTATCCAGCCGTGTACCTGGGCAAGCCGGCTGGGGAGTGGAGAGACTTAAACTGTGTTTTCCTCTGCAACTTTGTCTCTCTCTCTCTTTTCAATGCCAATTCTGAAGCGTTTTAAATCACAAGCTGTTTCCTACAAGCAGACGATTTATGCAAAGGAAGGTGACCCCAACGGTGCCATTAACTCTGGTTTAATTCTGCAGGTATATAACAGAGTTTGTAAACCTAGGCAATCTTTCAGCTCTTCGAACTTTCAGAGTATTGAGAGCTTTGAAAACTATTTCTGTAATTCCAGGTAAGGCGGCCCCGGTTGGTGTTTAGCTGTCGGGTACAGGCCCCTGTGAGTGATGTATTGCTTTGTCTGTAGTGGTTGTTTTATTTTGGTGTGTGTATTGTCATGGTGTTTTTTGTGTGTGACCTCCCTCATTGCAGATATGTCACAGAGTTTGTGGACCTTGGGAATGTCTCAGCATTGAGAACTTTCAGAGTTCTCCGAGCTTTGAAAACTATCTCTGTAATTCCAGGTGAGAACCATTCAGCATTAAAGGCTGGCCTTGCGTGTGTCTCCTCTCCGTATTTCCCCTCCCCTCCTGCACTGCTCATTCCTCAGAAATGGCATTGGGATTTTTTGGATGGGATTTGCAGTCTGTGTAACAAAGCAGTTTGAAATCAAGGCTCCTGGGCCATCAAATTGTGGGATGAACAGGCTATTACTCCATACTTTTCCATCCCTTTGTATGCACATTTCATACTGATCTCCGAAACTAAAGCCAGGCTTAAAAGTTTAATTCCAGATGAACAGGATCAGGCTCCTCCTCAGGCTGAACAGTTTCTGGCTCAGGGACTTGCCCTGTCATTGTCAGTGGTTTTGGAGTTGTTTTAGGAATAAGTTTGTAAAGCAACAGAGCAAAACCCAACCACGATTAAAACCTTTTTGCCTGTTTCCTGTGCCACCCCAGAACTGGACTTGTCAGGACCATCCTTCCCAAAGCTGCTTCTGGCCTTGTAACTCAGCTGGGTGTCACAGGGTGAGCAGTGGCCCTTCCCTTGTTATGAGACACCCTGGAGACATTACGGACTGAGAATCACAGAATTCCAGTCTGGTTTGGGTTGGGAGGGACCTTAAAGCTCGTCTTGTTCCACCTCCTGCCATAGGCAGGGACACCTCCCACTAGACCAGTTTAATCACAGCTCTGTCCAGCCCGGCCTGGAACACTTCCTGGTCCTGAATTCTTGTACAGAGAAGCTTCATGCACATGGTTTCTCAAAAGTGCCCCTAATTCTAAGGTCAAGCTCAAGGCTCAGGGCTTGCAGGCACTCAGACATATCCAGCATTCTGGTTTCCAGGTGCTCAACCTGTTTCAAGGCAGGCACCTGAAATAACTCCTCGATGAGTTTGGGTCTCAGTTCCTTTGTGGTTTGTTCCCTCATGCATTCACTGATACTGGAGTGGTGCTTCTGCTTTCTCAGGCTGCCAGGGACGAGCCTATGGAATCGTGGGGCACATCCCTTTTGTCCCATCCCAGACTGCCAACCCCATCAGCTGTACCTGCCTGTTGTGCATGATGATGATGGTGATGCTCTCACGTGGCACCTGCTTTCCTTGCACCCAGTGAGAACATGCTGGAGTGATGTTCCTACTGAGCCTTCCTTCATGTTTGGTGATACCTAAGAGCAAAAGATCTTTGGGAATTGCTGTTAGCACTGCACCGGGCGGGTCTGAAGGGCCACTGTGATTCTCTCAGCCTGCTCCAGAGAGTAACTGGCTTGCTCAGAGAGAAGCATCAATGTTAAAACCAGTTTTGCCTGTGTTTTGCTTTCTTAATTGTAGCAGAGTGGAGATGATGCAGCTTTGAGGAGCTGGTTACTGGCTGTGTGACAGCATGCCTTGTGTTCCCGTGGACGGGAGCAGAACAGCTCAGTTTTGGATCATCCTCTCCATACAAATCAAAACCAATGGAGTTTTATTTCAAATGGCAGCGGAGGGGTTGGGGCTGAGCCCTGCTGAGTTCAGCACATTTTTATGTAATTTTTATTAGAGGGACAATTTGCTGCATATTTTGATTGAGTAAAAGGGGTGATTTGCCACACACAGCCAAGGGGATCCTGTTTGGGTGTTGGGGACACTGGACATACCTGAAATGCCAAAACTTTGGGGTTTTGTATCCGTTTCTGGGGGAGGATTGTCCAGGTGTGTTTCTGCAGCACGTGGGTGCAGCACAGACCTTTCCCCCCTCCGTTTTGTGACAGCAGGAGGAATGTAAAGCATTTGAGTAATTGGCCTTTTGGCTTATTTAATATGAAAGCATAAAGTGCTCTTTATGGGTTTTACCACTATCATTTCACAGGGAAAAGGTGATTTTTAGAATACACTGAATATTAAAATCTAAAGGGGTTTTACTTCTGCTTCAGCACATGGAATGGGAATTTTAACTCTGTGCTGAGCTACTGAGAAGCTCATTTTAGTGTTTCGAGTGCCATCTACATCTTCTGTCAATAATTGGAATTAAGGTGTGTTTGAGACGAGATAAAAATGGGAAATATGACCAGAATTTGGCATGCCATGGACAAAATTCCATGTTCTCTATTAATCTGAGTGCCAGGAGCAAACTGTGACACCTATGAGCTAAACCACCAAAATATCCCTTTGGTTTGGTGGAAAAACTGTATGAAACCATGATGGTCTCAAGAAATTTTCTATATTGGCACTTGAGTTGTTATATTTTAAATGCCTGATGCCGTGTTGGGACACACCTGGGTCACGCCTGCATTCCACAGGATCCAGGGAAACCTGGATCCGCAGAGCACGGGGGCGATCGCTGCCGCTGGAAGTTGTTGGAGTCGTGTTTGTTGAAATATTCCCAGCCTGTGCCTGGACTGGGATCTCTCCTGCTGGTTCCAAATCCCCTTCTCCCTCCCCACCCGTGAGAGAGCAGCATCCAAAGCAGGAGCCCAAGCGCTGGTGTCCGTGGGTGCATGTGCAGAGCAGAGCCGTGGGATGAGCATGGCAAGAGGTGCTGGGGGTGATGTGTCTGCCAGAACAGCAAAAACCTGCTCTGCGTCAGAGCAGGGCTTTGGCATCCATGAAAAGTTTGGAGAATGGAAGTGAACGACACTTCAAAGTAGAATTCCTTTGTAAGGAATGTATCTGCAACTGTTTATTTTCGAATCTTTATGTTCCTGATATGGGTCTAACCTCTGCTGGTCTACAAGGGTTTCATAGAAGGAGGAGGTTGGAAGGGACCAAGGTTTATTGCAAAATGTTCATGTGGCCTCAGCTGGAACCTTGGATCTGACTGGCCCCAAATCCAGCTGTGATTTATTAGTTTTTTTGTCCTTCCTCCCTTCACTGCTCATTTATAAACCACAGAATCATCCCACTTAACACCAGAAAAGTGGATTAAAGGGGCCTTATTCAGTATTGTTTCTGCATCCAAAATTCTAGCTAGCTTAGACCTGTTGCCTAAAAATTAATGCTGAGTTCTGCCCACTCACGAGTTCTGCCTCTCACGGACCAGACTGGTGTGGGAAACCAGCAGGACTCCTGGCTTATGCCTGAGCTTACTTTGGTGCTGAGCCTGGTAATGATCCCAATGGCCCCAGTAAATCCCAGAGCACCGATGCTCTGGGTGAAATCCTGCCCTGGCTGTAACCAAACCCACCCCAAAAGGGAAGATTCTGCTCCTGCAAGGGAAGGGAAGTGCTGGGACAGTTTAGTTGAGCAGGAGAAACCCAAGATGTGGAGAGTGAAAGGCATTTGATCTCTGTAAGCTGTTGGAGCCCGTGCCAGGCTGAACGTGTCCACGCGGGGTTTTGTGGCAGCGTGTCCCGGTTTGATCCTTGTTTGACAAACCATGTGTGGGGGGAGGTGATTCCCCACGTTCTGCAGTCCTGCTGCGAGGCCCAGGCAATCTCAGGGACAAACGTTGGGATTTTGGTTTGTTCTGACTGTGCCTCGCTCGCCGGTGAGCTGGTTCCTCCATCCCAGTGTTGGAAAAGCTGACCACACGCGGTCCTTCCCAGGAACCTACACCATTTATAGCCACAGCCTTTCCCACCGTAGAGTCGTTCTAAGGTACTGTGTTAATTCGGATTTTCAGTGTGTTTTCCTTTTACAGGAGTGATTTCTAGTCTTCTTTCCTTCTCCACAGGCTTGAAGACCATCGTGGGTGCCCTCATCCAGTCTGTGAAGAAGCTGTCGGATGTGATGATCCTGACAGTTTTCTGTCTCAGTGTCTTTGCCCTCATTGGGCTCCAGCTGTTCATGGGCAATTTAAGGAACAAGTGTGTGATTTGGCCAATTAATGTGAACGAGACCTTCCTGGATAATGGCTCCAGGGGCTTCGACTGGGAGGAATACACCAACAATATGTGTAGGTATTTCTGCAGTGAGGCTCCCTAAAACCTCCTGATTTGGCTCCGTGAAGCTGCCCAGGAGTTCCAACATGGCTCACGCTGTGGTGTGTCTGGTTTTCACAGTAGAAATCCCCTCTGCAGAAGTTTTTCAGGGTTTTTTTTTTTGATTCTGGCCTTGTTGAGATGTTCCTAGTTGAGTTCATCCTTTAGAGGGGTTTAGATGTGCTCTTTTAGCTAAGTAATTTATCCAAAATATGTTTTTATTGATAAATTTCTCAGCAGTGGATTTGGGGGGCTCTTAAGTGAAGGTTTTAATAGTGTTATAGTTTATGAAATCCTCTAACTCCGTATGCATGTGAATGTAATCTCTTCTTTTTCATCTTCAGCAAATTTTTACATCATCCCCGGCGCCCCCGACCCTTTGCTCTGTGGTAACAGCTCGGATGCAGGGTGAGTGTTGAGCTTCACTAACAATCACTTATCACTGATGCTGGCTAAAGCTGGCAAAACCTTTGGAGTATTCCCTGTCGCTTCCTCCGTTGGTTCTGCTGTTATTTCACCAGGTTTCAAATTTCTTACTCTAATTATGAGTCCATTGCCAATGCAATGTAAGTGCCATTTCCCCGGTCAGGAGGGAGGTCTGGCTAACAATGCTTGCCAGAGGCATTATTTCCCTCTGAATCCAATCTTAAGGATCATCAGAGAAGGGTTGGATGGAGGCTCAGAAGTGGGAGCTTGCCACGTGCTGTTGGTTTTCCACCCCGACCTTCAGCTCTGAGGACACTTCTGGCCAAAGCTCCTGCTTTGGGCTCACGTTGAGGGAAAAGCGTCTCGTTTCCGTAGCACAAGGATAACAGGGCTTCCCTGAAATCCTGCCTCTCGGTCTCCTTCCCTGCTGTCCTTCCCTGCCGTGGAAAGACATGCTGTGTGTGGGGAGAGCTGTGCCAGTGAGCACGGAGAGCCCTGACCTGGCTGTTGTCCCTCCCCAGCCAATGTCCAGAGGGATACACGTGCATGAAGGCAGGACGGAACCCCAACTACGGGTACACGAGCTTTGACACCTTCAGCTGGGCTTTTCTGGCTTTATTTCGCCTTATGACTCAGGACTTTTGGGAAAACTTGTATCAATTAGTAAGTAAACACTTCGCTTCGGTGTTGCGCGTGAGGAGAATTTGGGGGTAAAACAGGAAAGGGAAACGTGAGAAGCTTTGTTTTATTCCTTCTCTCTAAAAGAGTGAGTGCAAGTGAAGCTGCACAGTGGGATTTTTTTGGGGGGAGGAAGGGGACGTTACCTGTCAGCACGTGTTGGACTTTAGGTCCAGAAGGGAAGGTGGGTCCAGCTGAGCTGTGAATTAATTCGGGAGCCGCCTTAGCACGGGCTGCAGGAGGCTGTGGGCGTTCAGCTCTGCTCACAGAGGGTGCTCAGGCTCTTTGGAGGGCAGAGAGTTTTCTCGTGACCTGAGGGTGCTTTGGGGACCTTGCTGAAACAGCTTTTTCTTGATTTGGTTTGTTTTAAGGGAGTCTGAGCATTGGGTTTCACACTGTGCCTCTGAATCCTTTTCAGTTTGTATCCCTTGGATGTTCCCTTAAGGGAGGAAGGTGGATGTCACCTTTTGTGTTCATGGCTAAGGAATGTGCAGCGTCCCAGCGCTCTGCAGGGAAAATGCTGAGCTGTGAAATATTCAGCACTGCTGGATTTCCTTAGAAACATTCAGGTCAAGAAACTCGGGGTCGGCTCATGCGTCGCGTGTCAGGGAAGCCTGAAATTGCTTCCCTTTCCCATTTCTAATCCCTCTGCCATTCTGTTCCACTTCCAGACTTTACGAGCGGCAGGAAAAACCTACATGATCTTCTTTGTGCTGGTGATCTTCGTGGGATCCTTCTACCTGGTGAACCTGATTTTGGCTGTGGTGGCCATGGCCTACGAGGAGCAGAACCAGGCGACGCTGGAGGAGGCAGAGCAGAAGGAGGCAGAATTCAAGGCCATGTTGGAACAATTGAAAAAGCAACAGGAAGAAGCACAGGTGAGAAAAAAAGAAATTCTTCCCTGCAAAGGTGGTGAGGCCCTGGCTCAGGTTGCCCAGGGAAGCTGATTTTGCTACCTGCACAAGTAGACTCTAAAAATTTTAACAAATTCAGGCTGCAAGTTTCTTCGAAGGAGAGAATAAACATCTCAGTCCTGCCCCACAGTCTTTTACTCAGGTGCATTAAGCCAAACTCTTTCTTAAAGCAGAAAATGGAGCGTTAATCCTGGAAAGATGTGATTTATTTTTCCTTCCCTTGCCTGCGCCCTCAGGCTGCCGCCATGGTCACCTCGGCCGGGACGGTCTCTGAAGATGCTGTGGAAGATGATGGTGGGGGGAGGATGTCTCGGAGCTCCTCGGAGATTTCCAAACTCAGTTCCAAGAGTGCCAAGGAGCGTCGAAACAGGAGGAAAAAGAGGAAGGATAAGGAGCTGTCAGAAGGAGATGAGAAGTGTGACAATGAGAAGGTGTTCAAGTCGGAATCTGAGGATGGCATGAGGAGGAAAGCGTTCAGGCTACCGGATAACAGGCTGGGAAGGAAATTTTCCATCATGAACCAGGTAGTTTTCTGTTCCTTCACTAATGTTTGTGGTTGCTTGAGGTCAGGATAATAGTCTGCTTTAGATTCCTGTTGGCACCTCAAGGCATCTGCCCAGTGTCCTAAACTTTGGCAGGTCAGGGAACACTTAGGGCCCAAGTTTATGACTCTCACACACACTTTCCCTGGCAGGAATTGTTCCTGAGGAATCCAGCCAGCTAACTCCTCCACTGAGACAGCTCAACCAGCCAGGAGTGAGCAGCTCTCACAGTGCAGCCAACGAGTGAGGGGTGATGGTCTGTGCAGACCTGGAGAGGGAGGGAAACAGATGGAGAGAGACCCTTTAGATGGGCCTGGAGTGCCAGGACAAGGGGCAATGGCTTTAAACTGCCAGAGGGCAGGGTTACAGGGGATATGGGGTAGGAATTGTTCCCTGTGAGGCTGGGGAGGCCCTGGCACAGGGTGCCCAGAGAAGCTGGGGCTGCTCCATTCCTGAAAGTGTCCACAGCCAGGGTGGACAGGGCTTGGAGCAACCTGGGATAGTGGTTCCCCAATGGCAGGGGGTGGAACTGGACAGTGTTTAAGGTCCCTCCCAAAGCAAACCATTCCGTGACTGTGCGAAACCACCCCAGCAGCGCTGTGTCCATCCCTCTCACCCTGTCCCTTCCCTTCTCCCCCAGTCTCTCCTCAGCATCCCAGGCTCCCCTTTCCTCTCCCGCCACAACAGCAAGAGCAGCATCTTCAGCTACAAGGGGCGTTTCCGCGACCCGGGCTCCGAGAACGAGTTCGCCGACGACGAGCACAGCACGGTGGAGGAGAGCGAGGGCAGGAGGGACTCGCTCTTCATCCCCATCCGCGGCCGCGACCGGCGGAGCAGCTACAGCGGCTACAGCGGCTACAGCCAGGGCAGCCGCTCCTCGCGCATCTTCCCCACCCTGCGCCGCAGCGTCAAGAGGAACAGCACCGTGGATTGCAACGGCGTCGTGTCTCTCATCGGCGGGCCCCCCTCCAGCATGCCCGGGGGCCGCATCCTGCCCGAGGTAGCTGCCGAGCGCAGGGCGAGGAGGTCCCAGAGCAGACCTCCTCCTCTTCATCCTCCTCCTCCTCCTCCTCCTCCTTCTTTCCAAGCAGAGCGGAATCCCAGCAGGATGGGTCAGTCCGTCTGACCGCCGGCCGTGCCGTCTGTGCTGATAAACACCCCGAGCTTCCAGTGCCCGTTTCCTTCCTTCCCTAACTCAACAACCCACCTCCTTCCCCTCCAGCTTGCTGGGAAAAAAAAGGCTTGGAATCGAGTCCTTAATTAAAGGACTATTAATAGTAGGAACCTTGGTGTGTGTTGGGGAGATTCATACAGAACTATTTAAAGCTGGGAATGGGAAAACCAACCCCATTTTTAAAGGTAGTTGTGAATATTCTCCACAATAAGGTAAAATATTTGAGGATTAAAGGGAAAAACAATCAATCTTTTCACTCTCACTAAATTCAAGGGGCAGCTGTTAGTAAAATAATGAGTTTGTAAAATATTCTTTTTTAATTATTGAATTCTCCTCGACTGTGGTTTCTGTAATTAGTTGAATGAATTGGTATTGAGAAACCTTTTAGTGAATCAACATTTCAGAGTGCAGGAGAGAAACAAAGCTCCAAACATAGAATATCAGTTAGTGGGGCATAGAAGAATCTGGATCCAATTGAAACAACATCATTTGAGAGGGACCTAAATCAATTGTTTCTGAGAAAATCTGGTTACCGAGCTTATCAATTCCAAGCTGGTTTTTTTAGTTATTGGAATTCTTGCAACCTGTTTGACCCTAATTAGCTGTGTTCGGCATCGGTTACTACCTGGTTTTGTTCTTCCTTAGTCAGCACATTAATACAGTGTTTTGCTTCAGCATTTAATCCTCTTTCTAACAGAGCATGGATGTGGTGGGAACAGCGACCAGCACGGTGCATGTGGAGAGAGAAAGTAGTAATTAGCACTTATTGTACTAACTCTATGTAGAGAGACAAAAAAAAGCCCAGTTATCTGTTAGTACCCAGGATTTTCTGTGCCTGGCAGAGCCTGGCAATCCAGAGGCAGAGCAATCCTCGGAGGGAAACTGAGGTGCCTTTGGAAGTGCCAGCTCTGAACGAAGGGGAGCAAGGTGATCCTTCCCAAGGTGGAACAACGTGGCTTTACATCCCTGTTGTGCCAGAAAACCAGCTTCATCCTGGGCTGGAGTGGGAGGAATCCCCACGAGTTCTCCTTGTTGTGGCCGAGCTTCTTTTAGTCTAGTTTTCAGATGGAGATTTTGAAATAAATGTTGGTACTGTCAAATAATAAACCTTATTAATTTGTGTGGCTCAGATGAGGCTGGTGTGGAGTTCTCACTCTGACCAACAGGTTGTAGAGCGGCCGGTGAAAGAGTCACTGCCCATCCGTTTGGTTGCAGTACAGAGAATAAATTACATTGTATTTAATTAGAAAAGTTCTCTAAAATACAATCTGTAACTTGTCTAAGGCTGCAGAGCACTGGTCCAGCAGAAAAAGGGCTTGAGTTTTGGTTTGACCACTTATTGTGGGAAGGTGGGAAGGACAGAGGGATATACAGAGTACGGAAAATACAGAATATGGAAATACAGACCAAGTGCTGCATTTCTGGGCTGAGAGCGTGTAAGATACCGGGAAGACTCGAGTCTGTATTAACCATCACCTGAATTTTTCAGGGTACTACTGAAATCGAGATTAGGAAGAAACCTGGCGGGTCTCTCTTGGTCTCGATGGATCAGGTGAACGCATCCTACGGAAGGAAGGATCGGACCAACAGCGTCATGACCGGGTTGACCAACACCCTTGTTGAGGGTAGGTGTGATTTGGAGATCAGAGGATATAGGGCTCCAGGCAGACCCTTGAGCCCCTTCCAGTGCCTAAGAAGCAGCTCCAAGAGAGCTGGAGAGGAACTTGGGACAAGGGGTGGAGGGACAGGACACAGGGAGTGGCTTCCCACTGCCAGAGGGCAGGGCTGGATGGGATATTGGGAAGGAATTCTTCCCTGTGAGGGTGGGGAGGCCCTGGCACAGGGTGCCCAGAGAAATTGCCCCATTCCTGGAAGTGTCCAGGGTCAGGTTGGGCAAGGCTCGGAGGAAACTGGTCTAATGGAATTCAGCTCCCCCTGCTTTAGAGCAGTACGTATTCACAGATGGTTTTGCCTAAACGTGCTTCTTTATTAATAAAGAAGTATTTATTTTACTTTATTTAATTGGTTTTGCATCCACATTACACAGAGATGGAGGTAAAGGCGACAAAGAGTTGTAACTTTACGATAAAGAGAATGCAGTGTGGAGATCAGAGGAGTAAGGCAGTGTCAGGTACGGGTGTTCTGTCATCTCCCAAGCACTGGAGAGACCTTCCTTTGCTACAGTCCATGGGAGAAAAGGATTGGAGCTACATCGAGAGCTGCGATGTGACAGCTGTCAGAAGAGAAAGGGACTGTTGGATGGTGGGAATTCTGGAATGGACAGCACATGGAGATGAGATTTCCCAATATGTTATGCAGGAGCCAGCAAGAATTTATGAACAGCAGCCACATGCGGTTGATGATCTCAAATTCCTGCTGTCTCCTGCAATAAAATTGTATGAAAACTAAATATACTTAGAAACAGAGCAGGGTTTTGCTGCCGCTTCCCTCCTGCGCAAACGCCTACGGGCTCCAGTGCCATGGGCCTCTTTTTAACTTCAGAAATTCCAAGGCAACTAAATACTAAGCAACCAGAGAACCAATGGGAAGGAGAGCACAGTGGTCCTTTCCCTTCCCATAAAAAATAAATGTTGAGGGTGCACAGCTGCACAGTCTGACTGGAACCAGCAAGTCAATAAATGAGGGCAACTCCTCATTTGTATCTTTTTTTTTCCCTGAGCACTTGAGATAAGCCAGTGTAAAAAAAAATGGACACAGCATTGTTTGATTTCTGTAAATGGATGTAGTTAGTCTTAATCAGGTTATTCCTGTTGAAAATCCTTCGCAGCATTATGTCATCTCTTTCCTCTTTTAGACCATGTCTGTGTTCAGCACAGAATTCATCTCAGTTATTTAAAAACTGGCACCAAAGGCAGCTTGGAATCTGTAACTTTGATTTTAACTGTTTTACCTTGATCAGTTCCGAGTTAAATATAGCCCTTCATTTGGAATAATTTGCACTGAATCATCCTGGTGGGGCTGAAGCACAGGGTTAGAACTGCAGTTGTCACCTGGCGCAGGTGTCGTGTAGATGTTGTATAGGGACAAAGTAGAAGTCATGAAGCTCAGTAAAATCATAAAATCCCAGAATCCAAGAATCCTTGAGGCTGGAAAAGAGCTCCAAGGTCATTGGGTCCAACCTGTGACCGATCCCCATACTGCCACCCAGATCAGAGCACTGAGTGCCACATCCAGTCATTCCTTGGACACCCCCAGGGATGGGGACTCCCCTTCCAAAGCCTGACAATCCTTTCCATGAAGAATTTCTTCCTGATGTCCAACCTGCCCACAAACTTGACCCAGCTCTTCTCTCGTGTCACCTCCCTGGCCATTTTCACAAGGTTCACAGTTCTGTAACTCTTCAGCCTCAGAGATGAAGCCTGAACTCTGTTTTGTTTTGTACCTGTAGAGCTGGAAGAGTCCCAGAGGAAGTGTCCCCCTTGCTGGTACAAATTTGCCAATACGTTCCTGATCTGGGAGTGCCACCCATACTGGATGAAGCTGAAGGAGATCGTGAACTTAATTGTCATGGATCCTTTTGTTGACTTGGCCATCACCATCTGCATCGTGCTGAACACGTTGTTCATGGCCATGGAACACCACCCCATGACCCCCGAGTTTGAACACGTGCTCTCCGTAGGAAATCTGGTAAGAGAGCAGCAGCAGGGAACACTCCCTACGGATCTGCTCCTGCTGGGATGCAGCAGTATTGATGTGGACTTAGACTTAGAATAAATTGCATTGTCGATACTTAGCCTGAAGATCAGAAAATAAGCAAAAATGACTCTTTGCCTGTTCTTTGTCTGTCTCTCCTCCCCACTCCAGGTTTTCACTGGGATTTTCACAGCAGAAATGTTCCTGAAGCTCATTGCCATGGATCCATACTATTATTTTCAAGAAGGCTGGAACATCTTTGATGGGTTTATTGTCTCCCTGAGTTTGATGGAGCTGAGTCTCGCAGATGTGGAAGGGCTTTCCGTGCTGCGATCTTTCCGATTGGTATTCCATATTCCAGCTCTTTTTCAATGTTATTATCATGGAGCTACTACAAAGCTTAGAATCATAGAATCATGGAATGTCCTTAGTTGGAAGGGACCCACAAGGATCATCCAGTCCAGCTCCTGGCCTGCACAGACACTCCGACAATCCCACCCTGTGTTTGAGAGCGGTGTCCAAATGCCCCTGGAGCTCTGGCAGCCTTGGGGCAGTGACCATTCCCTGGGGAGCCTGGGCAGTGCCCAACCAGGGGAAGAACCTTCTCCCAATATCCAGCCTATCCCTTCCCTGACACAGCTCCAGCCGTTCCCCTCACGTAAGAATTTTTTCCCATTTACATAGGACAAGGGAAGACCCACATTTTTCTGATTTTGGGGAGGACAGAGATCGAGTGGTGCCATTTTTTATGGTCTCTTCTTTCTTCATGACTGCTCTTTACGAGGTCTGAGCAGCAGCTTGTTGCATTTGGGCAGGGAAGGGTGACCTTTCCTTTGGGAAGGGAGATCAGCGTGTGGGGCATAACTAAGTACAAAACACGCAAGCCCAAATTTCCAGAAAGGTGGAGCATTTTCTGCTCCCTCAGCAGCAGAAGCATGGACTTACCTTTACATTAAATACAAGTCAGTTGTTGTTTAGGAAGTTCTGCTTGATTTTCCTCTTTGTTTAAGATTTGTCTGTTTTGTTTTGGTTTGGTTTTTTGTAGCTGAGAGTCTTCAAACTGGCCAAGTCCTGGCCCACTCTGAACATGCTGATAAAAATCATTGGTAACTCAGTGGGTGCCTTGGGGAATTTGACCTTGGTGCTGGCCATCATCGTGTTCATCTTCGCCGTGGTGGGAATGCAGCTCTTTGGCAAAAGCTACAAGGAGTGTGTCTGCAAGATCAATCCGGAGTGTGAGCTACCCCGCTGGCACATGCACGATTTCTTCCACTCCTTCCTTATTGTCTTCCGTGTGTTGTGTGGGGAGTGGATTGAGACCATGTGGGATTGTATGGAAGTGGCAGGACAGGCCATGTGCTTGATTGTCTTCATGATGGTCATGGTCATCGGAAATTTAGTGGTCAGTAAATGGTTACTGATGGGCTTTCTTGGTTGCCTCTGGGTGGGGTACGACTCGGGGAGACCCCAGGATGAGGGAGTGATGGTTTGTGAGTCTGTTCCTGCTCTGGCGAGGTCCCTCTTGGCCTTTGATGTATCCACAGTCCCGCTGACTTGGGGAGCACAAGGTTAAAGATGTTCTTTGCTTGATGAGGACCTTAAACAGTTGCCTGTAAATAAAGCGTTATGCAATGAAAGCTGAAGGTATGAAACCCTCAGTCAAAGGGGACAGACCTACACCTGACCTGAGGGGCAAAAGAAGCTAAAAGAAGCAAAACCTGGCATTTTAATTACCAGGAAATTAAATAATTCGGTGCACAGGGGAAGGTCCTGAAGTGTTAAAATGAGAATGGAAGTTTCTTCTGAAACCTGCCCACTGGCTCAGTCATGAGGTACTGTTGTGTGCAGGAATCGGCTGTGGAACTGCACGGCCTGTTGTGTGGGAGGTTGGACTAGATCATGATGCTTCCTTCTGGCCTTAAATTTTATGAAGAAAAGGCTGTGGAGGAAAATGTGAGCAAGAATGAAGTCACATGAGCGGCCGCAATTCTTCAAAGTGGTTGTGAGCTCTCTCTGAGAGGTCCTGTCTTGCCAAAGGGTTTTGATAAAATAAGTCTTGGGGATGGTCACTAAATGTGGGCAAGGAAATCGAGCTGGGAATGATCACTCGAAATGCCAAGATTTTCCCCATTTTCTTTGAGGCGGAGATGGGACTGAATCAATAAGGCCGAATTGAAATCCCATGGGGATTAAATCCCTCTCTGACATCTGCAGTCTGGATCCTGCAAGGGGCTCGATTCAGGGACCCCTGCCATGTGCTGCACCAGGGTCCCTGCCCAGGGAACTTGTTGCAGCACCAGGGTCTCGTACCTTGAGCCTTGGGCACCGGGATAAGTTTGTGGGACACCAGAGCTGGTTTCCAGTGGCGTTCGGGGACAGCTCTGCAGCATCAGCAGGGCTTGGGTGCTGAGTGCTCCCGTTCAGCTTTGGGAATACCCAAGGCCCTGTGTGCCAGTCCAGCATCACCTCTTCCCTTTCAGGTGCTGAACCTGTTCTTGGCCTTGTTACTGAGCTCCTTCAGCGCAGACAACTTGGCAGCCACGGACGATGACGGGGAGATGAACAACCTGCAGATCTCGGTCATCCGCATCAAGAAGGGCATCGCCTGGACCAAGGCGAAGGTGCGGGAGTTCATGCAGACTCACTTCAAGCAGAGAGAGGCCGACGAGGTCAAACCCTTGGATGAGTTGTACGACAAGAAGGTGAACTGCATCGCCAACCACACCGGGGCCGATATCAACAGGGACATCGACTACCAGAAGAACGGCAACGGCACCACGAGCGGCATCGGGAGCAGCGTCGAGAAGTACATCATCGATGAGGATCACATGTCCTTCATCAACAACCCCAACCTCACCGTCCGCGTCCCCATTGCCGTGGGGGAATCCGATTTTGAAAACCTCAACACAGAAGATTTCAGCAGTGATACAGATCCTGATGGCAGCAAAGAGGTGGGGTGAAGTGCTAAAAATCCACTCAAGGCGTTTAGCCCGCTGTGAGTGCCTGGAAACCTCTTGGCAGGGAGAGCTGCAGGGGGTGGTTCCAGCACAAAACTTATGTTCCTGTTATGATGTTGCCTTTGCACTCAAGACAGAAGTTTCTTGTGCTGGTATCTCTACAGAAAACCGCAAATACTTGTGAATGTATGTAATTATAATGTAAAATATATATAATCATAGAAGGGCCTGGGTTGAAAGGACCTTAGAGACCATCTAGTTCCAACCCCCCTGCCATGGACAGGGGCACCTTTCATAATGTAAATACTTCATCCTGTCTGTCCTGTTAACGTGAGACATAAGCTGGGTCAGGATCTCAGTGATTAAAGTGAGGAAACAACTTTGATTACAGTAAATGTGGTGAACAAATGGCTGAGTCACTGTGAAGTTTGATACTTGTTGGGAGCTGATCATTGATTGGATTGGGGTTTTGTGTTGCAGAAACTCGACGAGACCAGCTCCTCTGAGGGCAGCACCATTGATATAAAGCCTGAAGTGGAGGAAGTCCCCGTGGAGGCACCGGAGGAGTACCTGGACCCGGATGCCTGTTTCACAGAAGGTGAGAGGGGACTGAAGGAAGAGGCTTTTGGGGTGTTCTGGGGACCAGTCTGCTGTAAGCTCACCTTAGCGTTAGGTCAGGGCTGGCTCTCAGCTTATCTCAAGGCCCTTCTTGGATGCTGGTGAACTAATTTAGAGGAATTTGCAGAGTGAAGCTCTCAGAGATGCACTTGCCATTGCTGGGATGTAGATCATAGAATCGTGCCGTAGTTTGGGTTGTAAGGGACCTTAAAGCTCATCCCAATTCCACTCCCCTGCCCTGGGCAGGGACACCTTCCACTGTCCCAGGTTGCTCCATCCTGGCCTTGGACACTTCCAGGGATCCAGGGGCAGCTCCAGCTTCTCTGGGCACCCTGTGCCAGGGCCTCCCCACCCTCCCAGGGAGGAATTTCTGAAGAATTACAGATGACCTGTGGTAGAACAAGATGATTTTTGTACAGCTGATGCCTGGAGTACTTAGGAGCAGAGTACTTTTCCTTTCCTGTAACTGGCCTCAATGTCTTTCGAGAGCCGATCCGTTACAGGAATTCCCATGGCAAAGATGCTTTAAATGGTTCAAGGTTATTTTATCTGCAAGTTTTCCATTTGTCTCCTCAAGAGCATGGACCTCACCAAGTAGAACGAGCTGATCTGTTCCCGAAGGGATGTTAATTCTGGTGCCCAGACACAGAAGAGGCGAAACAATCCTAAAATCCTCAAGAATGCAAAACTTTTAACTGCTACTCAGCATGTTTTGTATTGGTGGCATCAAAACTGCTTCTAGACAGTGAGAATTTAATGTTTTTACCTTAAATCCCGTGTTACCTGAGTGAAGGTGTGCCCTGCCCCTGTTACAGGTTGCATGCAGCGCTGCAAGTGTTGTCAGGTCAATATTGAGGAGGGGCTGGGAAAGTCGTGGTGGACCTTGAGGAAAACTTGTTTCCTGATTGTGGAGCACAATTGGTTTGAGACTTTCATCATCTTTATGATCCTCCTGAGCAGTGGTGCTCTGGTGAGTAAAATACGTGTAGTCCAGAGGTGGGGGACATCTAATTGTGTACAGGAGATTTGGGGAAAAAGCAAACTGTGGGAATTCTGACATGGAGAACAACACAATTCCATCGTGGTACGAAAGCTTTTATTAGTGTTTTTAGTTTAGTTTAAATTAACAACAAAGCCCTCAAATCTGGGTTCTGATCCTAGTTTCTATGTTTGATTTATATATTTTATATATATATATATATATTTAGCTGATCTATAACTATATATTTAGCTCATCTGTAACTGTATATTTAACTCATCTCAGTATCATTTGAAGATATAACGACATTGAACTGTGGAATAAACCCCATGTAGTGACACGAGCACCTGGTTGTTTCCCAGGCTTTTGAGGACATTTACATAGAGCAGAGGAAAACCATCCGGACCATCCTGGAGTACGCGGACAAGGTCTTCACGTACATTTTCATCCTGGAGATGCTGCTCAAGTGGTGTGCCTATGGATTCGTCAAGTTCTTCACCAACGCCTGGTGCTGGCTGGATTTCCTCATCGTGGCTGTATGTATCCTCTCCTCCTTCCTTCTGCTGGGGAAAGCGGTGGTGGTCTGAAGAACGCCGGGCGCGTTTCCTCCTGAGATCCGTCCTAACTCAATCCTAGATTTAACAATCAATCCCAGTTACCTGTGAATTCCCCAAATCAAACGTAAAACCCTTGAGGCCTTTGGGTATTGCCAAGTGTTTCCTGTGCAACTGTGGGATTTCTGCCCTGCAGGGACCAAGGAGGATTTCCCAGCCCTTGGCTCCTTTTTGCTCTGCTGAAAATAGAATTTCTAGGAGACCTGCCCATGTGTCGAGCCCCTGGGAGGTGGTACCAGTGGGAAAACTCTGCAGACGGGGTACTCCTTGGTGATATTTCAAGGAGTTACGTTCTCTGTAACCATTTCCCTGCATTATTAATGATGAGGGGGTGATTGAGGCAGCAAAATCTGCCCACCCCACCACCCCACGAGCTCTGTTCCGAGCTTCGGGTATTTGTGAGAATCTCAATACTCAGGAAGCCAATTGTGCACAACGAAGTTCAGCATCATCCATCTTCTGTTCAAAAGTTCAAGGAAAGAAAAAGCAGGATCATATCAAACAAGAAAGACAGCTCAGAGGTCGTAGCGTGAGTGAGGGACACGGTCGGGACAGGTCCGCCCTGGAATCCCCCTGCAGAGCATCTCGGGAGGGAGGATAAATCTGAGAAATAAAAAAGGGAGAATAAATTGTAGAATTAGAAGAAAAAAAGACAACAGAGAGAAGTTCTAGCAATAAATTTGGCTCTGAAGCACAGCGAGGGAATTTGAAATAAATGGAATTTATGCCATCCAGAGTGGTAGAAAATTGTGTAATTCAATAGGAAATTTCAGAACCAGGAAATTTAGAATCCCAATGCTTGGATTCTTTTAAAGTGTTTCATCACATCCATCTGGGAATCAGTGGCTGTAGTGACTGCCCCAAGAGCAAGTATGTTAAAAAAGAATTACCAGTTTTTCCAAGCTTCTCCTTTGGAACATTCTGTGTATGATTCAGTCGCTGTTCAGCACCATTATCACTCTGGAAATATTCCTGAGTAGGTGGAAGGAACTATGCTTGGAATTCAGGGGCAGAAGTGACTCAAACTCTGTGTTTCCTGTAGGAAAATTGAAATTTGAAGTTTTTTTGGTTTTTTTTTAAATCCTCTCTGATCCCCTCAACACCTTTCCTTGGACACAACCTGCACGTTGTAAGTCTTATTTTCTGACAGTAACCCTGGATCTCTCTCGCTGCCTGAAGACAAAGTTTAATTCCAGTTGTTTTGAATGAAGTGCAGTTTAATGGGCAGACGTGGTACAAGTTTAATTTCCTTCCCGAGTGTCTGGGAGTGGAGTAAAGATGAGGAACTTCCCGGGCAGGTAACACACGTAGAGGGAGGGAACAAGTGTAGAAGGATTTGGAATTCCCAGGGCTTTGGGAGGAATTCCTGTTTTCCCTTGGTGTCACGGACAGAAGAGT
The DNA here is from genome assembly GCA_013397115.1 of Edolisoma coerulescens. Taxonomy (NCBI): domain Eukaryota; kingdom Metazoa; phylum Chordata; class Aves; order Passeriformes; family Campephagidae; genus Edolisoma; species Edolisoma coerulescens. Next base: position 53,808 of record VWZW01004878.1, on the reverse strand, counting down.
TGCGCATTTTTCCCTGAAAAAAAAAACCATCTGAAATGTGACTTTGAGATGCCAAAATACCCCTCAACAAAATCTCAGCAATGCTTTGTGTCCTGTATCTGTTGAATCACATTTTTTTAACCCAAATTTTGTGGCGTGCTGTGGAAGGGGCTGGAGCGAGCCAGGACGTCAGGGAATGAGCCTTTGCATCCTAACGACGCTCTTGGATGTTATTTTGCAGGTTGCTATAGCATTGTCCAATTCCCCTCATCCCCAAAGCTTCCTGGGTGTGTTTGTGAAGACTTTTCCTGGGTAATAATGAAGGATTCTGCTTTTCAGTCAATCTGGGATTCCCTTTGTCCGACCTCGGTGCCTGCTGTGTCTTCTGTTGGAATGTCCTCAGGGAAAAATCCTCAAAGATCCCTAAAAGCTCAAACAGCCTTTTCTGCCGTGGTTTTAGTGTCCTGCTTGGGAGTAGGATGTTATCCCGAGGGGAAGAAGCTCTAAAAATGAGGATTCTGTGTTCATGGCATCATGGAATCTTGGAATGGTTTGGGCTGGAAGGGACCTTAAAGCTCATCCCGTTCCACCCCCTGCAGGGACACCTTCCACTGGCCCAGCTGCTCCCAGCCCTGTCCAACCTGGCCTTGGGCACTTCCAGGGATGGGGCAGTTTCCAGGGATGGGGCACTTCCAGTGTTATATTCACAGGGTAAATTGACCCCATCTCCAAATCCATTGGATTTTTAGATTTGTGTCCAGGATTTTAACATACTGGCATTGCCAAGGGCTCTGTCCTGGCCTGACTGAGCTGATTTTTCCTCACAAAGGCCTTGGGCACTTCCAGGGATGGGGCAGTGGATCTTTGTTGGAACCTTTGGGACACCCCTGGCACGGTTCAAATTGCTGGAATTTTAAAATCAGATGGAAAAACCAAAGCACTGGGTGGCCATAAATTGTGGCCACTTATTTTTGGGGCAGATACCATAGAATCATGGAATGGTTTGAGTTGGAAGGGACCTTAAAATCATCTCATTCCAAGTCCCCTGCTGTGGACAGGGACACCTTCCATATGAAGATGGGAAAAAGCACATGAGCCACATGCCCAAAATAAGATGAAATCTCAATTTTCCCACGCATTTATGCATTTGAAATCTGGATCTGATATTTCCCCGAAATACGTGGGGAATAAGAATCATCCTTATAATGAATTCTCCCTTATTATTCCAATATCTCTTTTATAAAAGAATGATCCATAGGAAGTTTCCTATTCTGAGAATTCAGCTCAAACCCCACCTGTTCCAGGAGGAGGTGCCGTGTTTCTCCGTTATTTGTTGCTGTATTTGGATGTCTTTTTTCCCCCTTAAAAAGGGTTCACGTCTCTTTCTTATCTGTGTCTGTAGCATGATACTGGTGAGAAGTGGGAGCAGTGGCAGCTGATGTGCTGTGTCTGTAGCTGTTTGCGTGTGGCCAGGTCACGTCTGTGACTTGCTGGGTTTAAGGATGCCTGGTAACTCACAGGTTCAGAGCCTAAATCTGCCTCCAGGCTGCTACACAGGTTCTCTTGGTGGTTGGAAAAGGGTTGGGATAGGGATCTAAAAGTTCAGCGTGTGAGTCCGAGCAGCTGGGAGACGGGTCCTGCCTCGGGGTGGCTCCCACGAGGGGCTTGGAGCTGGCAGAAAATGCAGCAGCTCGGTGTGCCAGGCAGGGAGAGCATCCCTGTCCTTGGTGTGCCAGGCAGGGAGAGCATCCCTGTCCTTGGTGTGCCAGGCAGGGAGAGCATCCCTGTCCTTGGTGTGCCAGGCA
>VWZW01004878.1:201-40861 GCA_013397115.1 Edolisoma coerulescens | reverse complement strand
AAAAAAAGAGAAAAAAAATTGAAAAAGAGTTAAAACAAGTAGAACAAAAAAAAAGAAAAAATGAAACAAAGCACCCATTAAGCCCACCGAGTTACCATAGTTTATTTGAGATTTATTATTTGCATTCTACTTTCTACATGGGCTTTACTTGGTTTGGGAGATGGGGTAATCGGGTACCTTCAGCCTGGAGCCAGCTCGGGCTGATCCCCCCCCAAAAAGCAAAGTGCTCGTTAACGCGCAGAAGCGATTTGCATGACGGCATGACCAGGGACCATGCATGAGGAACCATAACCACGAGACACGCAGTCACCTGTCCACAGAGGTGTGTTAAGCCATAAATTGGAGGCACTCCACTGAGTATCTACCGCACACTGTATTTGGAGAGAAACCTTAGTGATGCTCCTGCCCGGCACCAGTACGTCCCAGTTCACAGAGAATCTTCCATAAACCTGCCAGTAGAAGAAAAAAAAAAACCAAACCCCAACAAAACCCCAACAGAAACCCCAGCGTAACTCTAAAAACCACAAAAACCCCCCAACAGAACCCAACAAGCAGATGAATGAATTGTGTGTGTCTGTTTAACAACTTCGACTTTCTTTTCCATACAGCCATGGTTTTTGCACACTGAAATAGAACAAAAATTCAAAATGCTGCTCTGGACCTCACCAAAGGGGAGAGGATAAATCTGGGAATGGCTTGTTATCCATGTCACTGTAAATCCAAAACCTAGGGCTTCAACCAGCCAGCAAGGTCAGTTGTATCCTGCAATATTTAGCATTAATATTAATTCTTGTTCAGCCTCCATCCTGCAGCGTAGACACTTCTTTTGGTAGAGATAAATGTTAAAAAAAAAGAAAAAAGAGAAGCAGCACGTTATCTCTGCTGGTAGGAATTCGGGGAGCTCACCCGCAGCCATCGTGCCCGCGGGGTCGGGGATGGGGTCGGGTCAGGGCTCGCCCTCGCTTCTCCCGTGGCCGCTGGGGCTCCGGCTCGGGGGCACGCAGAGCTGGACCACGGGGTCCTCCCGCCCTGCTGCCCCTGGGGCAGCCCCTCCCGCGGCGTGGGGTGCGGCCAGGAGGGGTTTTGGGGGGCTGCAGCCCAGGAGGGGCCTGGTGCCTTCACCTCCCTCCCGTGTCCCCCCAGCCCCGGGGTGGGGGCACTCGGAGCCGCCCCGGGCCGGTCTCGCTGCGGCACCGAGAGCATCCCGAGCCACGGCCGGCTGTTCGTGTTCCCTCGCCCCCAGCTCCGCCTTGGGGGGTCCTCACGACTCAGCCAGTTCTCAGGCCAGCCCCGCTGAGCTCGGGGTGTCTCTTCAGGGCCAGGGTGGGCTGGGGCAGGGGGCAGCGCAGGGGGGACACTCGGACCCATCCGGGCTAAGGGTACCCAGACCAGTGGGAAAAAAATCAAACCAAAACCCCAAGACGCACCAGAGCTTGGTGGGAGGATGAATCTCAGTTTGCATAATCCCATAACCCAGAAAATAACGACAGGAATGACCTGGAATAAACCAAACCCAAGCAGGAAGCCATCCAGCAGCCATCTGTGCCACCTCGGCATCCTCGGGGCGGCCCTGCCACCGCCACGGCACGGGAGCAGCTCTGCTCCTCAGCAGGGACCTCGCCTGTCCTGCCTTGCCCCCGTTGCTCCTAGGATGGGATGTATAATAATAATAACAATAATAATAATAATGCAGAAATGGAAAAAAAAAAAATCTACATACATATGTACAGGCTACATTGTAAACAGCACAAAAAAAAAAAAAAGAAAAAAAAGGAAAAAAATAGCTGAAAAGTGTGGTTGAACTTTTTAAGAGAATATTATAAATACTGTAATATATCATTTTATTTTATTGGCATGCCTTTTTGTAAATACAAAGAACTACAAAAATTATAGAATGGCTTCTGGCTTATGCCATTGTCCATGGTTATTTTTATTTTTTTAAGATTTTTCTGTTGTCCTTAGACTTTAGATAGCCAGGAAATGTCCCCCAAAGGAAAAAAAAAATACAACAACAAAAAAAATTGCAAACAAAACCCCCTGATCTCCCCCAAAATAGATTTTAACAAAAGCTTTATTGCAAGTGATATTTGCAGCAGCAAAAGTGTCTATTTTTGGGTTCCAATGTGCAATAAGTCGACCACTTCTATGCAAGATTTGGCTGAACTTCATAATTGTTCCTAGGCTGGGCTGAGTCTTGTGGGTGACGCTCGGTGCGTTAGCGTTTGTGCTGGCAACTCATGAAGCTGCTCAATTACTTTAAAAATAAAAAGTCCCTTCAAACTCTGTATATTAGATTTTTTTTTTTTTTTTTTTTGGTAATTCTGTCAGTGCGAGGCGCGCCAGGTTCCTGAGCAGGAAGGGGAGGGAGGAGGTTCTTCAGCCTTCTGGTGGCTGGAGTTGGTTCTTCGCTCAGAAAGGAGCTGAATTTCGGGGTGTTTGGGGCTGGTTTTCTCCTTCGGTTCCCTCCCCGGGCCAGATGTTTCCTGCAGCTGCAGCCGAGGGGAGCAGGAGCCAGGGGTCTTCTCTGGGTGAAGCCGAGGTTGGAGGGAACTTGGGGCAGAGAGGGGCGGGGACCTCCGGGTCCCACCCGAATCTCCAGCTCCAAACGCGCGCACGGAATTCACGTTCTGGGTTCGGGGTCTGGGGAGCAAAGTTAAGGGGGTGGTGTTAGGAAGATGTAGCCAAAACTCACGACCACACCAAGCAGTCCCCTTCCCTCTCCCACCTCTAAAATCCTCCCTTTTGGGTTAATTTGTGGCTCCAAAAGTGCGGAGGGGAGGGCGATAATGAAGTGCCAGTCCAAGCTGCTTTCTTCACTTTTCACCTTTTTTTAAAATATAGAAGCCAACGTTGAAAAAAAAATCCAGGTAACCCCATGGTGTTCCGTAGAGGCCACACCTGAGTTTGAATGATTTTTCTGCTGCAAAAATAAAATAAAATTAAAAAACAACAAACCAACAACCTGTTAAAGCTGTAAAAGCTCAATAGTGAAGATTAGTGTATTAGAAATTGCATGGTGGCTCATACCGGTCTTACCCAACATGATTAACAATTACTATAAGCCAAAAGAAAATGAAATAAACGTTACCCTTTTCACTGTACAAGGGAAGGTTGTCTTGGTGTCCCAGTTATTTCCCTGGTTGCATTCTCACTCCTCCTCCCCCTCCTCTTCCTCCTCTGTGCTTCCTCCAAGGCTTTTTAGGGTGGTTTTATCAAGCAGGGTGAGGTGCAGGAGACGCTGTTGAAAGGTTTTTGGTGTTTGTGGTGCCAGCAGGTGCCTGGTGGGGTCAGTGCCTGCTCAGGGCTCCCCCAGTGCTGAGGCAGGGGGGGACCCTCGGCAGGGGGGGATGCTCCGTGCTGGATCTGCTCTGGCAGGGGAGGACGTTGTTCTGTGATGGCTCACCCTGTAAGCGCCCACCCCACAGCCCCTCATCCTATAGCCCCTCATCCTAGAACCCTTTATCCTGTAACCTCTTATCCTAAAACCCCTCACCTGGAACCCCTTATCTCTCAACCCCTCATCCTGTGACCCCTGACCTGGAACCCCTCACCCTGCAGCCCCCATCACTTGCACTAAAAGGCCCCAAGAAAGGACCCAAAGCCTTTGCAGAGCCCCCCTCGAGTCCTTGCCCCGGGAGGGGCTGGGGTCAGCAGCTCAGTGCTGGGGTCTGGGGGCTCCTGCTGCAACCCCAGACCGTGGCTCCCACCCCTGCTCTGGGCTTCCCTTCTTCAGATCAGCCCTGCTCCTGTGGGATCCCCTGGAGTGACAGGGATGGGGTCTGTGGGGTCAGGTGGGGGTTCCTGCTGCTCAGTGGTGCTAAAGGGCCCTGAACTGGGGCTGCAGTGACCCCTCACCTGCAGCCCACCACCAGCCTGCCACCTGCTTCCACCCCTGACCAGAAGGGCTGAGCTGGGCATGAGCCTCACCGAAGGCAGGATTTAACCCGGAGCTGAATGTCCGAGGCATCACCTTGGAATTACTTTTCATTGTTTGAGTTTTGGTCACTTTGGAATTATTTTTCATAGGAAACATAATTGTGCATTTTGGTCCAGTTTATTTAACAAATGTGGATTTTGCTGCTCAGTTGAGGCCAGTTAAAGCAAACCCAGAGCATGGTTGTGCCGTCCTGCACCTCCCCCACGTCACACACTGGTAACACTGGTTTAACTGGGCGCAGGGATGGAGGATTCCCAGTTCTCCCCATCTGTAAATGTGGTGGCTCATTCCCTACCTCACAGGGGTGTTGTGAGGCATAATTAGTGACCGAGTGTGATGCGCTGAGGATCGCAGGCACTGAGCTGTGTGCAGGCAGAGTGGGGCACTGAGGGGGTGACAAAAATGCTGCTATGAAAGTCCCGCACCCTCCGCCCGCGGGGCAGGGCCAGTTCTTCCCTCTGACACCCGCTCAGGCCACTGGTGTTTGCCCCGTGCTGTTCGTGCTCCCCCTTCCACCCCGTGGTTCTACTCTCTGTTCTGTTTTACCCGGGCAGAGGAGGAGGATGGAGCTGGGGGAGGGTGGAGGAAGGCGATGGAGGAGCGGGCTGGGAGTTCCATGGCTGAACTTTGAGTTCCTTTGTACTGTACATCTTTTTACTTTGGAATTTGCAATAAAGAGGTATGTCCATCTTGTTTTAACAACTTCTCCTGACTGCCCTGTCGTTCTGTTACCTTCACTCCCCAGCCCCCAAGGTCCCCAGCTCAGACAGGTCATCGAAGCCAGGCCAGGGCAGGACTCCAGGGGTGGCTTTGCAAAGTGGGGCTGGTCTGAAATGTGGACGTCCAACCCCAGCCCCTGCCCTGAAGGAGAATCCAGGAATCTTTGGGGGCAAGGGGAGGGAATCACAGCTTTGAAACCCCCCCAGGCACAAAACAAAGCTCATCCCAACCCCATCCCGGCGCATTCTGGCTCCTCCTTCAGGGAGGTCGAGTGCTGCTTTAGGAGATACCTTTATATTATCACATCCCGCCACGACCACCCTGCCCCCTGGCATCGCCGATTCCCGCAGATCCGCGCTGCTCCGGGGAAACTTCCAGCCTGGAGCAGCCCCTGTGGTTATCGGGGACCCGGCCTGAACGCTCCCTCCGCTGCATCCTCCTCTTGCAGCATCCCCTGGCACCGGGGCCGAGCAGCTCCTCGGGCTCCCTGCGGCCGGGGCGGACGAGCTGCGACACGGGGGGACGAGGGCACAGATGGCAGGGCAGCCCTGCGCAGAGCACGGCGGGGCCAGGGCAGCGTGGGAAGAGCGGCCGCTGGGCCCGACCGTCACCGACGGGCAGGAGCCGCCCGAGAGGACACAGGGACAGCTCGGTGCCAGGAACTGCCCGTGCCGGTGCTCCAGGGAGTGGCGCGCCAATGGCAGCGGGTACCCTTTTATTTAGGGAAAAAAAAATTTATATCATATATAAATTACATATATTTGAACTGATTTGCTGGTCTTTGAAAGCTGCACTCGGGGTTGTTTGTCATTCCCTCGTCCTTCCCTTCCTTCTCCACTGCTCACGGGGCGCTGGTTGGATTGATGCAAACCATTTCTTACTACAAAATGCAGGTTTAATTCTAGTTACAGCCACACAGGTGGCCATAATCACACCCAAAGCACTTTGCCTTGGTTTGATTTCAGCAGCAGGGAGAGGCCACAGACCCTCCAGGACCCCAGCAATGCTGGATCCCAGCCAGGTGCAGCTGGGTCCAGCAGCATCCCCCGGGATCCTCCTGCTTTCATGGGTTCAGGACCCTCACACACAAAACCAGGGGGGTGTTGCAACACCAGGTGTGGACACTGAGGTATTCAGAGCTTTCCCTCTGCAGTTCTCTCCAGCAGGTCCCATCCTGCCCTTCCCAGCCCCAGCAGCATCACAAGCCCCACCTGAGCCTCCCTGGAACAGCTGCTGGGCTGTGTCGGGGGATTCCTTGGCCGAGGAAAGAGAACTTGGACCCCCAGGAAGAGACAAACCACGAGGGCAGCGAAGCTCCCAGACCCCCACCGGGCTCGTGGCTTCAGGAGAGCTGTCATCCCAAACGTCCCCAAGCAGCACAAAATGCCTCGGCCACAACACTCGCTCAGCTCAGGGGTGTCATAATTAACCTCTCGCCCACGAGCAATCAGCCCCAGGTACCGGCTCAGCCCCACGACCCCGCAGAGAGGTTTTGTTCCCTTCCTGACCCGGGGGGACGTGGCCAAGGGAGCTTTGCCCAGCTCCATCCCTGCCGCAGGGCACCCAGTGCCAGGCAGGGACATCTCCGGCGCAGCCGGGCTCGGTGGTGGCGGCTGGTGGTCACCTCGCCCTGGATGAGCCGAAGGCGGGCCCCTCCCTGCCCAGGAGAACGCACAGGGTCAGTCTCTGGATCTCGATCCCTCCACGAGGCTTTACTGGGTCTCGTTTTCCCTTCGGCGGCTGCTGCAGCTCGGGGCCGCGGCGGTGTCAGGCGCGCAGGAGCCTCCTCCAGCGGCAGCAGAGCAGCGCGGTCACCGCGAGCAGCGCGGAGCTCAGGAAGGCTCCCAGCACGCCCAGGACCACCGGGCGCAGCCAGCCCAGGAGCCCGCGGCCGTACTGGGGGGGCCGGTGCCGCTCAAAGAGCAGCTCCCGGCTGTGGGGAGCCCTCCTGCCCCGCGCCCCCCCGGGCTGCAGCTGCGCGGAGCTGAGGTGCCGCACGCTGCGGCCGTACCCCTCCACGTTCCTCCGCAGCTGCAGGCTCCGGTCTTGGTTCAGGTTCTTGCCCAGCTCCCGGGCGATGTCAGAGCGCCCGATTTGGTGGAGGCCACGGACCAGCCGGTCCCAGGTCGTCAGCTCTCCTGCCGTCACCAGCCAGCGCCGCAGGGCTTCCGAGCATCCCCGGCGGCTGCGGATGGGGGGATTCTCCTCGGGGAGATGCTCCGGCTCCAGGATCCCCAGTTCCTCCATCCCCAGTTCCTCGTCGGGGCTGTTCAGCTCTACCTGGAGCTGGTGGCACTCAGAGCCGGCCAGCAGCTCGGCGATGCGGCCCATGGTGTGACGGCCCACGGTGGCCGCCACCGTGTCATCGCAGCGGCCACCCGCGGCCAGCACCAGCAGGACGAGGCCCAGGTGCGCCAGCATGGTTTGGGTGCCAGCACGGATTCGGTGTCTCCCGGCATCGGGGTGTCCCAGGAACCTGGAACCCCCCCTGACCTCACAGACCAGCGTGCTCCAGGGGCGAGGTCCCTGTCACCGTGTCACCTTCCAGGGCCGAGCATCGCTCAGCCTGGCAGCCCTCCTGGCATTCCCGAGCCCCTGTGGGGCTGTGGGGTGTGTAGGGACATGGGGACAGACCAAATGTGTCCCTAACCACCAGCAGGGACAAACCCAAGTGCTGTAACTCCGTCCAGGAGCAGCTTCCAGGCACCTTCACCATTGGCAGTGACATTTGTCCACCTCTCCAGCCTCTGCTTCCCGCATCCTCCTCATCCTGGAGCATCCTGCCTTCCCCCACGGCATTTACCGGAGCTGGGACTGTCCGGGCTCGCAGCTGCCGTCCCCACCTCTCTGCCAGCGCCTCCGGAGCAGCGGGATGGGGATGGTTCTGCTCCCGGGACACCTCCACCACCGCCCCAGCCTCCTCCCACCTCCCGAAGGCCGCAGCAGCAGCTGCCCCGTCCCTCCCCGAGGAGAGGGGACGCAGCACCCACGCCCCCCCCGGGACCTGCCTTTTCCTCTCCCAGCCCAAATGGACAGAGCAGAGCGGGGTTCAGCCCAGGCGGCTCCGCTCGGGCTCCGGGCGGGGACCCCGCAACCACAAGGTGGCAACGCAGCCCCGAGGTGCCACCAGCGCTCTGCTCCCAGCGCGGGTGACGGTAAACCGCAATTTCCCCGGATCTCCCAAAAAACCCCACTCTGGAGGGTGAAGAGGATGAGGAGGATGGAGCCTTCCTCCCGTTTTCCTGGCGGACACTCCCCAGCTCACGCCATTTATTCTGCTCCCAGTGACCCCGGGGGTCCCAGTAAAGGCCGGGTCGTTCTGGGCGCTCCGCTGCTGCCACCAAGGCTCCGGCCCCTCCCGGTGCCTGGCCAGGGATGTCCCCTCCGTGTCCTCTCCCAGCCCGGGGGTCCGGCACCCACCTCCTCACCCTCACACCCGCTGGACCCCTGACCACGCCATTCCCAGCCCCCCCCGTACCTGCAGGGGCTGAGCGGGGTCTCAGCAGCCCCCAAACCTGCGGGAGCCCCCCAGGGCTGGGCTGGGGACGCTCCAGCAGGGCCCCCTCCCTCCTCAGCGCCCCTCGGGGCGCACCCGGACTTCCCCCCATCACCCCGAGGACAGGAGCTGTTCAGGTAATCTCTTTAATACTGTGTAATACTTTTTTTTTTTTCTTTAAAATACAGCATTTCTTGAGGTAGACCATCCCAGCCCTAGAGCTTGTCTGTCTCAGACATCAATAAGACATGAATTAAATACTTTCATGTACAATATGTTGCAAAATGAGGTAGAAATGGTTACAGAGAGTGTACAAATAGGATAATAATAATAATAATAATAAGTCTTCAGGAAGCCAGCACGACTTTTTGGAGGTGGGAGGCAGAGGGGTGCCCTGGTAATGCCCTGGATGCAATAGGAAACTGGAAAACAATGAGGAAAAATCGGGGAAAAAACCCTGGCAGACACGTCTGGGGAGGAGCCCCTGTGAGGGATCTGTTCTCTCTGCACGCGCAGACCCTGAGGTTTGGGGGGGCTGCTCTAAGGGGGAGGCCTTTAGAGCACTAAAAACGATACAAATTAATGGTTTCAAAGGGGGAAAAGCCCCGCGGTGACGCAAAGAGGGGCCAGCGGACGGGCTGGGGGGTCACGCTCTGTGCAAAGCCCCCCGGGCTTTTTTGGGGGGAGGGAAAGGGGGGAAGTGATTTGCCCAATCTGTGGCCAGCGGCTGCCAGGGCTCCTTAGTGCTGGGAGGAGCCAAAAATCCCCGATTCCAGGGGAAAAAGGAGCCCAGCACCGGAATCCTCCTGGCCGAGCCTGGGTGACCCCCGTGGTCCCATCCCCAGTGCAAAGGCCACACTGGAAGGAGGATCCCTCCCAGTCCCAACCCGGCACTGGGGTGAGCGTCCCCTTCCCGTGACCCCCCCGGGGAGACCCTCCCTGCTCCAAAAAGTGGTGCCAGCCACAGCTCCCAACCTACAGCACTAAACTTTCCATTGAAGACACGTTACTCCACCAAACGCTACGATAACGATGCTGAAAGCAAAATTTAAAATAAAGTTATGGCATAATACATGTGGAAAGCACCTGAAATACATTCAAATTTCATCTTTGTAACAGCTTCAAGTTTATTTTTCCTTTTATTTCTTCCTTTCTTCACCGCCTTTGGAAGCAAATGCAGGAGGCAGCTTTGTCCCAGGTCGGAAAACTCTTAAAAAAATCTCCTTTTTCCTTTTCTGAGAAGATAAAAAGTGTTCTTAAAAAAACATTCTTTAGCTTTTCTGAGGTAATTCTTTTCCTGAGTAGTTAAAAAGAAAAAAACAAACAAACAAAAAAATACTACAGACCTTACAAAAATAAAAACCCAAGTCTAGGATATTCAACAATCTACAGCATTTTACTCCAAAACCCCCTGGTTTTGGGGTGTAACCCATCGGTTCGGGGTCTAACCCCCTGGTTTGGGGTATAACCTCCTTGTTTTGGGGTGAAATTCCCTGCGTTTGGGTGTGTCCCCCAGCTCCCCATTTCCCTGCTCAAGGCCAGGTGAGAAGGGGCTCAGAAGACACCCGAGGTATTTCTGTTGGGAACAATAAAAGCAATCAAAAAACAAGAATAAAGCTTTTGGGTGGATGGGGGATGCTCCTGGTGCTGGAGAGGATCCCGACGCCGCGCCCCAGGGCCCCGCATCGCCGGCCCGGGGACGGACGGTGGGGAAATAATAAATAGGTTATCCTGAGTCGTGGGCGGCGCTCCCCAGAACCCGCAGCGAGGGAAATCCCCGGGCCAGCCCGAAACGGGGAAGGCGAGGCCCGCGGTGCTGCCGGCAGGGCTGGCCGGCGTCCCCTGCGCCTCGGGAGCGGGGAGCCAACCCCGCTCGGAGAACCAGACCCGAACCCACGTCCCAAACCCGCCCCCGGGGTCCGTCCCCGCGCCCCCGTGCCCCCGCTGCCGTCAGTGCCTGGTGCCGTACATCTTATCCCACTCCAGGAACAAGTCCAGCTCCTTCTGCGAGGCGGCGGGGCGCACCTTGCAGAACGCCTTCTCCAGGTCCTGGTAGCAGGTGGGGGGCCCGGCGAGCGCGCGGCGCGCGGCCCCGGCGTGCTGGCAGAGCCGCAGCAGCTCGGCGCCGGAGAAGCTCTCGGTGCGCTGTGCCAGCGCCGCCAGCTCCCGCTCGCTCAGGCAGCAGCTCTGCTGGGCCAGCGCCTGGCGCAGGATGTGCCGCCGCGCCGCGCCGTCGGGCGGCGGGATGTACAACCGCGTGCCGAAGCGCCGGTGCGACGCCTCGTCTATGCTGCCCGGCCGGGCCGTGGTCCCGATGACCACCACGTTCTGCTCGGATGAGGTAGCCACGTTGTCCAGGTAGGAGAGGAGCTGGGACTTGAGGTTGCTCACCTGGCCGCCGTCCTCGCCCGCCCGCGCCGCCAGCAAGGACTCGGCCTCGGTGATGAGCACCACGGCGGGCTGCCGGCAGTTGGCCACGAAGAACACGGTCTGGAGGATCTTCTCGGCTTCGGCCTTCCAGGTGGAGAGCAGGGTGGTGCCGCTGAGCCTCAGCAGGGTGGAGCCCAGCTGGGTGGAGATGCAGCGGCTCAGCAGCGTCTTCCCCGTTCCGCGGGGCCCGAACAGCAGCAGGGTCCGGAGCGGGTGGCTCGTGCCGCTGTAGCTGCCGGGGCGCAGGATGGGCCACACCAGCTCCTCCTCGATGGCCGCCTTCACGGACACCTGCCCGGCGATGTCCGACCACTGCACCGGCGGCCCCCGCTCCACCACCTTGGTGTTCACCAGCTCCAGCACCAGCGGGTCGACGTTCTTGGGCTGCTCCTCCAGCGAGGCGCTGCCGAACGCCAGCGCTTTGGAGGGCAGTCGCAGCGGGAAGGGGGGTCCCGGCTCGGCCGGCCGCTCCCCGTTGGCAAGGGGGGGGCTGAACTTCTCGAAGGGCTCTGCCGGCCGCAGGGCAGCGTCCCTGGCACCGTAGGATGGCGAGACCATGCCCTTCATCTGCTGCCCGCCGTACTTGCCGCTGTGTTCTTCACTGTTGCCAGCTCCTGCCGGCCGCTTCCCGGGCTTGAAGGGCAGCTGGGGGGACTCGCCGCTGCTGCTGAAGCCGTTGCCCCGGCACTCCCCGTTGTCCGACATGGCGTAGGGGGACTTTGGCTGCTCATAGCTGTATTTCCTGTACCTGCCCTCCCCGTCGTCCTCCCCGCCGATGTCAAACGCCTTCCTCTTCAGCGTGCCTGCTGCCTCAGTGCCCAGCGGCGGCACGGCCAGGGGGCCCAGCCCGGCACCCTGGTAGCCGTAAGCGGGGACCCCGGGCGGGCGGGCAGTGGGCGGCGGGGCCGGGATGGGCGTGGGTGCCGCGATGCCGGAGGGCAGGTAGGAGGCAGAGGGGTGAGGCGGGTGGATGCCCCCGTAGCCCGGCTGGGGCGGGTAGCTGCCGGCGGCGTAGTTGTACATGGGCCCGGAGGAGCCGTAGCCCGGCACCAGGGCGGACGAGGGGTGCGGGGGCTGCAGGAGCCCCGAGCTGTGGAGGGCAGGAGGGTGCGGGGGGGGAAGCGCTGCCGCCGGCTGGGTGCAGTAGCCGGAGGGCAAGTAGGTGCCACCGTAGCCCGAGGGGTACTCCTGAGACGCCCCGAGCCCCCCGGAGCCGGCGGCGGCCGCTCCACAGGAGTTCCCGGGGTACACGGGATCGCTGAGGTTGGCTGACACCACCGGGGAGCCACCAAGGCCGATGGCCCCGCTGCTGGCAGGGACAGCAGGTGGCACCACCCCCTTGGCACCGGGGAGGCCATCGTGGATGGGGGTCAGCGGGTAGGTGCCGTCAGAGCCGTGCGCCCCCGGCCAGGGCTCCCCGTCCCCCTTCTGCCCGTTAACGGGCCCGAAGGCGCCGTCCCCGTATCCGCCGAGCGTGGAGCGCTCGTAGGGCGCGTCCAGCACCCCCGAGTACTTCTCGGCGTACCTCTTGAGGAGGTTGGAGGCCGTGAGCGCCGAGATGTCATCGTTGGCCCAGGCGTAGTTGAAGCGCTGGCGGGTGCTGGGGTACAGGTCGGACTTGTGGGCCGGTGAGGAGGTCGTGGACGAGACATCCAGGTGCTGCTCCGGCCACTGGTTCAGGGACTGGGCATGCTCTGGTGACCAGTGCATCTTCGACAGACCTGTGGGGACAGGACAGCACAGGTGAGAGCAGCACGACAGGAACTCTGCGTGGAGTATCCCCAAAACCCGCCCTGTCCTGTGCCCCAGGGCTGTGAACTCCTGTTTCGAGTAACTCCAGGTATTCACAGGATCATTGAGGTCAGGAATGACCTTCGGCACCATTGAGTCCAAGCTTTGACCAGTCCCCCCCTTGTCCCCCAGACCGGAGCACGGAGTGCCACGTCCGGTTGTTCCTTGAACACCTTCAGGGACGGCGACTCCACCACACCCCTGGCCGGTCCAGTCCAACCCCTGGCAACGCTTTCTGTGCAGAAATCCTTCCACCCTAAAACCCCCTCGCCCATGGGCACCTCCTGCCTAGGCTGGTATCACTCTCTCTTGCTCCAGCCCCCACTGCTGTCCCCCCTCCCCCCTCGGACGTCCAGTGCCTCGGGGGACGCTGACCCCAGAGCCAGGCAGGGACCTCGTGCCCCACTCACTCGCCGCCCGCAGCCTTTAAGCCACTTTGTGGCCCCCGCACAATAAGATTACTTAATGCTTTAATTGACTTATGGGGCACTTGTGCTTCCACTCTGGATATCAAACTTCCACAAGAGGATTTCGATGGCGGCTCCATGTGGGGTGAGCCGGCCTCCCCCTGCATTTATGGTCATTATCCAAGCGCTCCTGATGGATGAACGCATCCTCCTGGAGCTGCCCAAGGGGCTGCCTGGGCACGGGGGCAAAGGTACCCGGGAGACCTAAAGGGAAAAAGGAGCATTTGGCTGATTCTGTGATGAGCAAGACATTTTCCTTAATCTTGGTGGTTTTTTTTAAGGAATTAAAACACCAGGAGTTCCCATCCTTGCTCAGTGGGTGCAGAGAGCAGGGCTGCAGCTGCTTCCATCCCCTGCAAGTGCCTGGGACTCAGGGATTTGGGGGCACCAGGAGAGGTGTCTGACCACTCCAGCATTGGCTCAGGGCGGAGCAGAGCAGGAACGAGGTGCCACCAGCACAGCCAGTGAATCCCAGTGGCATTCCCAGGCTCCTGAGGTCAGGGAGCATCTGCCCACGACAGCGACGCAGAGACGGCCACCCTCACCCATCCCTCCCGGAGACGGGACGACCTGGCAGCCCCCGGCCCGAGGAAATCCACGTCCATCCCCTGCACCACGGCCTCGGCAGTGTGAGCTGCGTCTCCACGGCAGCAACCCCGAGGATGGACACAGCCGGGAGCTCCTGGCTCTCCCCCACGGACTGACCCCCACGCCCGAACCCCACCGCTTTTTTAACCCCAGTTACAAAACCGGCACCCAGGGACGGGCCCAGTGATGGAATTGCTTCCCCAAAAGCCTGGCAGAGGGTGGCCAACGCCACGGCATGTGGTTGGGAGCCCACCGCAGTGGCACAGCTCCTGCAGCTCCATTCCCAAAGCCCGGAGCTGCTGCAGGGAGCAGGGCAGCGGGGGGATGCAGGCACAGCTTTGCAACCCCCCAGGCGCCAACCAACCCCTTAAAGACAAGATGCGTTTGGGAGAAGAAAAACCCAAATCCATGGAAAGGCTGGAAAACCCACGGAGGGGGAGGGCGGCGGGCAGGGAGGAGTTGTCAGGGTTGAAATGGGACGTGAATGAGTGGCGGAGCGGGACAGATGTTTCAATGCTCCCCTTGGCAGTGTGAGAAAATTACTGTCCAGTGACCAAATGGCCGGGCCGGTTCCCACCCTCGCTGCTGCCCATTATCCCCAGCGCAAGACAAAGGCGGGCAGGGGGGCTGGGCAGGGAGAATCCTATTGTTCCCGCCCGCCCTAATTATGGAAATCTTGTTAATCTATTCAGCAGCGAGTCTGAACTGGGCTTTTGTTCGGGGGGTTTTCAGCGGGCGCACCGCTGAGGGTGTCCAACGGCTCGGCGTGGGGATGGGGTGCGCTGCCTCCCCCTGGGAAAAGCGGCAGCCACGAGGCCGTGGGATGCAGGACAGCCCCAGGGCAGCACCGCGGAGCTTTGTTGGAGCGGGCACAGCCCATCCTCAGCCCCCGTGTGCAGGGTGAGCACACGCGTGTGCAAACGTGCCCGTGCCCCAGCCCCACACGCGGTGCTGATGCTGCTGTGTAAAAACTCTGGCAAAAAAACCCCCACGGGAATGACCCACAGGCAGCATCTGCAGATGGCTGCGCCGACCCCACGTCCCTGGGGGGATCAAGAGAGGACTCCGGTGGATTTGGAGGGCGAAAAGGGAGAGAAGAGCAAACACGTTCAGGCTGAGGACGCACTAAAGCTGGGGTTTAAAGGCAGTCAGGCTCCCCCGAGCCCCAGGAAGAGGGACTGGCTCATGCAGGGAGTGATCCAGATGGGTCTCACCCCTCGGACAGCCCACGCTGCCCGGCAGGAGCATCCTGGTCCTGCATCCAGGGTGCCAGGATGAGCGGCCGAGCCGCCTCCGTCCACCACGCCATGGTCATCGTGCCGCTGCCACGCCGGTTTAGCCGCTGCTGGCTCCTCCTGTCAGCTTGGAGGATTCAGGCTTCTTCCAAGATCCACGGAGCACTTTCATTACCCCTGAAATTCCTGCGGCAGCGCAGCCCGACTGCTGCCGAAAACCACCCTGCTTTGAGGGGCTGCCCGACTTGCCCGGGTTTCAACGCTCTGCTGGGCAAGTTTTGGGTCAGGGAAGAGCAAGCTGGGCTGCTGGAGCCTCCTTCCACAGCCCAGCCCTCGCTGCGGGCTCCCACAGCTCTCCCGAGCCCTGGCAACACAGATTTCCCACCTCAGGGATGCGCGTGGCGAATCTCCCGTGCTGATGGTGGGCACGGACGAGGAGGAGGAGAGAAGAGGCTTTCGCAGGTCTGCCCAGCAGCGGGAATGACTTTTTCTTCTAAAGGATGCATTTCCTGGTGATCTTTCGGGCTTCAGCCTCCCGAAGCAGAGCGTTGGAGCTCTGGATTCATCCCCGACTCCTCCGAGCAGCGTTGGGCGAGTGCGGCGGCATCGTCCGAGCGAAATCAGGGCTGTGAGTCGGAACCACGACCTCGGCAGACCCTCATGGAGAACCTGAGGCTGCTGACAACATCTCGGAGCTGCCCTTGCACTAATGCCGGGGGTTAAAGCAATATTTTGGCATGTTGATACGTGGGCTGAGGCCAGATTCCCGTCACCTCCAGTAAATCCCGGCGTGGCGGGCCTGGAACAGGCAGAACAGCCCGGCAGAGCCGGTGCCAAAGGCAGGATCAGGGCACGGAGGGCACAAAGCCGCGCTCAGGCGCGTCACAGCACCAGCAGCACCGGCGCAGGGCGCGAGGTTCCAGCCCAGCCCGGGCTGGGCAGGGGTTCCTTGGCAAAGGCCGAGTTTTCCCCGGCAAATTCGGGGCAAAGCCAGCAGGGAGCTGCAGGGACGTTCCCCGTCCCCCCTCGCGGCGCTGGCCCAGCCAGGGATGGGGCTGCAGCCAGAGCGGGGTCAAGGCACTCGTGTTGAAAGGGTCGGGGCCGGCTCCCCCGGCAGCCTCTCCCCTTCCCAGGAGGAACGGCCTCATCCCGGGCGATCCCAAGGCTCCGGCGTCCGCTCTGGCAACTCATATATCAAGTGCAGAGCAGCTGGACACCAGCGCAGGCCGGGAGTGACCAATGGGCCGTTGTCCATCTGTCCTTCCCCGGGCCCGGCCGCTGAATGAAGAATTCACCCGAGTCCGGCAGCAGCTGAGCTCGCCCCATCTGCCACGGCCGGAGGGACCCCCCAGCCCACCCCGAGGAAGGGAAGGGACCCTCGGCCCCTGAATTCCAGGAGTGAGGGGATATGGCAGGAAAATCCGGGTGCTGGTAATGAGGAGGTGATGCAAGAATTGGATTTGAGGAATTTTGCTCTACGCTTCAGTAGAAGACAGGTGGGGGAAAAATAAAATAAAATAGAATAGAATAGAATGAAATGAAATGAAATGAAATGAATTAATAAAATAAAGAAATAATGAAATGAAATAAAATAAAATGGAATAAAATACAATGAAGTGAAATAAAGTGAAATTAAATAAAACAAAATAAAATAAAACAGACCTAAGCAAAATGGACCTAAAAGAGTACAAAACCCCAGTCTCTTTTCGCCATTTCTATTCCTCTTGACATCTCCAGGTCTCCTGGACTCTTCAGGCTGTTGAGATCTGGGCTTCAGCCCTGCACCACCCCCAGGAACACAGGACAAAACCTGCCTGGGTCTGTAACCACCTGGAAGGAGGAGCTGGCTCAGTCCTGCTCCCTCCACTGTGCCAAGGATGAGCATTAATTAATTCCAAACAATTCATTATCCCCTTAATCCATCACCGCGCTGCCCGCTCCCTGCCACGGGCTCCGTCAGGGGATGTTCTCCTGCCCTGAGCCACCCCACTGCCGTGGGACCCTCCCTGGGGCGACCTTCCAGCGTTGGTCCCCACCAGGACGCTGCCCGAAGGGCGATTCTCAGGAGGGAAGGGGGATTTCACCTCTGAGCACTCAGCTCAGCGGTCCCCAGGTCACCCCAGGGAGTGGGAGAAGCCTCGGCGTGCCCAGGGGTGGCAACAACGAGCCCCCTCCAGGGCCAAAGGCAAAGCGGGAGCCCCCAGCCCCGGATCCATCTGCTCTGGTGCCCACCCTGGGGCTGGGGGCTCCAGGGGGGCTGGGGGAGACAATTCCCCCCGTGCGCCCTCCGCGCCGGCAGCAGCGACGCCCCAGCTCCTCTCCTCCGTGGAAGGAACGAATGAATTAACCTTAACGAACGAATCTCAATTAACGCTGGCACTGGCGAGCCCCCCAGCCCCCTCCACACCGCCGGTGCCCGTTGTGTTTCCTGCCTCGGCACCCCGAATTGAGCAAAACCTCCTCTTTTCCATCATTCCTGCGACTCCTTTCTCGCCGTGCCCAGCCCTGCAGGATGATGGATCCCATTCCGGTCCCCGGGGGCTGGAGCGGGCCGGGGGAGGCCTCTCTCCGTGGCTTTTGTTTTCACAAGCCTTTTGACTCGCGGGTTCTTTTTTAAACACCGCCCGGGCAGCCTGAAAAGCCCAGCTCCCTCCTGCACTCCATTCACTAATGGATTTTCCAGAAGTTCCCTTTTTTCGGCTTCTTTCTTTGCTGGCACTGCTGCCTTCATCCACGCCCGAGGCTGTGGCTACCTCTGCTTGGAGGGATGGACGGGTTTTGGGAAGGACGGATGGAGTTTGGGGAGGATGGATGGATTTTGGGCACCCTGTGCCATGCTTGGAGCATCCCCCCCCTACAGCACCCACCTTCTACACCCTGGGATTGCACAGATCCTGGGCTGTTATCAGCCAATTACAACTATACGCCATTTTATATATAAATATACGATCATTTACATAGATATATTTCTTTATTTCAGTTTATATTCATATATCATCATGCTTTATAGGTATCTACCGCAGGGTTTCTATTTATATTCACATAAATATTGTATCACGGGGCTTTAAACGCCTCGAGCTGCCACCACAATGCCCAATAAAACACAAAACGTTGAAGAATAACAGGTGGAAGCAGCGTCGGGGCAAAGGCGTTGCTGGGAAAGGGAGAAATTTGGTGCCAGGAGCAGCTGTACCCATCGGGGCAGCTCGAGCTAATCCTAGAGCAGAAACAATTCCTCTTCCTCTCTTTTCAGCAGCCACTCATTAAAAAGTAATCACGAGGAGGAGGAGGAGGTGGATGGGAACAGCCCAAGGTCAGATCCGTAACGAGGGTTTTTTGGGAACTGGTACCTGGCTTCCCACCCAGAGCCAGGAGGGTCCCCAAAATCCCATCCTGGACACAAGGTCCTGCCCATCCTGGGGGTTGGGGGGCAGCCCCAGGGTCCCCAAAAGGCTCAGCGCCACCGTCCAGGGCAGCGGCACAGCCGGGGGCTCCCAGCCCCGCCAGAGCCCATCCCGGAATTTCGGTCGCCGTTGGAATTTCAGCGGATTTACGCCGGCAACACAAACGCTGTCCTGAGCCGGCGCTCGGAGGGAGGAGGAGGCGACGCTTCGGGAGCCGGCTGGAGCTCGGGGGGGATGCGAGGCAGGACCGGAGGGATCCCGCCGGGATCTGGCGATCCCAGACGCAGCCGCGGCGACGCCAGAACGGGTCGGGAGCTCCTGCAGCCCAACCTTTGCCGGTTCCACCCACCCCGAGCGGGGCGAGCTGCCCCCCTCCCACGAGCCCTTCCAAAGGCGCTCAACCTCCGCCACCCCCCGCGCGTGGCCCGGCCCCGCCGCGCGTCACCCCTGGCCTTTAATTACACATTTCTGCGGCCATTAGCCCTCTCCCCATCAATTACACCCGCATTATCCCGCTCCGGGAGCAGCAGGACGCGGCCACCGGAGCCAGGCGCTGCGCAGAGCCTTTGCCAAGGCAGGAGAAAGGCTCTGGCGGGGACATCCCCTCGCCGGGGCAGAGCCGGCTCTGCGCACGAAGCCGCCGCTCCCGCTGCTCCTCGGGAACCGGGGGAGATCAATCCCGGGGAGAAGATGCAGCTCCAGCATCCCCGGTGCCACCGAGTCCCCCGCTCCCGGCACAGCTCTCGTTACGGGCACAGCAGAGTGTTTGTGGGGAGCAGGGAGGGACAGGCTCCTCACCCAGCTACTGCTCAGCCGGTGTGTCCTGGGGGACGAGTGAGGGTTGAAGTGCAGCTTGTCCTGATGTTTGTTTTCACTTTCTTGGGGAAAAAAAGGGGAAAAAAAATAACGCGGATCTTTTCTCTCTGGAGGGAAAAGCAGAGGCTCCGCCAGCCCAGCAACCCAGTGGGAGAGCATCCCACCCACCCGGGGAGCGCACCTCAGCATCCTGACCAGGGAGGAGACCCCAGCATCTCCATCCAGGGAGGAGACCTCAACACCCTGACCACAGAGGAGACCCCAGCATCTTGGTCCAGGGAGGACACCTCAACATCCTGACCAGGGAGGACATCCCAGCACCCCACCATGGGGACAACTTCTTAACATCTTGCCCAGAGAGGACGCTCTGACATCCCACCTGGGGAGGACCCCCCGTCATCCTGGTCCAGCACCCCAGCACCCCAGTCCACAAGGAGTAGACTCCAGCATCCCATCTAGGGAGGACACCCCAAAATCCCATCTGGGGAGGACACCGCATCATCCTGGTCTTAACCCCAGCCCAGGGTGAGGGCCCAGGGCAGCACCACGACACAGACCACGCTGGAATTGCTGGAATCGAACAAACATTTCTGCTTTTTCCCTGCTTGAGGTGTCTGTCCTGGGGAGAAAGGAGCAGGAGGGGAACCTCTCCTCCGCATCCTCCCCGCTCTCCCGCCAGGCCTCCGTGGGTTTATCAGGGCCCCCATAAAGATCTGGGGCTGCTGATAAGTGACCCCAGGCAGGCCCCAGGCTGGGGGAATTGCCCAGGCCATCGGGACAATTTAACCAACATTAACTCCAGCTGCTGTTGGGACACAAGGTCGGGAGAGCTTTTACAGCACCCTCATCACACAGCAAAATAAACTTTGCTGCGGAGAGCTGGAGCTGGCTGCCAGCTGCTGCTCCCAGAGCCAGGGCTCCGAGCAGCCCCGCGCAGGCTCTGGCATCCTCTGCACGTCCAGGATGGGATTCCCGGAGTAGAAAAAGATCCAGGGTCCCACTCAGGACTCTGCAGCACGAGGAAGGGAAGGGGAGAATCCTCCCCTGACACGAACGAGCCGATTCCGAAGGAAAAGCCAACATTCCAGCAGTCATTGCGGCAACGAGCTCGCAGTGGCAGAACTCTGCAAGGGGATAAACTGGTTTTCAGAACTGGGAACTGCCACGGCTGGCACTGGGGAGAACTTGTTTATTCCCTGCTTGGCTGCTGATCCAGCAATGGGAACTTTCCTGCTCCAGACTCCCGAGATTTTGCCCCAACAGCTCCCTTTGATTGGAACTGGGTGACACCTCTGACACGTGTGTCCCACCACCAGCACCACCAGTACCACCAGTACCACCAGTACCACCACCAGCACCACCACCAGCACCACCAGTACCACCAGTACCACCAGTACCACCAGCACCACCACCAGCACCACCACCTGGGATGAGCTTTCTGGAGCCAGGGCACCACGATGTTGGCAAACACACGCGTTACCAGCACCACCCTCCATGCCCAAAAAAGAAGGAAAACATCTTTATTTTTGCTAAAAAAGGACAAGACAAGGATCCCTCCCTCCAGCACCGGAGCTGGAGCTATCTCCCGGAGCAGAGGAGGGAAGAAGGGAAGGAGATGCTGGGAGGCACCGGCCTCAAGCTTCCCTGCACGCTGCGTTTGGCCGGACGCGATGGGATTTGCCCCAGGGTGACCGAAGGAGCCTCGGGACAGCCCTGCCAAACGGCCAAGTTCCCTCCAAGCCATGGAACCACTGGAGCTCAACAACCCAGAGCTGAGGAGAGTTTGCAAAGGCAGAAACGGGGGTCGGCCTCACCCGGGGGTCACCAGCGCTGCTCCGGAGGCGTTAACGTCCTCTGAGGGAAATTCCCTGCAGGAATCCTCGCTCCAATCCGCGTCTGCGCCCGCAAATGCTGGGCTGAGGGATTTCTACCTCCCTGCACGAAACCCATCTCCTTCCAGACGCGAGCAGGGAGGTGCAGGGAGCCCAAAGCACTGGGAAAGCAGAGAGAGGAGGAAGGGAAATGCTGGGCTGCTTGCGGCATTCCTGCCCTCAGGAATATCTCCTCGCCCAGGAGGACACACAAATAAACAGCAAATGAAGCCGGCAGCATCTGCAGATGCCTTGGCACACGCTGCCAGGCTCCTTCCAGGAATTTTTAGGACACTGGAATTACAGGACGCTGGAGATGCCACCGTTCGGGGGGAACAAGGAGCAGAATCGCTTCGTTCCCTCCATCCCGCCGGCGCGGTCGGATGCGATGCCAGCGCTGCAGGCGCTCGCTCCCGGGGGCTTCTGTGTTTATTTTCCCGTGAGGAAAGGAGGGGGTGAATGATCCACGGCCACTCTCCTGGCCTGAGGCTGGGCCCTCGCAGCTGCATTTGGGGCTTCCCCCCCAAAAAACAAAAATCCTGTAGGATTTTCTCCTCCTGTGGGCTACTGGAAGTGCTGGGAGTGGAGGTTGGGTGTGGGGTGAGGCCTCGAAACTTTCAGCCACCTCATCCAGGTGCTTTGGTACGGATCTGGGAGTGGCCTGGAGCAGAGATTTGGGAAAAGCACAGCCCCGGCTCGGATCTGTCCCTGTGAACATGCCAAGCACCATCAGCATCAGATCCCAGCTCTCAACCCCTCCCCAGATAAAGGAAAGGGAGGGAGCTGCAGCAGGTGGGAGCTCATCCCTGGGCTGGGGGAACCACAGACACACTGGGATGGAAAAACAGGATTTCCATATTCCAGAGCACCCAAGGAAAACCTGCTCTGGAGATTTCTCAGCGTTTATTCCCCATTTTCCCCCTGGAAATCAATGAACTTTGACAGGACTCAAGGAAGGTTTGGGTTACAGGACCACGTCCAGCTGGCACCAAAGCCAAGATGCTGTTCAAACCCCAAGCCAGCCCTCGGGAGGGGAAAAAGGGCTGGGAAAGGGGGAGGAGGGAGGGAGGGAAGGAGGGAGAGAGGAGAAAACACCGGCTCCAGATAAGCAATTGTTAACATGATCCATATGGTACACAACGCGCCGCTCTGTTTAACCAAAATGATAATGGCAAAAGGGAAGAATGCAGCGGGGGCTCGGCGGGAGAACAAAGGCGGCTACAGAACCCTTCCCTGCTCCAGGAATTGTGAGCTGGGAGAGCTGGGAGAGCTGGGGAGCACAAAACCCTTCCCTGCTCCAGGAATTGTGAGCTGGGAGAGCTGGGGAGCACAAAACCCTTCCCTGCTCCAGGAATTGTGAGCTGGGAGAGCTGGGGAGCACAAAACCCTTCCCTGCTCCAGAGGAACAAGCAGAGGGAGCCCGTGGCTGCTCCC
The DNA here is from genome assembly GCA_013397115.1 of Edolisoma coerulescens. Lineage (NCBI taxonomy): Eukaryota > Metazoa > Chordata > Aves > Passeriformes > Campephagidae > Edolisoma > Edolisoma coerulescens. The sequence goes on along the minus strand of VWZW01004878.1, from coordinate 18,672 downwards.
CCATTCCCCACTCCAGGAATTGTGAGCAGGGACAGCGAGTGGCTGCTCCCCCGTGTCCATGTGCCCCAAAACCCACCCGGCTCTCTCCTCTCCCCTCCACAAAAGCTCTCCAGCTAAAACGCGGAGCAGCGAGTGAAACGGCAGCTGTCAGCGATAAAATAAATATATCTGTATTTCTAATTAGTACCAACGGGGATATTTTCATAATCAATAAGCAGCTCGGAACGAGAGCTGCGGCGCAGGACGGCGTGGATGTAAACACCGAGCCCATTCCTCTCGGCTCTGGGATGAATTCAGCCCTGGGTGTTTATGTTATTGCAGGATCCCGCGGCTTTCCAAGGAACACAATACAGTACGTGCCATTCATTATCCCGGCAGTCCCCCAAGAGAAAATGTCAACACACTTCTGTTGAAGAGAGCTAAAACAAATGTTTCATGTGATAAACAACTCCCAGGCCTCGGCCCCCACCGAAATGTTTAATTCAGAATCACCTCGAGAGCAAAGAGGCGCCGGAGCACCCACACGGGAAGCCCTGGCAGCGCAGAGCAGCCCGGAGCACAGGGAGGGACCGGGCAGAAACCTCATCAATTCCCATCAGCGAATCCATCCTGAGCCATCACAGCGCCCCGCACCCTCCGCCGAGAGCCGCGTCCACATCAAACACCCCCGCCCAAGTTCTGTCCAAAATGCCGCTCCAAATCTGTCACAAAACCAGGATCCATTTAATGATAATGTGAATTTTTGTGATCCCGGAGTAAAACCAGGAATGACGTGCACCAGCACATGGCGCCTCCAAACCCAGAATTGATACTGGAACACACAGGATAAAGTGATTTTAAACCCTTCCTGATGTTCTTCCCAAGTGCCTCTTGTCCCCCGACTGAAAATCGCCCATTTCAAAAAAAAACCAAAAAACAAACAAACAAAAAAAAACCAAACCAAAAAAAAGGACCTTTCAGGCAAAGCTTCTGTTTAAAAATCACCCTCGGTTCCTCAACGCCGCGACTGTTTTGAAGGCGAGCGCTCCGGCGTGCGCCTGACGTGCGACAGCGCCTGTGGGAGCCTGCATTGTTCCTGGGGGGTGAGGGATGGAGGAGGGATGGACGGACGGACGGAATGAATGAAGGATGTTTGCGTGGATGGACGGACGGACGGACGGACGGACGATCCACCGCACCGTGTGCACCCTCCGGGCTCCCGTTCGGGTTAGGATTCGGATTAGGGTTAGGACTAGGATTAGGTTAGCCACTGTGACCGGGCTCCCCTCGGGGCCGGGCTCGCCTCGGAACCGGGCACCTCCCGGGGCCGGGCACCTCCCGGGACCGGGCACCTCCCGGGGCCGGGCACCTCCCGGGGCCGGGCACCTCCCGGGACCGGGCTCGCTCAGCAGCGCGTCCCCCGGAGCTCCCCGCACCGTTCCCGGGGGGTGAAGGGAGGGGAACGCCGGAGGCCCCGGCAGCGGGGGCTGCCCCGTTCCCCGGGAGCGCTGGGGTCACTCGGAGCCCTCCCGCGACCCCTCCGCGCTGCCCGGCCCGGCCCGGCCGCTTTCTCCCCAGACGGCGGCGGGGCGGGATCCGCCCGCTCCCGCATCCCGGGCGGCGCGGGGGATGCTCGGCCGGGCCGCCGCGGTTCTCCCCGACCCACCCCGGCCGCACTCACCTCCTCATGCCGGCGGGCCCTTAGCGCAGCCCGGGAGGCCGTGCCGGGCGCCGCATCCTGCGCTGCCGCCCGGNCACCCCAGCGCAGATGGAACCTGACCCTCAGCATCCCAGCGTGACCCCCAGCATCCTGGAATCCCTGCAATCCCACCCTTTGCACCCCAGGATCCCAGCATGCGGGTACCCCAATCCCCTGCGCGCCAGCATCCCAGCACTCCGACCTTCTGCACGCCAGCGCCCGTGGACACCGATCTCCTGCACCCCANAACTCCCCTCCCCCCAGCCCCCCATCGCCCTGACCCTCTGCACCCCAGCATCCCTCTCCCCATCTCCCGTCTTCCCCGCACCCCAACCCCTTTCACCTCACCATCCCTGACCCTGTCCCCCGGCTCCCCCCCTCCTGACCCCCCTGCACCCCATCTCCAGCCCTGCCCTCACCTCCGAGGATGCAGCTGTGGCGCACGGGGAGCCCTGGGCCGGGTCCTCCTCAGCTGCCAAACTGCGCTCGGAGAAATCCCACATCCCTGGAATGTTTTCCTACTCTTGGTTTACCGTGCAAAAATAAAACAGTTGCCCCAAGGACAGCGTGTCACTGGGAGGTGGCCATGGGACAACCCCTTCATTGAGGCATTATCCACCCCCTGAAAGCTCTGGGATCGGCTGGGCTGCAGCTCCAGAAAAAAACCTGTTCTTTGGGCCCTAAAATTTCCCCTTTTTTGGGTGGGTTTTCCCCAAGAATGCCTGGCAGCTGCCTCACTTTTGCCCTCAGAACCCCTGATCCATTTTAATTAACCAGCCCAGGCTCTTCGCTGATGGAATCACATCACGGCATTATTCCCTCATCCCAACGTTGTGTCCTACCCCTCAGGGACTGGAGCATGTTTTTCTTTCCCTGTCCTTGGGCAGATGTTGGAGCTGCAGAAACCTCTGCCCAGGCCCTGCTGGGTGACACGCCTCAGCTGCCCAGGATGCCACAGAGCTGCTGACGAGGATGCCAACCCCTCACCCGCATGGATTCACTTGGCTCCAGCAGCCTCCAGCAGCAGGTTCTCCAGCGCCAGAACTCCCCAGGATGGCAGGGCTGTGACTTGGGCTGTCCCCAAACCAGGGTCCGATGGTACTAATCCCAGCGAGCTGTAAAACGAGCTATAAAACCACATTTACTGTGGTTCTGGTTTCACTAGGTACAAGCTGCCTTTTATGAAACCGGGAAGCCGCATTTCTGGCTCTGCTCGGAGAGTTCAGCCTCACCTCATTAACCAAGGAAAAGCTGGATGGGAACGGCCGGGGTCACGCAATTTATTTTCACTAATCACTCCCCACGATTCCTTTAAGAAATAAACTCCTCGTCGAAAGCCCGAATTCGTTAATTGTTCCTCCGTTTGATCAGCGATAGAAACCATCAGCAGAAATCCGTGCTGACACTTCCTCCTCAGAAACGCCGGGGTTTCTCTTCTCCCACAGGGAAGCTGGCATTCCTCAGCTCACATTAGGCTTTAACAACAAAATATGATAATCCGAGGGCTGCGGGCTGGGGACATGTGATGCCTGATATTTGCTGCCGGTTCACGGAGGGGTGACACGTCCTCACCCTGCCCCGGCAGCGGGGCCGAGGCTCTCCGAGTGCCTGGCACCAAGCGAGGGGGCATTAATTGAAGAGGCCTCTAATTATTTCATGTCCTTCTTCCCTCGGGATTTGGAACAGCTCTGAGCTCCTGCTGCAAAGGGTTTCGGAGCTGGCCACAAAACCGTGAGAGGGGGAGCTGGGATGGTGGTGGCTCATCCCTGAGTGGTGGGACAGGGTTTGGGTCCGCGTCGACCGAAGGGGAGATGCCGGATGGGAATTTGCCTCCCTGCGGCTCCTTTCAGCTCTGAAAAACGAGCAGACCAACAGCTCAAGGCCTCAGCAACGTGGCTGCATCCCCGTGAGTCATCAGAGGAGGATGAGGATGGTCGGAGAGGCGTTTCCACCCCACCCGTGCCCTGCCACGAGCGGGGCTCTGCCTGCGGCACCCCAAGAACCAGACTCTCACCGGGATGGCTGGAACTGGTGTTTTTGGGATGCCTCAGCCCTCCCAAGCACCCCGGATCCCCCCAGAAGCCCCATCCACAAGAGCCAAACCTGGGGGCAGGGCAGGGCAGCTGATCCTGCTGGAACACGCTGCCTTTGTGGCAGGCAGCAATCACCCTCCAGGCCAGCGCTTAACTCTTCACACCTCCCCGCGCAGTAAAACTCTGGAAAAACCTCAGGGCAGTCCCGGACTTGGCCTCTCCTGGGGCTCAGTGGTCTCGGGGGAGAAGCCGAGGGGTCAGCAGAGGGAGCATGTCCAGCTGCTGGGTGCCCACTGGGTGCTGCGGGTACCAGGGGCAAAGGGGCTGAGCGGGGTCGGGGTCAGGCGGGTGTGAGGGGTCCCCCTGACACCCCCACCCAGGTCTGGTGGCACCAAGCCTGAGGACGAGGGTGAAGGCTGCCAGTTGTGCCAGTTTAACCATCCGCAGGGTCTGGGTGTAGGCCAGGTCTGGTTGCAAACAGGGGTTAATGGAGATTCCTTAGGAAGGGAAATTTTGGGGAAAACGAGGCCGGGAAGCCTCGGGACGGTGTCTCCCCAGAAGCGGTGGGGACAGACTGGGAGCCCTGGCCCCACGCTGGTGCTCGTGGCACATTTCCCACTGGTTTTGCCTCTTCCCAAGCCCTCCGTGGCAGCAGGGCCGTCCCAGGACCAGGTGGAGGAAGGCGCCCTGGTCCTGGTGAGTTTATACCCAGGCCACCACACCCCAGAAAAGCCACCGAGCCCAGCAAAGGGCACAAAGGTCCAACACTGCTCTGGGCCTTTCTCACTGCTCCAACCTCCCAGTTCCCTCCGACAAACTGGGAACGGGGGAGGAGCTGGGACCCTGCCTGGGGAGGCATCACCCCACAGCAGTCATTAAAAATCTTCCCAGGCCCCCAGCTCCCTCGTTCAGCCTGACAACCATCAATCTACAAATTATTTTAAAGCACCGTGCCAGAGCGGGGGGTGATTTACGCCCTACAAGGCCCGAGCTATTTTCATTTATCTGATTTATTAATGTTACATAAAATTACAGAGAGCTGCTGATTTATTTGCCAGTGGGGCTGCTGGATCCTCACTGCTTTCTCCCAGGATTCAGGGAAATCTGCTCCCGGTGACGAGACCAAAACCACACCAACCCCTAAGAGGGACAATCTCGGCCGTGCTTTTGGAAAGCAAAGCCCTTCAGCCTCCAGGAACTGCAGTTTTCCTCTTGGGAATGGGTCTCCTGTTCACAAAGAGTTTGTGCTGAGCTCCTGGAGGAGGAGGAGATGCTTGTGAATGAGCAGAGCTCGGGGAACGAGCTCGCGGCACCAGCCTTGGTGCTGGTTTTAGCCACAACAGACTGCACGACTTGTCACGTGTGGAGCATCTGAGCGGCACCGTCCCCTCCCCAGCCTGGGTGAAGCCTCTGGTTTCAGTGACCGCGGTGGGGAGGGGGTGCAGGGTGTGATGGGGGCACCCGGGACCCCCCCTCCTCCTCAGCCTCTGCCGAGAGCACAAAAGGAGTTTAACAGCTTCATCTCCCACATCTGGTTGTGCTTAAACCCCGCGTAGCCAACAGGGCCTTTCCCAGCCCAGCACAAGCTGGGGCTGGGGCTGGGGCTGGGGAGCGTCCCTGGGCTGAGCAGCCCCACTCCTGCTCGGGTTGAACCCCTCTCCTCCTCTCTGGAGTGAGGAGTGAGGCTGCCTCAGTTCCCTTCCCTCTCTCTCTGTGAAGGGGGATGTGACCCCCGGCCAGCAGCTTTGCCTTTGGACAAGGGTGGTCAGTGGAGAAGGGGTGCTCAGTGGGGCAGGGTGGTCAGTGGAGAAGGGGTGGTCAGTGGGGCAGGGTAGTCAGTGAAGGGTGGTCAGTGAAGGGTGGTCAGTGGAGAAGCGTGGTCAGTGAGGGGTGGTCGGTGGAGAAGGGGTGCTCAGTGGACAAGGGTGGTCAGTGGAGCAGGGCGCTCAGCGGTTCCAGCTCTGCGGGGTGGGAGTGGCACCATGGGTGATCTCCGAGCCCCACAGGGACCCCCCTCACCCCGAAGTGCGAAGAGATGGGAAAAGCAGAAGCTCCGTTCATTCACGGCTTTCTTTACCCAAAGCAGCGACCGGGGCTGAACGCGGCAGCTCCGGGATCCCCATCCATCCCAAGGAGATCCCTGTGGGATCCCGTTCATCCCCGCTGCACAGGGAGCAGGGACACAGCACTCCCAGGAGCTCTTTGTTCAGCCCCTTTGCAGGAGGAACATCACACTGCAGCCCGGAGCTCTCTCTCTCTCTCTCCAGGGCAAACACATCCCCTTAATTAAAAAAAAATAGTCCCGTGGCTGTGAGGACAATTTAGGGATGAGCCACCAGCACGGGGCCACCACCACCAGCATGGGGCCACCACCACCAGGACGGGGCTCGGCGTGGCTGGGTCCGGACAGGTCCGGCTGGGGGTTTAATCCCCCCGAACGCCCGACTGAGCAGCAGCGGCCGCAGGGCCGGGGCTGTGCCTGCACGCACAAAGGGAGAAGATTTATCTTGAGAGGCCAAATCCACTTAGAGGAGCTTTAGGGGCCATAAATTGATTGCTCAGGGGACACCGTGACGGCAACAGGAAACAGCTCCATATTTACGGAGGTTTCTGTGTTTTTTCCGCGTCACGATCGCACCGGGGGCCGAGAGCGCAGTCAAAGCCTCTGCTCACGGGGTGGGATTTAAAAGAGGTGCTGGACCCTTTGGAAAGGGGGGGTCCGGCATCCCTGAGGATGTGGCAGCCCCCGTCACGCCACCACCAACCAACAGGGATTCGGGGCAAGACGAGGAGTCCAACCCGCATCGAAGGCAGCAGGGTCGGGGGCTCCCTGAGGATCTCCTCATCCCGGGACCAATTCCAGCCCGCTGGCGAGCTGCGTGTCCCACGGCTGCTCAGAACCAGCTACTGGCGGTGCTACACCAGAGAAATGACATCCAGAGTCAACCCCTCCCTGAAGAACTGCATCCCAATAAAAACAGCGCAGCAAAATAACTGCAAATCTGACTTTTTTTTTTTTTTTTTACTCCTTTCATCCACCTGACTCCTGTCTGGCTTCTCACCCTGTTTGTTATTTTCAGCCAATGAAATATTTGCACCCGGAGCAGGACTTTTTCCTGAAGGATTTGGATCCAGGGAGCCGCGGGACTCACCAGGACGGAGCTTCCCTGAGGACGCCTGGGCGGTCAAACAACAACATCTGTGCACCCCCAGCGCAGCCCCAGAGCTCAATCCCTCCCTGACCCGTTTTCCATTCCTTTCCCAACCCCGGGGTTTTTTTTTCTCCGGGGGCCAGAAATTCCTCTGCACAAGTGGCCCCGTTGCCAGTAAACACCAGCCGAGCGTCCGCGGCTCCGCGTGTTAAACAGAGCGGAGCGACGGCTGCGCTCCGGGCTGGGCATGGATGGGGCCAAGCACGGGGATGGGATCCTGCAGCACCTTCCCCCGGGTCTCAGAGGGGCTTCATGTAAGGGTGTCCTTAAAGCCATGGAGAGCTGAGGCTGAAGAAGAGGACCGGGACACCCACGGCCCCCACGGATGACGGAACACCCTCGGAAAATGGGGCGAAACCTGGGAGAATCCTTCTCCCGGAGCCTGATGGGGCTCCCTGCCCTGCAGAGCAGCACTCATTGGGGCTGAACTTGGGAGATGGATCCAAATTTCATAATTAAAGTCTCGTTTGCCCCTCGCGTTTAACCCCGGCGGTTTCTAAACGCTCGCAGTCCCCTTCCCGCACGGCGGCGGAGCCCCGACGGGAGCACAATGGGGTCTTGTTTCTGGTAACCCGAGATGCCGCAGCCCCGGCTCTTTAATTTTAGCCTCCACCACGCTCGCATTCCTCAGCACCACAATGGCAGATATTTATACTCTGGAATGCGGAGCCCGGTGCTAATTTAGCAGGGCTGGGTAACCCAGGGCTGCTCTCTGAGCTGGGCTCTTCCCCCCCGGGGTAAAATCAGAGCAGGCAGAGCTTTACGGGTTTACAAATCTTTGCGTTTGTTCGCCGGCCCCCCTCGCGTCCCCGTAAAAGTCCAGCGATGCCCCCTGGGAAGGCAGCGGCCACCTCGCCGAGCTGATGGACAAACCAGATGGGATGGGTGGGAGAGGGTGGCGTGGCCACGGCCGGACACTGCCTGAGGAACAGGACCTCCACTGATGAGCCACCAGGAAACATGGAGCGGTTGGAAGGGACCTTAGAGGCCACCTGGCTTGAATCTCAAGCCCACCAGTGGGTTCATCTGGGTGCTGCGTCCATCATCTGGGCACAGGAGAGGCCTGACGAGGCGTGCAGAGCACGAGGGACCTGCTGAGGCTGTTTTAGCTCCTCACACAGGACCCTCTGCTCCAGCTGATGCAGTTGTGGAGGTCCCAAGTCCAATGCAATGCCAAAAATTCTGTTTTATAACCCTCAGCGTGATTCTTCTAGATTCCTCCAGCAAGAAGAATCCACTCTTGCCAGAAGAAAATCCATTTTCCACTCTCATCCTTGGGAAGGGCCTTCTGGCTGGGCTGCACCTCGATCTGCTCCAAAGGGGTCACCTCCCTCTGATCCATCAGAACAGGTGGAACCTAAAGCCGTCCCTCTTCATGGCCTATAAATTTCAGGGAAACGAGAAAATCGCCCTTGAAATACCTTCAACGTGGCTGAGGAGGCCAGAGCTCTACAGAACCCTCACAGCAGCTCCATCTTTGCTTCCTCACCAGTAAAGGACAAGGACTGGGTGCTCTGGTGGACATCCCAGTCCCTGAAGGAGGAGGCTGTAGGACAGCAAGCGCCACGGGAGCGCTGATGGTCTTTGCTCCAGAGCTGGGGAGCTGAGCGTGGTGCTGTGGCCCACTCGTGCCTGGAGGAGGCCACGCCAAGGCCGGCAGAAGGTTCCTGGCCCCGGAGGGTTGGCGGGTGGCAGCTAATTGAGAGAGGAGCAGCATTAGCAGATAAGGGACGAGGTCAGCACCGCAAAGCTAAATCCTTGACCTGTTATTTAAAAGGTCGGGCAGAGTTCAGTGGACCACTCCAGGTCAATTCACTCAATTAAAATATTAGAAGTTGGAGGTGGGAGCGTGGAGGTGGAGGTTTGTCGCCTCTCTTCGAGGGTGGAGAGAGGGTAGGGATGGTGTCAGGGGGTCCTGGTGGGCAAAGGAACGTGCAGCAAGATGCAAGAAGCAGAGATTCATTCCCAAATAGGATCGTGGAATCGTTAAGGTTGGAAAAACCCTCTAAGACCATCGGATCCCACCATTTACCCGGCACGGGCGCATCCATCTCCATCCCACCCCTTTCTGCACCCCAAACTCTCACTGGGTTATTGCAAGACAAAATCCCTGGCCATGCCCAAAGCTGCAGCACCCAGCACTCAGCAGGGCTTGTCCCCCACTCTGGAGGTGACATTCGGGACAAGAGAGGAGAATCCATGGGCCCCCATGTCCTCAGCCTTGTGTTCTCCAGCTGAAGTGTCCCACCACCAGCCCTGGAACCTCACCTGCAGGCTGCTCAAGGACCCAGCAGCAAAGCAGGGGGTGACATCCACAAGGACTCGATGATCTTTCCACAAATATTTGAAGATAAGCCGGGATTCTTCTCCCCCCACACTGCCCCAATGTTTGTCCAGCTCCAAGCCTGGCTGGTAGGACCACACGGTCTTCTCAAGCTGTGGACCCAGCCAAGCCATCAGCTCCACCAGAAAAGACTGAAAGTTGGCCAGATCTCATCAGGTGGAGAAAGGAAAACTGTGGCGGATGTCACCCATGGTTCATGTCCGCGATGTCCCATCGTGGAGCAGCAAAGGCTTTGCCCGTGGTGGACAAGCCAAGGTGGCTCCTCCCCGCGCGGGGCACGCTTCAAGGAATAAATAAAAGCTTTCAGCAAAATTAGCAACGGAAGGAATAGATAAACAATAAGGAGATATTGACTTCTGTTGAGGTGAACGTCAAGATTTATTGAGCTGGGGAGGAAAATATTGACCAAGGCAAGGCTAAGGTCAATAATTAACTCAAGGGATGATAAATCAACGTGCAATGAAACGTGAACTCTGGGTGGACGCTGCTTGAGATGTTTCGGGTGTCTCCACTGAGGAACATCTTGACTTCCTGCAAGACTTTCAGTTGAGCCAGAAGGACTTCAAGCACATCATGGATGTGCCTACTGACCTCCAGAAACCAGGGAACAAGAAGAGTGTTTTGATGAAAAAAGTCACAAATTTGGAGATTCTACAGCTCTGAGCCTCAAAGTTGGTTCTGTTTTGGAAGAAGAAAGCCGTGGGTGAAGGGTGGATTTATAACAGGACCGATGTTACTCAGATTGAGGGCAAAACACCAATTGCATGACTGTTTCCAGGCTTCTGCAAGTCCAGATTTGGTCCTTTTTTCTTGTGAATCCATCGAGACAAAGGTTCTCTTCTGAGCTGAGGCTGTGGTGGGAGCAGAAAGGGGCCAAGAAGGGCATTGCTGGTCCCGCACCTGTGACAGCAGCGTTTACCCCCCAACAGAATCCCACACCAGAGCCGGAGGGCAAAGCCGTGGGTCTGCTCCACGCTGGAGCAGCATCGGTGGGTGTGACCTCAACTCTCTTCCCTCTGCAAGGCCATGAGGGTGAGTGGGGTCAAAACTCGCACAGATGTGTGAAGGGTGAGGGGGGAATGTGCCAGGGCAGCTTGGCCAGCCCAGCAGAACTACCAGTTCCTCCCATCCATCTCTCCATCCATCCATCCATCCATCCATCCATCCATCCATCCATCCATCCATCCATCCATCCACACCCCACCTCTCTGGGCAGTTTGGCTCCTCCCGTCCCCAGCCCTGGGGACACAAGGTGATCTCCTCGGTCTCAAGGATCCGTGTGGCTTGGTTGAGTGCAGCACCTGGATCTGCTTTTTAAGCCTCTGCAAGAAGCTCTTCCTAAAACTCTCTGCACTCTGATTTCCGCTCTGGTTCCGCGCAGTCCTGGCAGTGCTGTCACTCACTACAGCCTAGGACCCAGCACCCTGCATGGCCACGGCACTGACCGGGCACACGGAGCCGAGTCCTGCCCTGTGCCAGGGCTCTGCTCAGGCACGTGAGACCAAACCGTGCCGTGAGTGGCCACGGCACTGACCAGGCACATGGAGCTGAGTCCTGCCCTGTGCCAGGGCTCTGCTCAGGCACGTGAGACCAAACCACGCCGTGAGCGGCCACGGCACTGACCAGGCACACGGAGCCAAGTCCTGCCCTGTGCCAGGGCTCTGCTCAGGCACGTGAGACCAAACCACGCCGTGAGTGGCCACAGCACTGACCGGGCACACGGAGCCGAGTCCTGCCCTGTGCCAGGGCTCTGCTCACACAGGTGAGACCAAACCACGCCGTGAGCGGCCACGGCACGCGTGGACGGCCGGTCCCCAGCATCACTGCCGTGGCAGGGAAGTGCCGCGTCTCCAGCCGGCAGCTCGGCCCTGACACCAAAGGGAAACGCTGCTGGCAGCGGGGCTGGGGCTTGATGGAAAGCAGAGCAAGATTTCCATCGTCGAGAGCTTTTCTCACTGGGGTTGCAGCGCCCTGCACCCCGGCTGACCTCAGTGTATGGGAGAATAAATTAATTAACACCCTCATTAAGCTCCTCAGTGCGAAACCGCAGCCTGGGGGAGTCGTGCTGGGAGCGGAGAGCTCAGGGACCAACCCTGGTGGGAACCAGCACATCACCCCCGTGGGGATCCCGAGGTGGAGGAGACCCTCACCAGCAGGTTGAACACCCTTTAGGGAGCTCTGGGTGCTGCTCAGCTCAACTTCCAGACACTTCTGCACTGGAAATGTCTCATGAGGTGATTCCGCTGCCGCCTCTTTCCCGGCTGCTGTGGAATAAGGATGAAGAGGTTTTTCCCAAGGCCATCCCGCCCTGCTCGTCTCTCCACATGTGCAGCCCTCTCCTCTGGGAGCGTGGGGCCAGGCCTGAAGAATCTGGCAATAATTAGTCCGGGGAAAGTCAAATCCTGCTGGGTTGCTTCAGCCATCAACGTGTCACGGCGCGGAGGGGAAGGTTTTCCACACGCCGAGTTCAGATGTCATCAGCAATAACCCAACGGACACAAAAAGGGGACGAGAGGCCCATGGGCGGCACCACCCTGCTCCCAGCTGCCCCAAAAAGCAGCAAAAAGGGGAAAGAGGAGGGCCCAGGGGAGGGAAGGGGTGCAGGGGCTCCCACAGAGCCAGCGCGGTGAGGAGCAGCTCTCTCCAGGTTGCTCGGAGCCCAGAAATGCCTTTGGGAAGCGGAGTTGCCATTGAGGGTGGTGGGTTTGGGGCGTTGGACCAAAACCAGCCCCGAGACCCGGCGGGGATGCCCCCGCTGGCCTGCACGCGGAGCCGGGCTCGAGTGTCCCCCCGAGCCACCAGCGCTCCTCGGCAGAGCTGTGGGAGAGGCCGGGAGGAGGCTGGAGGGGTTCTGACCTCGGCAGGAGGAGCCCCACTCTCGTCCCCTCCTTCCCCTCTCGGTAACGAGGGGCTTTGCAATCTGTCAGCGCTCCGGCGTGGCAGCAGGAGGCACTTTTTATCCAAGTGATTACCTTAAAACCCATTAAAGAATTGTGAAAAGGCACTCGTGGGCACCTGGAGGCGAGCGGAGCTGCAGGAGAGCACCGGGAGGTGCAAATCCCCCCCCGAGGGGCTTTGACACGAGCCACCCGTGGGGGCTGCAGCCCCCCGGGACAGGGCAGAGCGCTCAGGTGGGACCAGGAAGCTCCGGATCCCCCATCTCCACCCCAAAAACCAGCCCAGGAGCTGCTCCCACCCTGTACAAACCACGCTGGGGCACTGGGAACGACGCCCAGGTCCTTCCCCGCGGGGCTGGGGGTGGGCGAAGGGGTCTCCCCTTGGGCGGGGGGCGAGCGCGGAGGGTCTGCATTGTTTTTTTTTTTCCCTCCACATTCATAAATCACCGCTCTTTGTGGCCCCTTCCCCGGGCGCTGCACAATTCAGGTTAGGTTATAAATAGGATCCTGGGCTCTTTCAGGTTGATAAAGGCCGAGGGGGGTGGAGCAGCGGGGAGGCGTCACGACTACATAACACTTTCATTGCCCTGTCAAAATAAAGAATACTGCCGCTGCCCACCCCTCCTTCGGCAGCATATATCAGCNGAGGCATCTGCTTTTCCCGCAGCCGTGGGGCTCTGGGGAGGCACCATAAAGCGGCCGCACGGCGCTCCTTTCATTCCCCGCTCCGGGCCGAGCGGCAGAGGTTGGCAAAACAAAACACGACCGCATGCCCGGCCCCGTAAAACACGGCAGGACCGGCAGCGCTGGGCCACGGCCGCACCCCGACACCCCCGGGGGGCAGGAGAGCACCGGGAGGTGCAAACCCCCCCCGAGGGGCTTTGACACGAGCCACCCGTGGGGGCTGCAGCCCCCCGGGACGGGGCAGAGCACTCAGGTGGGACCAGGTGCCCAGGAAGCTCCGGGTCCCCCATCTCCACCCCAAAAACCAGCCCAGGAGCTGCTCCCACCCTGTACAAACCACGCTGGGGCACTGGGAACGACGCCCAGGTCCTTCCCCGCGGGGCTGGGGGTGGGCGAAGGGGTCTCCCCTTGGGCGGGGGGCGAGCGCGGAGGGTCTGCATTGTTTTTTTTTTTCCCTCCACATTCATAAATCACCGCTCTTTGTGGCCCCTTCCCCGGGCGCTGCACAATTCAGGTTAGGTTATAAATAGGATCCTGGGCTCTTTCAGGTTGATAAAGGCCGAGGGGGGTGGAGCAGCGGGGAGGCGTCACGACTACATAACACTTTCATTGCCCTGTCAAAATAAAGAATACTGCCGCTGCCCACCCCTCCTTCGGCAGCATATATCAGCCGGGCTCCTGACCCCGCGGCTCAGGCCCAAACGGGGCTTCAAAAACCCCACAGCATCCCCTCCCCCCGGTTCCCGATGGGGCAGAGGCGTTGGTAGCCCGGACCCACAGCTGGTAGCCCACTTGTGCTGGGCTTCCGTGGGAGCTCAGCTTTGTTCTGGTGAAATCCAGGGCGAGCTGGAATTGGGATGGAGATACTGGGGGGCAGGAACCGCCGGGGGGGATGCAGGGCCAGGAGGAGAATGCAGCTCCAGGGGGACACGGTGGAGATGCCATCCAAAACTTCCTCCTGGGCAGGGGAAAGGGCAGAAGCTCCCAGGTGGATACAGCCCAGGGCTTGGGGCCGTGCTGGTCCCAGCCCAGAATTTAGGGCCGTGGTGGTCCCAGCCCAGGGTTTGGNGGGCCGTGGTGGTCCCAGCCCAGGATTTAGGGCTGTGCTGGTCCCAGCCCAGGGTTTGGGGCTGTGGTGGTCCCAGCCCAGGGTTTGGGGCCCCAGCTGCTGCGGGACCACCACCCAGGCACATCCCCTCCCCCGGAGCATCCTCCCGGAGCCAGGAGAGCTCCCATTTTGCCCTCCCCAAGCCGGACCCCCCTCCCCAGACACATCGAGCCCCTTCCCAAGGGCAGGGAGGTTCCCCCCAGCAAAGCCCCGGCCGAGCCCGGGGACAAATCGGACCCAGCTCTGCCTTTAACAGCTCCAGCGATAAAAACCCCGCTTTATTGGAAACACATGGGGTATTTATAGGGGACATCAAAGTGGGGAGGAGGTTTACATAGCAACAGGCCGGATTAAGCAGGAGGCATCTGCTTTTCCCGCAGCCGTGGGGCTCTGGGGAGGCACCATAAAGCGGCCGCACGGCGCTCCTTTCATTCCCCGCTCCGGGCCGAGCGGCAGAGGTTGGCAAAACAAAACACGACCGCATGCCCGGCCCCGTAAAACACGGCAGGACCGGCAGCGCTGGGCCACGGCCGCACCCCGACACCCCCGGGGGGCAGGAGAGCACCGGGAGGTGCAAACCCCCCCCGAGGGGCTTTGACACGAGCCACCCGTGGGGGCTGCAGCCCCCCGGGACGGGGCAGAGCACTCAGGTGGGACCAGGTGCCCAGGAAGCTCCGGGTCCCCCATCTCCACCCCAAAAACCAGCCCAGGAGCTGCTCCCACCCCGTACAAACCGTGCTGGGGTGTCGGGAGGGGACTGATGCCCGAGGTGGCCACCTAAAAACAGAGACCAGACAGGAATAAGGGGATAAAGGCGGGTGTTTTTTGGAAGGGCCTTCAAAGCACCCCCTGGGCAGGCCAGAGGTGACACCCGAGATGGTCACGGGCTCCTCACACTTTTATCAGTTTGGTTCATTTGCATATCAGGGTTAATTCTCCAATTAAAACTTCAGTTCACGATGTAATTACCCCCTCTAAGATTCTGGTTTACACGTTTTGGGGCCTGGGACAGTCTGGGTGTCCTTGGAGAGCAAACCCAGCGAGGTTTGTTGTGTGTGACCAGCATGAGAGAACAGCAGCTCGCGGGGCACAGGAGCCCTCAGAGTTCCACACCGGGCGGGGCAGGATCGAAAAACATAAAAGTTAAAACCTGAGGCATCGGGACAGCCCTGGCCACGAGGAGCCGTGGATGTCACAGCCCGAGCGGCTCCGGGCTGGCTCCGTGTCCTCCCGGTTCCCTCCGTTCCAGCTCGGCGCTGCTGATTCCTGCCCTGCCCCGCTGTCGGGAGCGGCGCTTTCCCCTAAATGAATGCGGAAAAAATTCCCCTAAATGCAGGTTAAGTTGAAGGAAAAGCCTTTGCCTTGCCCGAAGCGCGCTGAGAGGAGCTGATCCGAGTTTATTTGATCCTTGCAGCTCGCGTGTGACGAGAATTAAAGGGTCACGGAATCATTTCGGGTGGGAAAGCCTCCTAAAATCACCGAGTCCGACCCCAAAAGCAGCACCGGGCAGAGGCGGCGAGGTGGCATCCGCCGCCCTCCAGGCTGCCCTGGTCCCCCCGGGAATATCCCAGCCGGGAATCACCCACCGGGATGCTCCGAGGGCTGCGCGCTGCCGACAGCGGCCGGAACCGGTGCCGGGGCTGGTGCCGGGCACCGGGGACGGCGGGGCTGGGCAGGGCAGCTCCGGGAGCTCCTGGGGGGGTTTGGTTTCCCCCCGGGGGCTGAACCCTCCTGTGGCCGAGCGCTGAACCAGCCGCGTTCCCAGGCTGCCGAGCCTTGTGTTAATTAACCTTCCAAACAGCCCGCTAATGTTTTGCCAAATCTAATAAGGCGGTGCCGGCCGAGGAGCTGCCGGGGGGAGCAGCAGCGCCGGGGTCCGGGGGGGTTCCCTGCGGCCCCCCGGTGCCTCCCCTCGCCGTGGTGCTGGGGCTCATCATCCTCACTGCTGCGAGGAGCTGCCGGCGTCGACCTGCAGAGCCCTCCCTGCCAGCAGGCGCTGCCCCCGCTCCGAAAAAAAATGATGTAAAAAGGGAAAGAATCCGTTCTCCACGTGGGAACCAGCCCACCCAGCTTCCTCGAGCTTCGGCAGGGAAAAAAATAAAAAAACAAAATAAAATAGAAACCTGACCTTGGTTCCCTTTACTCCACGCGGAATTTCCCCAAGCCAGAGCAGGCAGAAGGGATCCGGCCCCGGCACGGAGCGGATCCCTCAGACCCATCCGTGGGGCAGGAACGGAGAACGGGAGCGGCCCCACGTCCTCCTGCTGGCACCAGGGCCTGGTGGCACCGCCGCCTCCCCCTCGGAGTCCTCGCAAAGGGTTAATTCCCCCCCACGTGTTGGGCACGGGGCGCTCGCAGCCCTGCGGGGGCCTGGAGGAAGATGATGGATAGCTGGGGATGTCCCCTCGCCTCCGCTGCCACCCCGGAGCCCAGCTGGGGACCGGCGTTTCCCATCCCCGATCCATCATCTCCAGCTGCCGCTGTCACGTCCCGTAAATCAGCGAGCGCGGCTCCAGCCCGGCTCCCCTCCCCTGCTCCGGGGCCTTCCCCCTTCCCGTCCCCTCGGATCCCGCTCCGTCCTCCCCCTCTCCCGCTCCCGTCCCTTCCCCGCACCATCCAACCACCCCGCTTTTATTTACACAGCCGGGACCTGGGATCTCTCTCAGGTTCCTCAGTTTTCCACCCAGATTTCTCCCCAGGTTTCCAGAGCAGGAGCTCGCTTGGAGATGGGGGGAGGTGTTGAGGTTTTCTCGCAGCCACCCCCCCCCGTCCCGGAGTTGCTTTTCCTGCGGCCGGGAATCAGCCGGAACCTCTGGAAAACCCGTTTGGTGGGGAGGAAGAGGATGCTGGGAGAGGAGATACCCACGGGGCTGNGAAATATATTATAAATATATATCTGAAAATATATTTATATTATAAATATATATATACATAAAAATGTATTTATAAATATAAATTTATAAATATATTTTATAAAGGTACAAAAATTCCTGCAAAGGACAAAGCCATTTCACTGCCACGAGTGTTCAAAATAAAAATCAATAATCGCGTTCCTGGCCACCAGCGCCCCCTGAGACCTTCCCTGCCGTGCTTGGGTTCGTTCCCAGCTCTTCCTCATCCCATTCCGGACACCCAGGACCTAAAGGGCCTTGCAGGATCACGGCTGCAAGAGATATTTTGGATTTTGATGATCCAATCATGGAACGTCCCAAGCTGGAAGGGATTGAATCCAAACGTTGGAGGTTTCCCCTCCTGCACAGGGACACGAGTGACCGAGCAGCCACCACGGGGCAGCTTCGCCTTCCCTGTCCTGGGCTCCTGGGGAGGAGAGGAGTCCCTGGAAACGGGACAACATCGGGATACAGCGACGGGCAACCCATGGGGTACAGCGGTGTGAGATCCATGAAAACGGAGATTCGGGAAGATACAGCCTGGAAGATGGGCTGGAAAAAAAATCCGGGCGAAGCAAGGGAACCTGGCTGGGGACAGGGAACCTGGATAGGGACGGGGATGCTGGATAGGGACAGGGAATGTGGCTGGGGACAGGGAATCTGGATAGGGACAGGGATGCTGGATAGGGACAGGGATGCTGGATAGGGACAGGGAATGTGGCTGGGGACAGGGATGCTGGATAAGGACAGGGAATCCGGCTGGGGACAGGGAACCTGGATAGGGACGGGGATGCTGGATAGGGACAGGGAATCTGGGTAGGGACAGGGATGCTGGCTGGGGACAGGGATGCTGGGTAGGGACAGGGAATCCGGCTGGGGACAGGGAACCTGGATAGGGACAGGGAATCCAGCTGGGGACAGGGCCAGGCTTTCCCTGCCGGGCAATTCCCGCCTGTCCCGGCTGCCGCTGCCGGGGAGCGGCTGCTGGGAAGCGCTCCCGGCGCTGCCCCCGCTCGCCGCGATCCATCTTCTTTATGGCGAGGCTGCGGAGCCAGCCCCATCTGCGGCACCGCGAATGCAATTACCGGGGGGCGGGGGGGCACGAACGGAGCCCCCTCTCCTTCCGAATCTCATGGAAACCTTGCGCAGGAACCCGAAATTACTCCCCGCGCCCCAGGGACCCCGCGCGGCAGCGTTTCCCTGCAGGAATAATTACGGGCAGGAATTAGCAAGTCTGATTCGCTCCCCCCTCCTCTGTGCCCTCCTCGGTGCCTCCCCCTCCTCCTCCTCCTCAAAAAAAAAAAAAAAACCCCAACAAAAACCAGGGCGAAATTGAAATTGATCTCCGGCGCTGGCCAGCAGTAATTTAATCAGAAAAGCCTCTCTCCTGGCGTTTATTTATTTTGGTTTTTAACCCCAAGGTCCTAAATTAAGCAGGAGGTGTCGGGCTGGGAGCGGCAGCGGTCGGAGCCGCGGCCGGAGGAGCCGCGCTGCTCGGGTGTCCGGGGCCACCAGGGCCACCCCGGGGCGGGTGGCACTAGCCCGGAGCGGGTGGCACTAGCCCGGGTCGGGTGGCACTAGCCCGGGTCGGGTGGCACTAGCCCGGACCGGGTGGCACTAGCCC
>VWZW01004877.1:154247-260728 GCA_013397115.1 Edolisoma coerulescens | reverse complement strand
TCACCAATTACAGTCATGGGCAAAACAGACTTGACTTGAGGGAATTAGTTTAATTTATTATCACTCAAACCAGAGTATAATGAGAAAAAAAACTAAATCTTGAAAACACCTTCCCCCCACTCCTCCATTCTTCCTGGACTCAACTTCACTCCCAAATTCTCTACCTCCTCCCCACAGGGCAGGGGGATGGGGAACTGGGGCTACGGTGCAGGGGCAACAGGGAGCTTGGGCTGTGGTCAGCTCATCACACGTTGTCTCTGCTGCTCCTTCCTCCTCAGGGAGGGGACTCCTCATGCTCTTTTCCTGCTCTAGCCAGGGGTCCCTCCCATGNTCCTTCCCGTGGAAGACAGTCCTCCATGAATTTCTGCAAGGTGAGTTCTTCCCACAGGCTGCAGTTCTTTATGAATTGTCCCACTGCGGGTCCCTTCCATGGGGCACAGTCCTTCAGGAGCAGCCTGCTCCAGTGTGGGTGTCCTGCAAGGTCACAAGTCCTGCCAGCAAACCTGCTCCAGGGTGGGCTCCTCTCTCCACGGGGCTACAGGTCCCGCCAGGAGCCTCCTCCAGCATGTGCTTCCCATGGGGTCACAGCCTCCTTTTGGCATCCACCTGCTCTGGCGTGGGGCCCTCCACGGTGAATATCTGCTCCACTGCGGACCTCCATGGACTGCAGGGGCACAGCCTGCCCTCACCATGGGCTGCACCATGGGCTGCAGGGGAATCTCTGCTCTGGCACCTGGAGCACCTCCTCCCCCTCCTCCTTCCCTGGTGTCTGCAGGGCTGTTTCTCTCACATATTCTCACTCCTCTCTCCAGCTGCAATTGCTCTTGTGTGACAATTTTTTCCTCCTTAAACACATTATCTTGGAGGCACTATCACCCTCAGTGATGGGCTCAGCTTTGGCCAGCTTCAGGTCCATCTTAGGTCTGGCTGGCAATGGCTCCATTGGACATGGGGGAAGCTTCTGGCAGCTTCTCACAGAAGCCACCCCTGGAGCCACCCCACTACAAAAACCTTGCCATACAAACCAAACACACTGTCTTGGATGTCATCTCCTCTCCAAATTAATCTGAAAGCATTTCTGTACAATGTTTCCAGAATCCCAGAAGGGAGCTTAATCCCTTCAGCATTGTCCTCATGCAAAGTGTACCTGGGGTGCCGGCTGGCTGAATAACCTCTCATGCACTGAGAGCCATCAGCATTTGAATTAGTGACATGAGGATAGCAGGCGATTATCCCATTTAACAGCTGTTGAGTGCTGTTGAAGGGACACCCTCAAGAAGAATGAACAAAAATGTAGTAGATTTTTCTCTATTAGTAGAGTTTTCCCTGCCTTGTATGAATATTGACATGCTCCCATGCTTGAAAAGTGGTGCATTTTCCACAGGGACATCTTAGGATCATTAAACCTCTTTCCTGTAGAGAGCTGGACACCTCAGTACACCTACAGCATGCCAGCAGATGAGAGTGAGAAAGTGGAACAGTCCCCAAACAGAAAGGGAAGTGGTCCTGTGTGTTTGGGAAACAGGCTAAGCCAAGCATAACGAGAACAGTCATAAGAAAGCTGCAAAAAGAAGCAAAAGTTAAAGCATATCTGCTCTAGAGCACTTCAGCCATAAGAGATGTACCTGGGATGGGCCTCACGGCTGTTCTCCTAGGTGGAAATGTGACTGCTTCAAGGGGCAGGAGGACCCAGGCACCAGTTAGAGCCCCCACTGTGATATAAAAGATGAACAAAAAATGCCCTTTTTGAAGATCTGGCTAGGTGCAGAGAAGTGCATTTTGAAAGTGTAGGATCTGTCAGACATATTGCATAAGGAAACCTTTCTGTATGCAGGGCATTTTTGCAAAAGAAGACAAAAGTGAGCAGGAATTATTGCAGTTATTAGTGTAGATAAATCTCTCTCCTGGTATATGACTCCATTTCTCTTGATAGTGTGTTAAGCAAAAAGCAAAGTACCAGTCTTCATCATCACAAGGAAGCGCTGTCTGGGCTCCTGCATCAAAGACATTAAAACATGACTCTCCCCATCTCCCACCTGGAGTCTCAAACATGACTCATTTTGAGGCTCTGCCTTTTAGAGTAAGCTGCACAAGCTGAGGATGCTGCACTTTCACGAGGATTCACCTATGTCACCTCCCACTGGGATGCTGGTGACCTGCCTCCCAGCCTTTCAGAAGGTCAGGTGTGTTGTTGATGCCTGATCCCCTTTCTGAAAGCTGTCTTAGCCTTGAGATGTTCGTGGAAAGTTGGCTTCATTGTCCCCCCAGGATCAGCATCTCAGAGAAAACAGAAATAACCCCCCCAGGCTTTTGTCTTCAGTGGAGAGTGAAGGGGGACAGCGATGTGGGAGAAGTGAAGTGGCTTTTTTGTCCCGCTGTGATTTGAAGCTAATGGCAAGAGGTGTACCTTGGGGCAGGTTAACTCTGCAGGGTTAGAAAATCAGTTTAAAATGGTGAGGCTGTCCCCGGGGCAGAAGTAGTAAGAGTGGGCAAACAGAAATATTTCTCCAGTCTTTTTTGTGGAACTGGAGGTTTTCATTTCCTTTAGACTTGAGGGGGATAAGCCTTTTCTAATAAGCCCGAGGATTTTATGGGGTACAAGATTTTTCCACTTGGCTTTTCAATCGCTTTCAATGCAATTTTTGTCTTCTCTCTCTCTATTTTTTCTTCTTCTTTGAATAAACTCCCTTCGAGGTGGGTGCAGTGGTAATATCCAGGCACAGGTGAGGATATAGAAACATTCACAATGTTAAATAACTTCCTTTCTGTTATTTCCTCCCTAATTATTTTTACCCTCCATGATGACCACTTACAGTCTAATGAATGTAAGCATTATTTTCATACAAAGTAGTGGTAGCAACAAAGGTGAAGACGCCTCTTTTTAACCTTACTTGTTTCTAAGCAGGCCTTTTTCATACCATCCTTACCACTTATCTGACCAGTAAATCTGCAAATACATGCAAATGGTATTTACTGTGTTGTTACATGTACCTCGAAGCAGATGGTGAGCCAGTACCAAAGCTCACATTTTTACACCTTTATGCAGCATCTGGGGAGATGGATTAAACTCCTGCCCTGCTTGGGGCTTCACACAGACCTCTGCCTCTATGGCAAGTGACTCACAACTGCTGCCAATCCCAGCTGCATTGTTTCAGGGTATTTTTCTTCATACAGTATGAATAAAAGAATGCTGACAACATTTCCTCCACCTCCCTGTCCCCCCTGCCCAAAAGGAGTATTTCCAAAGAGCCCTGCCAAGGTTTTGAGCCATTATTGTGTGTACTGCTGGTGTCTCAGTCACCTAGGTGCCCTCCTGCTTTTTCCATGCTCTGTGGCCCAGTTCAGCTGATATTGCAGCATCCCCGGGTGCTGCGCGTGGGCTGTACAGTGAGGCAGATGCAGGGAGCTGGGGGTGCTGCAGGATGGAACCCAGGGCAGAGGGCTGAGCCCTCTTTGCTCACTGACATGGAAAAAGGAGTGGGAAGCACTCTTCTAGGACATGAGCTGAGCCTGTAGAAAGACTCCTGGTGGCATTAAACCATCTGAAGGGCTGTTGTTAATTACTGTAAGGAGATCAGGCAGGTCTGTCCTGTAACCAGGGCTAGCAGCAGGCTGTGTGGGACTTGGGTGACCCTGAGACACCAGGAATTGCTCTGACTCATCCACATGCAGGGCTGGAAGGGGAGGGCAGTGGAGAAAGGGCTTCCCAAGCTAGGGCCTGAACCGCAGCCTGTTTGAAAGATGCCGAAGCCTGCTTGCTGTGGGCACACAGAGGCCTAATCCTGAGGGCATCCTTGCCGTGCCATAGCCACAGGGTGAGGGGCCATGCCAGTGCACAAGCTGTTCCCCCAGCTCTTGCAGTTTGTCCTGCAGGCTGGCTCATTGCTCCTGGACATATTGCTGCTTGCTGGCCCTATATGCATCCCCCGCTCAAAGCCTGTGGGGTTAAACATGTGAGATGGGTGTTGCCAGTAAAAGTGAAACCCACCTGTGGAGTTTCCTTGGGAAAGTCCTCTCTGCTGAGAAGTTCAGCAGTGAAGCAGCGCTGAAACCTACTCATGTTTCCCTGGGTAACACCCAGCCCTGGGGAAAATCTCCCAGGAGATCACCCTCAAACACACACACATACAGCCCTCATCCCAAAACTCTGCCCTTCTGCTTGCCACCCAAGAGCAGAGGATTATTAGGCATAAAGGATTCTTTCACTGCAATCTGACCTGTTTGGGATGGATGTCTTCTTCTGGCATCATTACTGTAGCTCCCCCTTTTCAGAGAGAAGTAGATGTATGATGTATTTGACATCTGCTTTGGGATGAGTTGCATCTTCAATACAACTGTTTCTCAAGCGGATCTGCCGTCTTTGTATAGCCAGATGAATTCCTTCCCCTCACTCAGCCACCTTTCTCATCTAGGTAGCCTTCATTGCCATTCTGCCCCTGCAGCACCCACAGTCGTTTTCATCTTTCCTCTCTTTTTATCACTTTGGTTTTGATGGCCTCAGCTGTGGGTCATTCCTTCCCATCCATGTGGTCCTCCTTTCTCCTGTACAGTGCCTCATGGTGTAACTCTCTCCTCTCATCTCCTTGGAACCTGTGTTTCTCCATGATGCTGTGTCTTTCTGCATATTTTCTCAGGCATAATGTATCACAGCTCCCAATTTTCCTACACACAGACTCGTGCAGTCTCTCCTTCCCATATCCTCTCTTTACCCCTCTCTCTTCCCCTGGGCTGCCTCTTTGTTGAACTCTGTTCTTCGGGAAACACCTGTGTCAGCTCCTCCAAGCTCTGCCTGCACAGCAGGCTCCAGCACAGCCATTAACATTGCCATTACCTTGTTTATCTCCCAGCCAGCCAGCAGCCAAGTACTGGTGGACAGATCTCCATGGACAGAAGGAGCTTTATTGGAATGATACTTCACTGATGTAAATTGTCATGTTAGAAGGGAAAACAGGCCTTGGGATGCTCGCTCTGACACTCTGCAGTCAGTTCACCTCCCTGGGATTCACTAGGCTTCCTTTCTCTCTATGTTTGGCACTGCAGCCCAGACCAGGCACAGGAGTACCCATTGCATGTCCCCAGTTGTTGACCAAGTGCAAGACTACTCAGGGCCCTTTCTCCAGCAGCTGCTGAGTGCAGGGGTCCTTTTATAACCTTATATCCACCTCAGAGGGGTAGCACGCAGGGTAGGTAAACTGAAACCCTGGTCTGAAACCCTGGAGTGTGATGCACAGTGGGGAGCTCAGCTGGGAGCTCAGGAAGTTTGTGGCCTGTTCTCCCATCTAGTGTTGGACTTGTTCAGCTAGGGGTGGACCTTTCTTTGAAGTAGCCCCCTGCCCCCCGTGCTGCAATGAGCTCCAGTGATGGGAAC
Source organism: Edolisoma coerulescens (assembly GCA_013397115.1). Classification (NCBI taxonomy): domain Eukaryota; kingdom Metazoa; phylum Chordata; class Aves; order Passeriformes; family Campephagidae; genus Edolisoma; species Edolisoma coerulescens. The sequence goes on along the minus strand of VWZW01004877.1, from coordinate 255,360 downwards.
TTCTGAGAGAGAGAAAGACTCAGGCTGCAGGCTGTTTTTCCTTGTGGCTGAGAGGATGCTGTGTTTATTACCTCTTTCCCTGAGAAAACACAGCTCCCCAGGGTGACTGCACTCTGACACCATCCCACTGTTTTAACAGTGGCTGAGAGATGCTCTTTTAGCTCTTGGTCAGTATTCAGGCCATTTTGGTAATGAGGTAAAACAGAGCAAGGAGCTGTACAGGTCAAGAAAAGCTTTCTGGGGTAGATGGTAGTGTTTGGAAAGAGGGTGTTTCCCTAGCCATCACCTCAGAGATGTCTGTCATTTTTTTCAGATTTAATCACAGTATCACTGGCAGCACTGATGCAGACTAAGTCTCAGCATGATAAGTTCAAAGAACCCCAAGTCTGGATGCACAGACATTTGCTGGTTTACATCCAGGCCAGAAAGGACAGTGCCTGTTATTTCTTCCTGCCATGGGAGACATTGTGAAGGTCTGCAAGCAGCCTCTGCAGAGCCAGAGCATGCAGTGAGTACACTTGGGACATTGGTCCTGTGGCTCTCGGCTTGGGGCTGCCAGCACAGAGGTGTTTCTGAAAGTGGGGCACCACGTTGCACTCCTCCACAGCTGCCCTGCTCTCAAACACACACAGGCATCTGCGGGAGAGGGGAGGTACCCCTCTGGCTCAGGCATCAGCCGGATGGCAGCGTGCCTTTGACCAAGAGGAAAGGAATGCAGCATCTCCCCGTGACTGAGAAAGCTCGGGTGGTTTTGCACATAGGAAGCTCCTTTAAATGTGTTTCCTCCCACTGCCTGGCCTTTTGTTTTTCAGCCATGCTTGATGCTGGTGTTGGAAAGCTGAACTCCCCAAAGGTGAACTTCCTCTCCTACTATAAACTGACCCTTGGGGTTGCTATAGTGACTGCAGAGCGGCCAGCGGGCTGTGTAAACACTCCCTCCCGCTTCCCATCACACTGGGCCTGAAAGGCTGAGCCACGGGATGTGCACAGCAACCTGGATTATGCAGGCGGTTGTGAAATGCAAACCCGACAATTTCTCTGCTTCCTCCCTGCTTCCCCTGCGGGGAGGCAAACCCAGCAGACTGGTAGCAGGCACAAACACGCCCGTCCTGACGAATTTGGGCACATGGTGTGGTACCACAGAAACCAAATCCAGACACTTACCTGGGGAGCTTGAGCAAGATGTGGAAATATATGGTGCAACTGGATCCTCTGCAACATCTGATTACCTTGGCCTCGCTAACTGTGGAGTTTCCAGCTGTGTGGGGGGAGCAGTTTGGTACACACTGGCACAGCTCCTTCTGTGTAATTAATTGCAACAATCGACCGAGTGTGAAATCCATCAATTTCTGTGTCCTCTTTTGCTCACTTTGATGTCAGCTCTTCCTCTTTCATTTTCTTCCTTCTTTTTTCTTTTTTTTTATTTTAAATGCATTTCATTAAAGTTCCTGACTCTCTGAGTCACTCTCCAAACGTTGATGTTCGTGTCTGTATCCATCCCTGTAAAACCAGGTCAGGTATTTCAGCAGCAGTAGCCTGGGCAACACACTGAAGCACGTGGGGAGGTGTTTCCCAAGCACAGCAGGGTATGCATCCCCTCCAGCCACTGCAGATGTTCTTCCAAATGGCAGGTACTGCCTAGCCAGGGATTTTGTGAGAGGCAAGCTAAACCACCCTACCAGGAGGAGATAATCAGCTCTGCTCCCATGGCACTGTGATGCTTCTTGCTGGGTTGTCTTCAAGAAATAAGGTTGCTGTCCCACCACAGCAGACCTGTGGCTGCTTGAAAAAGCACAAAGCACATCATCTGAAAGGTGTGTAAAATGAAGCCCCTGCTTCAATACCATCTGGAGGGGCCATTCAGAATTGCCAGGCATGCTGCAAAGCACCCACCTCTGCCAACTGCCAATACACACTTTTGTTTCACTGTGAAGAGACTTCCTGGCACGAGGACGGATGGACTTATGCGATCCCATCTTTATGTGTGCTGGGTGTCACTGACCAAGCTGATCGATATGTACCTTTGATCAGACACCCAGCTATACAATCACAAGCTGTCTGGGAATTCCCTGAATTTCCATCCTTTCTGCCACATCAGAGAGCATACACAGCCTCTGTTAAGAAAGATACTGGCAAAGGACAAAGAGAAGGAGATTTCTGGAAGAGTGCTTGTCTGTAATCCTAAAATGTCCCTATAATCCCAGGCTGTGACTCAGAGCTGGGGGGATGCAGAGGGTCGGTGTGGCCTGCTCATCCACTGCAGTGAGTCATTACACCCCAAAGAGAAAAGGAACCTTAAAGCCTTGCTCTGATTGCTGTGAATGAGGGCAACAAGACATGTTGCACAAAGTATGCTAAATCAAGGGCAATTCTGATATGCATTTTGTTACAATACTCAGTCCCTATAGTGTCTCACTTAACAGATGGCAGGAGCTGAATCTGATTAAACAGGGTTTTCTGAATCACTCACAGAGACAACTGAGAGGCATAAAGCAACACACAGCTCTGAGAGCCTTCTAGATCTCAGTGGGTTTGCACTTCTCCATTCACTCTGTGCCTGCCTTATTACAGCATTTAAAAATAAATCAGCTGAATTAGTTGGTGTGGGTACATGGTCTTTCCTGCTCCTGTCAAAGGAGTGCCCCAGTGTCAAGCAGTGCTGCCAGCCTGCCTGCGCTCAATGCAGAAAAAATGGTGAGCTCGGTAATGTGATGACACTGATGCTCCCATTTTCCCTGAAACGAACGTCACAAAAACAAACAGCCTGCAAATCCCATATTCAGGTAGGGGCTTAGAAAGTGTGAAGTGGGCCACATGCATCTGTGAAGTAGCTGGGGGGTAGGGAGGCAGCAGGAAGGAGGAAAGGCAAAGCAGAACTGCTTTGGCAATTCTGGGAGCTCAAAGATCGCTGGCCAGGTGAATTTATAGTTTTTCTTCAGAAATAATCTTAAGCCAGATTGGCCCTGATGAGGGATGGGACAGCCTCAAACAGTGCAGCATCTGAATTATGTCCATAGAAGCAGTTAAAAACTTGGCTGCTGTAGAAGTTATCAAAACCTCTGCAAAACCTAAAGAGACTGGGGCTTTTTTGTGCAATTTTTGATGATTCTTCTTGGGAGGGAGGACAACTTTGTGGGCCCCACAGACCACTTAGTTCTCCAAGCCCAGCTGCCCAGTGCCAGGGCTGCATCTCAGCCGAATGCCTGGCATGGCAGGGAGCACGAGTAGGCAGCACTTGAAGTCACCTGCAGTCTTGGTGTTAGTGCAGCACTAAGGAAGTCTGAAGGAAGACAGTGCAAGGGACCTTTCAAATCTTTCCTGCATCTGGCTCCAATCCAGCTGTAAATGGCCCAGCGATGCCCTTTCCAGATGTGGACTGACACCATGGCTGTCCAGGGAAGCTAAAAATTGCTGGGGGAGGGAGAGGGAGGGGGAGAAGATTATTAACCTGGTTCTGCTCAAAAATGAGGGGAGTTTTGTGAGGCTTCTGCAAGGTCTCCCTGCTGCAGGGAGCATGTTTTCAGAGGCGCCTCTGGCTGTGGATTGCGAGTGGCCGGCCAGCGCTGCGGTCGGCTGCTGTTGCCTCCCAAAGCCGCAGCAGCATTGTCGAGCTGCAGACGTGCAGAACAGCTCACGCCAAGGCTGCGCACTCACAGGTGATCTTTTGGTCTGTACATTTTCCAGCAGAGCTGGCAGCTGCTCCTGCAGTGTGCATGCTTCGTTGGCTGTCCAAAGAAGGAACTGGGCGGGCGTTGATCCAGTTGAGGCGGTTTCGAGGAGTGAAGGCAGGAAGGAAAATTACCAACTTTGACATATGTTGCTCCCTGCAGGTCTCTCTTATTATAGCCTGGCGGGATGTCAAGGTGCACAGACACGACCCAGAGCTGTAACACATGATGGCTGCTTCGCCTCCTGTCCCACCCCTTTCACACAGGCAGGAGTGGCAAAACCATTTCTGACATACCAGGAAATCCTGGTTCTTGCTATTATCAAGGAGGGAGCGCACAGTTATACAACCTCGAGCTGCCATCAGCAGGACCTGTGGGAGGGAGGGGGGAAATAGTTCACTTGGAAAGGAATGCTGCATTGTAGGGCAGTGGTTTTGACATGCTGGAGTGAAACTTGGCATAAGGGAATAGAGGGAATTCGTTTGCCAGGTAGACGTGGCACTTGAGCAAGAGAATAAATGAAATGGCAGTGGAAATCTTGAGAGATCTTAAGAGGTGGCTGGTTAGCATGGGGCAGGTATCTGCAACCCTTAGTGCAGGTTTCACTGTGCTGGGTGTCCACATCTTTCTAACAACTAGTATTTACCTGACCCTCTGGCTCTTTCATCTCTCCAGCACACAAGAGAAGCCAGCTGTGTGCATAGTCCTACCTGTGGTAGGGGCCCCAGCTTGACAAGAAATGAAGACCCGGGGTGCAGTGGCCTGAAGTGTTTGTCAGCCCTTTCTGATGGCAAAAATCTACTTACTTTTCCGAGAATATTTGTCCACCCTAGTGTGCCAGGAAGAATGTAGTGTGGCATAGCAGCCATCCAGAACAACGGCAAATATTTGTTCCTGGTAAAAATTTGCTTGCTGCATGTCTTCATTTCCAGCATATCTCATGTCTTGGAGCAGACAGGGGGTGGTCTGGGGTGTCCTTCTTAAATGTCACCCTGAAAGGGCTGAGTCTTAAGGAGAACACTTAGGTGGAAAGGCTGGGAGAAATACACATGTGCATCAAGAAGCACTAGGTGTGCATTGGATTAACACCTTTCATTGCCCCTCCTGACAAGCCCCTGCCAAGGGCCTGACATCTAAACAAACATGTTAAACCTTCCTCTTCACAGATTCTTTCTGCTGGGGCAAGTTCCCCATCGCTTGCTTTCATGCTGTGCTTTCAGCCGTTGTTTTTGTAGTCTGTCAGCACAACCTTGAGAGAAAGGACTTTGGCTGCGAGCTGAACACAGTACCAGCTGTACTGATTTCCATCTCCTGGTATGTAGCTGTGGACTTTCACACTGTGCCTTCTTCGCCTCCCCCAGCTCCCCACAGTTTTTGCTCTTCCTTGTGGAGGAACTGACTTGGCCATGAGAAGCAGAGGATTTAGCCCCCTGCAGCCCTGCTGTCAGGAGGGGAGCCCCTTGGCAGGGTGCAGCCAGCCATGTGGGATGAGGCATCGGAGGACTGTTGATGTTCCAACAAACTTTGGGATAAGTGAGGGAAGCTGGAATGCATGAGTGGATCAGAGAAGAGGAGGAAATGAGCGGAAAAGGGAGATACCATGTGATAGATGGGAAGGAGAGCAGAAGGGCAGCATAAAATCACACAGGGGATGGGCAGGATTTGAGGAATAGGGGCAATAAAAGATGAGGGAGTGTTATAAGTGCCTAACTCTCTGGGGAGCTTTCAAGAGATTGGATGTCCCTCCCACCCCCATCTCTGACTTGAACTGTATTTTGAAATGAAAAGAAACCCAAAAGATATTTTAGTGACTAATTTTTTTTTTTTTTGCATTCCTCTGGTTATAGGAGTGAAGCAGATTAAAACCAAACCAAAAGTACCATATTTTGCACTTTGTCACATGCTTTGCTGCCCTGTCCTTTTCTCCTTTCTGTGACTCTGGCAAGGAGAGGTGCAAAGCACAGATTTCTCCTCTTCCTTGACAGGGATTTTACCCTGACCTTGTCACCTGTGTAATGCAGTGTTGCTACCTGGCACTTATGATGCTCTTTAACTTTAAACAAAGGTTCACATGAAACACAGGCCTTTTGTGTGAACAGAAGGAAAGAAGATGAAGAAATTGGGTAATGCCAGAATACTAGCATGCCTGGAACAAAGGCTTGGAAGAGTAAGCGGGAAGGGGATTCTCCACCTTCCTTCTCAAACATCCTCTGTGTGCTGGGATATGATCCAGAAAGTCCTCATTGTCCTAGTTTCACTCAGATGTAAGATCTCTTCATGCCATCACATGGCCTGCAAATACTGGTCACCACCAACTCCTTTCACCTGCTTCCCCTTTGCATGCCTTGGAAAAGGGTATGAAATGGTACTTCTACAGCGTCTCCTCTTTTGCTGCTGTTTGTCCTTCCAAAGTGTACCTAGCACACCTATTTTCTCTGGCAGAACTTTTATTTGCATCCCAGGGGACTTGTAAGAATTAGGGTCGGTTTGACATGAGTGGAGTACTGTACAGAGATATTTACAGCTGTTTGCAAGGCTTGTGTTGAGTATGAAACCAGCAGCAATTAGGATCCAGGCCAGTGCCTTCAGTGAATAATGGTCTTGGTTACTTGGAAATATCAGATGGCTTCAGCTTTATGCAGTTGCTATGAGGAAAAGAAGTTAAGTAAACAAAGAAAAAGAATAAGAGGAGGGAGTGGTGTTTTTTTAACTGGCATAGTCAAGAAGGACAGTCAAAAAGAGAGAAAGAAACTGGAAAACAATACTCTGGGTCTTCTCTTGCAGCTCACAGCACAGAACATTTTCTTTGTGCGCCTTCATGTTCAGTATCCTTTGCCATGAGCGCTTTTGGTTCCTGTCCTTTGCAGAACTTTCTTGGAGGCCAGTGTTGTTTATTTGGGTGCTCCACTCTCAGGATTTGTTTCTGATGCCTAACATTTGATCCCGGTTGCCACACAGTCTTGGGACTTCATCTCTATGAAGCACCTTCACATCTCGTGGCCTCCATGGCAGTAGTACTCAGCAGCATGTCCCTGGGGCCAGCACTCAGCAGTAGTCCCTCTTTTGTAAGATGAGTCCAAACAATCCACTTGGTTTCCTCTGGGGGTTTGAAAATGGGGGATCCTGAGAAGAGATTATTTCTTGAGGTTCTCCAGAGCCACAACACTGCCTGTTGCATAGATGCCTTCCTTTCCTATAGATAAAGGAGAAATGCTTTCAGATTCCTGGAAACAGTTTAATTTTGTCTTTCCTTGGATAAATAAGATAACATGAGGGAACTGATTATATTTCTTAGTGTCCAGCTGTGGAAACAGGCTATTGGCCACCTTTGCCAGACTGGCCTTGGAGTTTGTAGTATTTTGTGCTTCTCCTCCTGACTGACAGTGTGGGTCCCACCTGGACCTAGGAGCTTCTGTGATTTTTGGGCTCATCTCTCTTTTCTGGTGCAGACTAGCCCTGAGCTTAGAGCCAGGCACAAGCCTTTCTCAGCATGCCACTGTTCAGAAATTGAGCAAGACTGTTTTCCTGCCCCAGAAGAATCCCTCTGAAGACTCTGAGGTGAGACAGAACTTCTCCTTGCATCTCGTTTTCCCAGCCCACAGCGGGGGTTGGCTCCTCTCACAGTGTTCTCCACAGTGGCCCACATTTCCCCCTGGAGATGCTGCCTATAATGAGATCAAGATGGAGGGACAGTCTTTTAGCAACCCTTCAGCCTGCTCTAGCAAAGGAGGAGGGCTGCCAGTGCATCTGTCAGTGGGACAAAATCTGGGTAGTCTTGCCTTCTAGCAACGATGGAGCCAGTACTTCCAGACCAGTGTACTCTCGCTTGTGATGACACCAAAAAATCCTTGGCTCCTTGCAGGCTGCTGGCACACACAGCTTGCTAGAGCACTGGCAAGTTTTTAAGGTTTTGTCAGATGGGAACAGTGGTGGAGAAAAGAAAAGTGAAACCAGATGTTTTTCCTTACAGTTGCTTCATATTCATATGAGGGAGGAGAAGAGAGGCCATAAAAATGTCATAACCCTTGATCCCTGAGGCTCAGCATTATACTATGCAAAAGCCAGTGCTATAAATCCACACCTCTGCCTCAGCAGCTGAGGGTCCTGACTGCACAAGACCACTGCAATAGCTGAGGGGGAAAAATCTTCATATTTGTCAGCAAATGGAGGAAACTAGAGGAAAAAGCCTTTGAGAAGTTAACGGTGATAGGCTACTTTTATGGAATCAGTTATTTTTTCAGATTTCTCTGGGGATGCATCAGTGCAGAGTCCTGAGGCTGACCAGCAGGCTTAGAAATTTGGGATGCCTTTGCACTGCAATCAATCTGTGCTGCAGGCTGTGCCGAGGGAGTGGAGTTAACTTCATCCTTCCCAGAACAGGCTCACCTGCCAGCACAGGCAGGGCAGCACAGCACAGGGGTGAAGACTTGCTGCCAGGGCATTCACCTGACTTTCCAGACAGTGTTTTGCAGCCCTTGCTGCCCTGGGCTGCTGCAGCTACACCTCCCTGACACCTCACGCACCTGACCTAGGTACCGCTGCACCAGAGTGCAGTGCCAGCAGCCACGGAGAAGCAGTTCTGATCAGAGGATCCAGTTAGCATCAGAGGAGAGCTGCTAGGAAAACAGGACTCCAGTCCTATCCTTTTTGTATAGAAGAGGCTGCTTGTGGTAATCATAAAACAACTACAAGGAGCGCCAGGCAGCCCTCTTCCAGGGAAATGTGAGCTTGGGTGAACGCAAAGATGGAGAAGAGGAAATGAAAGTTGTGTACACACAGGCCTTGAGCCAAACAATGATTTTAACAGAAGGCAGATTTTCTTTGCCCTGTACAACAAGGATTGTGATAACCGGATATTTTTTCTTGATATTTCTTGATATTTCCATGCTCAGTTTCTGCCGATCTGTTAACAGAGAGGAAAGGCTTTCCCTGATCTGATGCAGACTGTATGGGGTGGGAGGTGACTTCAGCCTTCCAGGGCTTCGGTTAGGAGATGATTTCAGCCATGAGCCTGGATTCTGAATCTGAATTTCCCTGCAAGATCAAAAGTGACTAGGTTTAGCCCTATTTTGGGGGAATAAACTGTGTTACTTCCCATAGGATTCAAGTAGTTTGCTGTGCTAGGTAATATATAGTTATAGGTCTACTTGTGCTAAGGGGTGACCCAGAGCAAAACCAGCATGAAAAATGGGGAATGTACAGACAGGGCTATGGCCTTGGACTTAAAAAAAAATCTCATTTTGGATCTTGATTCAGCCAAAGACTCCTGTGGTTTCTGTGGTCAGATCATGTAAACCATTTTTGGAGCCTTCTGCCCTTTTTCAAAAGAAGTGAGCAGCTCTTGGTAGTCTTTGTAGGGCCCTGAGACTACACGCTGTTCAGGTATTAAGACTGCATGGCCCAGTTGGTTAGAATGATTTTTAAAAATATTTTCATATGGTAGTTACTCATCCTGTAAAATAATTTCATGGAATGACTGCAGGTCTTTTTACTGTGCAGCATGTTTTATTCACAAGATGACTAAAAGTTTAGTCTTTTAGGAATAGAAATTGCAGACATTTTACCTCACTGCCCTATTTCTCTTCTCCATCAATATGCCAAGTGATGGAAAGTTGGAGTCATTTGCAAGCTGCCTGTTGCACTTGTGCTAAAATTGGCATCCTGGGCACCCTGGTGCACTACAGCTATCAGAAATAGGTTAGTCTGTGGGCAACTGTGCTTGCATCAACTTTGTATTGACTGGGAATGCTCTCAGACAGACACAGTTCTTGATCATGTTTTCTAGGCCTCTTGTCTATCTCACACCTCTCTTCTGGACTTTTTCCAGTTGGTTGGTGTTGAAGAGTTGTCTCCAAAACCAGAAAGCAGTCCAGCTCCAGCCTAGATACTCCTGGATGGAAGGATTACTTCACTTGTCCTGAGGGGTTTTCTCCTGTTTATACATCCAGCACGTTGTTTGCCTTTTTCCTAATGTTGTTCACTGTTGACTGACTTTCTGCATATGACCCTGATCTTCCTCTGCAGAATGTGTACTGAGACAGTGGTGTCACCATTCTGGATCTGGGAACTGATGTATTTCCCACTGCACATAGTGCTGTGCCACTTGAAATTCTGTCTGTGACCATTTCTTTATTTTTCCTTTGGTTAATGGAAAGGAACTTTTATTATTGAACTCAGACAGTTGATCAATATTCATTTGAGGGAGGCTGGCTTGGGTGATGGAGTTGTGGTGGGCCAGAGCACTGGGAGTCAGAGGCAGATGTTACTGGCAAGACTGGCATGGAATGGCTGATGCTCAGTTGTGAAAATACTAGTTAGCTTTGTCAGGGGATGGGTGTTGCTGACTGGCTTTAAAAGTAATTACAAAAGATTGCCTGGTTGTAGAAATGAACATAAGAATAGTTTTGCATCTCTCTTTGAGTTAGGGAGTTAGTAATAGCCAGAGGGTGAGGATTTCATGTGCATACCTATCATCTCCCGGCATTTTGCAAAACGACTGAAAACTTCAGCCAGTTTGCGAAATGGTAGGTTTCACAACAGAGAACGTAACGTATGTGCCTTAGAAGGCTCCTGCAAGTGAAACAGAGCATAACTCAGCAGCACCTTTTGAGTGTGCAGTGAGAGGTGGAATGCATCTGAAGAGAGAGGAGTCTGCTCCCTCCGTCAGATATTCTCCCTCTCCCTGTGGCAGTTAAGCACTTTGGAGCCATTAGGAAAGACAGAGTGGCCTTTAGATTTCTGTTAACCTGGAAACTCCCCTAGTACTGCATTCTTTTTGCTCTTGTCAAAAAAAATCTCCTCCCCTGCACCCAGCTGCTTCTCCCTGCTCCTTTTGCTTTAGTTTAGCACCGCAGAACTTCTCCAGGATTAAAAGCCACTCTGTCTGCCATGCAAGTGTTGGGAGAGGAGAGTGATTGCTGGGCAACTGATGAGCTGGGGTGAAAGAGTGTTGGGAAAGAGAGCACAATGTTCTTTTCTTTTTATGGAAAGTGATATATTACTATAGACCACAGTAATCCAAGGTCTGCTCTTAGCTACTTCACGATTAGCGAACAGGCCCCACTTGTGCTGTACCAACCATTTGTGCAGCTGTGGAAGGCACGAGGATGTCAATTAATCTTGATTTGTGCTGTAGGATTGCTTCATAGGGGAGGAAATTTATCATTGGGTTTGGTTTCAGGGTACGTAGATGGACATCATGCTATCTTTGCAGGGAAAGCATAGGCCTCTACTGTGCCAGGCGAGTCACTGGTCCTTGTTGGATCTTCCCTGGAAAATTCCCTCTCTTCTCGGGAGCCTCAACTTGGTCTAAAAGATGGAGCAATCAGCACACAGTACAAAATGTTTCGCAAACTTTGCCCAGCCTGTCCCTGTGTCACACCCATTTCGGGGAAAAGAAAAAATAAGGCTTTTGCTCAGCCATATAAATGGTTGTAATTATTATTTGCACGGCAGCCCAAACTTTGTGAAAAATGGAATCAGGTGAAGCCCTGGTTCTGCATCAGAGACCACAAAGCCGGTGTAGATAAAAAACACAAAAAGATGAAAAAAGACATGGCAGGCACACCTTTTGAGAACAGATGTGTTATCTCTTAAAGTTCCTTCTACCATCATCCTGAACCAGAGAAAAATGAATTTACCTTCCAAAGTGCAAGGCTCAGAGAAGTAAATAAGCAACGAGTACAAAAGTGGTATTCTTAGTGGCTTCTTATGCAAGGTCAGGTTTGTGTTGAAGAATGAAGCTCTTGTCTCTGAGGTGTGATGCAAAAATATGGACTAACGTGACTTGTGACAAAATCATGAGACCTGCCAAACTGTTTCTCAGACCAGGGCCCAGGTGTACCTGTTCTCCTTCTTTTTATCCAGCATACCAGCCCCTGCTGCATGGAGCCATGCTCTCCAGGGATCAAGCTGCTCTGAAATCGTTGCAAGGCAGCACATGCTGGCTGATCTAGTCAGTGCAGGTCAAAGCAGGGGAGAGGGAGCAGCACAGCCTTCAGCAAAAACCAGTTCAGGGGCCTGGAGAACTGGCTGCCTTTGTGAGAGCAGGCTGAAGGGCTGGCTGCTGTGCCCCTGCTGCGATCACCCCCTGCCTGACCCCACTGAGCTGCAGCTAGCTCAAGTATGCCAGACACACTGATTGCAATGTGGAGATCCCTGTGCGCGAGCCAGAGGAGAAAATAGCAGGGCAGATGGTGCTATATTAAGGGGAGAGCATCCCAGAATTGTCTGCTGGGATTCTCCAGGGGCAAGGGTCCATCTTGGCCTCACTTGCTCTCTGCCTTCCTCAGCACCTCCTCCTCTTCTGCCCTTGTCTCCCTTACAGGTCCTCCCTCTCTGAGGAAGCTGTGGGGTGATGCAAGGCCCAAGGGGTGCTACCTCCAGCTAGAATCTGAGGGAAGATGAATCCTGGGTGTATGAAGCTTGTGCCCCATCTGTTTCAAGCAAGCTGGAGGCTCCTCTGTTCCCACACTCTGGTCCAGCTCTCTGCTCTGACACCAAGTCCAAGGATAGGACCCAAGTGGCAGCTTTTCACAGGGATGGGCTGGCATGAGCAAGGGAGGGCTTCCTAATCTTCTCTGTCAGCAGTCAGCTTTCTTCTCTTCAGACTCCACGGGGGAAGGACTTGCAGCAACATGTTTTTCTTCTTCCTCTCCCAGGCTCAGCTCATCTCCTTTCCCCCCTCCCACCGCTCCCAGCCAGTACCAGCCCGGCTCCTCATCCCTGCCAGTTGTCTCTGCCTCCCTCCTAGCTCTCCCCTCCGGTTCCCAGCTAAGCTCCAGTGAGCAGGGCAGCAGGCAGGGGCGGGAGGGGAGGACAGTGACAAGACACAGCTGCTGGCCGCGCTCAGCAGCTCTGAGAGTGGCCCCTAGTGCCCAGCAGCAGAGTGCGTTGGACACGGATGGCCACACGGCAGAACACGGGCTTCCCCTCGGGAGGTCAGTGCCCGCTCCTGGGGTCACCTTCTGTAAACGGAGGAGGCCCATCTAGCACAGAAAACAAATAGGAGAAGTGAAACACGAGGGCTGATTATTCAATTGAAGAGCCTGAAGATTTGTGGTTTTTCGCTTTACCTTTAAATGCTTTTGGTGGCACTAAGACCATTTCCTGGTGCAGGGAGGAATACAGGCGGCTGGGCAGAAGTTCCCTTGCCCCATTTCCTGCCCAGCACTGCTGGAGAGCAGAGTCCATGTGTTGCATGACTTTGAAAACATCCTGATGGATAGCATAAAGGCAGCCGCTGAAAGCACATGGAACGGTCATCCTCCTTTATCAGTACAGGCATCTGGTGTTTGGGGGGCTCAGAAAAGAACGGAGCTGTGTGGTCAGATGTGATACGGGCTCCGTGTGGTGTATCTGGGTTATGACTGGGATCCCTAGCTGGTCACCACAGAAGACTGGAGTACAGAAAAGCCCTGGAGTTGCTCTAAGTAATTTTCAGAATCCTGCACATACAGAGATCAAAATGTCTCCTTTCACCAGTCACAGTGTGGAAGGATTAAAGATAGAAGTACTGGGATTGATTGTCATGGATGCCAAAGGGGATGCTGGAAGATAAAGGGGCACAGCAGCCACACAGGAACAGTAATACAGACACTCAGAGATGCTGCAAAAGACATGTGACAGTGGCCATCATTTGCTCTATATAGGACACATTTTACTTGGTTAGTTCTTCTGTCGTAAGGATAATTTTACCACCTGTGAACGGTTTTTATGACAGTCCTTTTCCATACAGCCCTTTCACAATGTTTTGTTCCATATTAAACTTGATAGGTTTTTTAAGTGTAAGATTGTCACAGAAAAAGAGTTTTGGATTTTTCCATCTCCTGAACTTATAAAAAATCTTGTCCACAGCATTGCTCCAAAATATTTTTTTCTAGTTGTTGAAATATGATGCTCCTGGGTTTATATCACGTGCTTTTCCCTGTCATTGTTACCCAGCGGTATTTTGCCCCAGCACATCATGGTCTTCTCAGAACTTAGTTTGTTATTCAGGTTGACTCTGCATCCATGAGGAAGGAAGGCAGGCGAGGTCCCCAGCTGCCTGATGCAGAACTCCAGTGCTCAAGAGAGGGAAATACTAATTCTGTTGTAGAAAGCAATGTGACATGCCATGTGCACAATGAGGGGCAGTTATGGTCATTCATGTTCAAAAAGATTGATTCATGCTGGAACAGGTGCAAAGAAAGGCAGCGGGAGGATTAGGGTGTTGGAGAGCTGAGGTTATAAAAGTAGACTAAAAGAGCTTGGCTTATTTAGTCCAGCACCACAAAGGCTGAGAGAGGGATATGATCGCTGTCTATAAATACATCCTGGAGGTTAATGCTAAGGAGGAAGAGGAGCTATTTCAGTTAAAGGACAATGCTGACACAAAAGCAAATGGCCATCATAAACCTGGCATGCAGAAACCGAGATGGGAAGTGAGGTCGATGTCAGGCATTGCTGCTGGCAGGCTGAGGGCAGGGGGCTCGGACAGCTCGCGGGAAGGGTGCGTGGCTGTCACTGCCTGTGCAAGCAGGCTGGGCACAGCAGCCATGGGCTTGCCAGGTCCCACAGGAGACATCTGCCCAAGCCTGTTCAGTGCCGTGCTGGGCAGGAGGCCCGGCAGATCCAAAGCTCCCACCTGCTTGGACCCTGGGGGCAGCGCCAGCTCTGAGGTCCTGCGTGGCCGACCAGGCCTCCCTCACAGCTGGGACCCCATGTCAGCCCCCAGGGCCATCAGCTCTGGCCCAAACAATGTGGCAGCAGCACCTGTCTCCAGCTCCCCGCAACCCTGCTCTACGGGAGATGCCTGGGGCAGGCACAGTCGTGGGCAGACTCCCACGAGCCATGTTAGCCCTGCTGGCAGGGCTGTCCTGATCTCTATGCAGGTTACAGCAGCCATAGTAGTCTCAGTTTGCCTACCTGGAGAGCAAGGAAGCACCATGGAGACAGGGCACTCATTTTGTTTCGTGGCCAGGGGAGGAGAAGTTTCCCCTGTTAAAAGCAGGGTAACCTTGAGGTGTGTGAGGAGACAGTTCCCCGGCCGGCTGCGGGGCTGCGGCCCAGGAGTGCGGTCGGCTCCCCAGGGCGGTGCTGCAGCAGCTTGGGGCGTCCCCAGGGGCCTGCAGACATTTTGTGCCTGTATGTGGCTGGCTGCTGGAGTTAGTCCATGGCTGAGGAGTTCTCTGGGTGTGTCTGTCACTTGAAATCACTGGCATCATGTTGTGCTTCAAGTCTCTGACTTGGGCTTAAGCCCTTGCTGCCTCAGTGTTGGCAGCATGAGCAGATGAGTGAGTTGCTCTCAGTGATGGGAGCGGAGTGGCTGCTGGCTTGCCAGGCCAGTTTTATTTCACTCTAGCCATATGCTTGCTGAGAGGCTTCACCTTTGGATCAGTGGGATGGAGAGGAGCTTCCAGTGAAACTGTGCCTCCTGCTGAAGCACGCTCAGCAAGGGGCAGAGCCCTGCCGCTCCTCCCCAGGCAGATGCTGCTGCTTGCTCTCAGGATGCTCTGCTGGTAGAGTGCTCTGGGCACACCCTGCCTTCAGTGGCCAGGCCAGTCACCTGAAGACCAGGTGACATAAAGCAATGGAGATTGCACCTATTTGGCAGGGTCAGCTTTTATTACTCCTTGCAAAACAAATAATGTCACAGTCACAAGTATCTCAGCTCAAGTCACAAGTATCCCAGCTCAAGTGTTTCGGGGCTTTCCCCCTCCTCCCCTTTCTATTTCCATTGCTGGAAGCTGAGGGCAGCCCATGGGATGAATATTTCACTCCAGACTTTCATTCAGCTGTTAAGTCAGGATGTTTGCCAGAAATGCAATTCTTTCTTATATCTCCAGGATAATAGCTGGGTAGGATGGTGGATGGCTCATTCAGGATGAGACATTACAACACTTTTATTCCTGGCATAGGATGGCATGTGGCTGTACTGCTTGTGGGTAGGTGCTTGGCTGACAATGCTTCTTAAAGGAGATTTATTTTTTTAATGTAAATACCTTTTCTCTTGTTTTGCCCAGTGATTTCTGCAGGCTGGGACATCCTGTATCAGAAAGGGATCCATCAATGCCTGTGTTAGATACCTGCTGCCCTCTAATGGCTGTCGGTCCCTGCGAGTCTTCGGACAGCACGGGTTTTGTGCATTCAGTGAAAGAAATCTGCTTAGCTCAGAACTTTTTCCAGTGTTTTTATAGCATGGGACAAATCTCTGGAGAGAAAGTGTGGCAAGATCTCTTCACTACTCTTCATGGTTTAATGTGCCTCTTCCCTGCACTCAGTGCAAACCCCATCATTTGCTCCTTGCTTCTGCCACATCCTGCCATCCTGCTTTGATTCCTGTTAGGGAAGTACTTGCCTTTCCTAAAAGCTTTAGGTGTGATTTAGAGGGTGGACAAAGAATAGCAACAGCGTAGCCCTTGAACTCCATCAGCTTTCTGCAGACCACAGGTGACCTGGTCAGAGAGAGACACTGCTCTGGACTTGCCCAAACACTTGGACAGAGTTCAGACAGCTCTATTTGTGAAAAGTTTTTCTCTGGTAATGAAGACACATGATGTCAACTTCTGCTCGCTCACTACCAGACATGTAATAATGTCTCCTCTGTTCAGAGAAAATTATTGGTGCCCTGCCTGCCTTGTTGACTTAGAGGGATTACATTTCTTGGGAAGTGGGACCATGCAGTTCCCTGCTGAATGGCTTGCTGCTGCTTATCAGTGGGCAAGGTACAGCATGTTGTTCCCTCGGGAGCATTCCCTGAATCAACACAGGCTCCCTGAAAAGCCTAGTGCTCACCGAGTGTTGTGGAGTTCTGTTTTTTTCCCCAGAACCAAAATCTTTAAGACTGTCTGGAGGTACGCTGATGTATTGGAGCAGCACAGGGGAAGCAGTAAGAAATCTGGAAGGAATTTTGCAGATGAGTTAATGATCAGCGGAGTTTGAAGAATGGTACCGACACAGCCTGCATCTCTTTGCCAAGGAATCTAGCATCCTACTGGGGACTGGAGTCCATAAGCAACAGGGGAGAATGGAAGATGAATTGCAGTTAAGCAGACAAACAGGCACTCTGAGAACACTTGGAAGAAAGTTCCAGGAGCTGGGGCCTGACTTTGTACACAACTTTCTCTTTCTTTTGACTTAACTTTTGCTAATTTTGATAACAATCTCAGTGAGAACACAGGATCACAACTGTTGTTCCACCACAGTTAACCAGCCTCAGTGAAAGTTTAATGAAAACAGCAAGGCTACAATCTTTGATATTCCCTCTTCTATTCAGCCTGGAAAGTGCAGTTTAAGTGCTCTATTTATAAAATATATTTCAAATCTGGGTTCATACATTTTGGAAGGTGGAGGGGGGTGGTGGGGAGAAAGCCTGGCTTCATTCAAATCAGTGGGAGTTTTGCCATGATTTGCATGGGCCAGAATTTCATCCTTGTTTATATAGTTTTGCAGCCAGGCTGAAGAACTATTCAGATGCCTGAGCCAGAAAAAGAAATCTTGAATCTTAACACTGCTGCGAACAGTTGGGGTAAGAATGCTGGGAAAGTCCCAAGGAAACTGAACTGGCATAGAAGTCATGTTTAGCTGGCCGTGTTTTGAATGCTTTTGTTGTGCTCTCCATCTCCTCTCTTGCTGCCTGAACTGCGAATGATGAGCTGCAGACCAACCTGATCTGCAGATGGCTGCAGTTCTGACACGTAGCCATCTGCAATGCCTTCACCGGCAGGGGAATGCCGGGTAGCTTTTTAAGATCAGATAATAGGCTGGTGCAAGACAACCAGAAGTCTGAACATACTTAGTAAGCAATGTTCCTGACTAATGTAGGCAGCAGTCTGTTTAATAGCAATCTGCACTCGGTAGCCAAAGTGCTATGGGATGTGCTTGGATCAGGTTTGGGCATGCACCAAGTTAAAAAACTGCTCTGTTACACGGGTTGCTTTTCCTAAGCTGCCATTATAGGTCAGTGCAACACACTGAACTAGGAGCCGTGTGTGAAAAGGATTTCTAGGTCACAGCTCTGTTGCTGAGCATTTGCACCCGTGGGGTTTTCAGGTGGTCTTTCTATATCTAGTAGCACTCATCAGCTTCTAAATTCCTCAGTCTGCGTCTGCACAGCAAAGAGCATGTGCAGCTGTTCATTTCATTTGGCAAATCCTACACCTCATATTCTAGAATCACAATGAACATACTTAAAATTTCTATTTTGGGTAGAACCGTGAAACCAGTAAGTTGCAGTGTAGTTTTTACCTCAGAAGCTGCACTGATTTTAAAAATGGCAACATTTGTGCAGCTTCCTTTGTTAAAACACTGGGATGCAAGGTGCCTTACAAACTAACATGAACATCTGCACGCATCTGCAATACTCCAAAGCAGTTGTATGATTTTAAACTCATTTATTTTCTCAGGTACCAGCAAGGGCTCTTCTGGATTGTTAAAACAGGCAACCCTTAAGGTAGAGCTTTGAGCTAAAAATAAGTCAGTCCGTCCAAGCGTCCACATAAGGCTGTGCTATGCTCCATAGCTTATCTGGTCACAGTGACTTCAGAGGGACTACGTTGAAGAATGCAAGAAAAAAATTTAGTCCCAAGCTCTGATCTCAGATCCTCCCTTAGGCCACAGAAATGTGTAAAGTAATACTGTCCCTTCTTCCCACAGAATTTCCCTGAGAAGTACAAGGATCCAGTCAAGTACAGACTAATCCTGGACCCAAACAGGATGGCTGAAGAGTTGCCAGACTGGATCCTACAGGCCTTGTACAAAACCAAACCAAACCAAACCAAACAAATAAACCCAACAGTCCTGCTGACACAGGTTGGATTTTTGCCTGAGGGAGACCTACTAGGTTTGACACTTGGTGAGTGAAAAGTGAAATTGTTGGGGTGACTTTCCCATTTTCTTCAAATAAAGATGGCAAAACTCTCACCAAAAGCAACTCTCCACACAGAACCAGTTTGGGTTCCTCTTCTAGGCAGAACTCACCAGAAAGGATTTTGTTGAATCTCACTGATATGCTGGTGGCTGTAATGAGCTGGACATAAACAGAGAAAAGGGACAGCCCACAGGCCTTCCCTTTCCCCTACCAGTGGAAAAGGGATGGATGAGATTTCCCTGCTGTTGTTCAGCTGCTGGTTAACAGAAGAAGCTGTTCTCTATTTGGGCTTGTGCTGGTTGAGCAGCCCCGTCTGCAGCTGTATCGTGTTACACACTGTTATGCAACCCCATCCTCCTTGCAAACAATGACAGGAGCAACCTAAATCATGAAACATAAAGACTATAATTAAAGAGGGGAAAGTGCTTATTTGGCATTTGGGTACCCACAGCCAATTCAGATTAGCTGAACTAGCAAATCACTTGGCACAAGCTTAATGAGAATAACATTTGCACTGGACTAAAAGATGATTGTTTTACCCCACTGCTGGCCAAGACAGTAGTGTAACCTGAGTGATGCTGCCATGGCTTAGGCAGCTCTCTCTCTTCTTAACAGACAGTGACATTTACACCACAAACAGGAAGAGCCTTTGCAGTCAAAGGCTCTGCCTCAGGTTCTGAAACTATTAGCACCCAGAGGAGCTCTGGCCCAGGATGGTGCCTCAGGTCTGTTTCTTATGATTGGAAGTTTGCAGGTGTACAAATCTGACAGTATCTGCTCAGACTATGCCCTGCATTTCCCTGCTGGGCTTACTCGCCTCGTGCTGGTTGGGGGGTTTATGCATCTGCACAGCTTGTAGTTGCAGTTGGCTGTGAAAAGTGGAAGCTCCCAGCCAGGAACTCTGAAACTAAAGAGACTGTGCAACTGTGCAAAGCCTCTGAAAACTTTGGAAAGTGCTTCTGAACCCTCTGCTCCATCCTTCCCTCCCACCTCTTACAGAAAAAAAGACCCACAGTTTTTAAGATCTGATATTTCTTTCAGAGTTTTCTTGCTGGAGGTCTTCCTTGGGGAACCCAGATTAGTAGCTTATGGAGGCATTAATAGAACAGCAGCTCTTGAATGTTAAACAAAGAGAGATTTTCATCCAACTGATTGCTAGATATTAGAATTAAATAAGAATTAATTAAGAATAAAGGCCCTGCTTCCCTTTTAGCTTGCAGCTTTTATGCCGGTGAACATCTCCAAGGAACTCTGCTGAGTTTTCTGATTTGTGCTGCAGTCATCAGGACCCCAAAAGTTCTAAGCAAGCTGGAAAAAAAAAAGTTAATGTTTTTATGTTGCTGCCTTGGGGACTGTGAAACTATATACCTGCTGGATCTTCATTTGACCCTAGAGATATCTCTATCTCCCTCCCTAGTGGAGGGAGGAAAAGAACTTAAGTTTAAAATATAAAATATGGGGAAGATGAATCAGCACAATTTTGATGCTGTTGGCTCCACCCACCAGTTTTAATCATGCATCTTCCCCTTTTTCCTGTCATCATCATTCTCTGCATAGTTAGGATTATTTTACTGATCACTGAATGCCAGAAAGGATGCAAGTTACACTGTCTCAGTATCAGTGACACCCACATCTTGCAAATTTATATTGGGTATGAAGATAATCACCTGTGACTTTGGGCAAGTAGGTCAACAGTTTATAGAGAGTTCTGCAAAATACTGATGACAAAACACTGCAGCATCTCTACCACTGGTTGTATAGTGAACACTTTCTTGTCCCACAGCTGTCTGAAACCCTGCATTATCCCTTCCCACAACCATCCCATCACAGCCAGAAGCTTATCTATCTGAAGAGTTAGGCAGCTCTTCAAATGGGAAAATGTTGCATGATATTGAATAACAGCTCTATTTCTCCATATGCATACATTTTTCACAGTTAATCTCTCATTCCTTTGCCTCAGTCTCTGGGAGGATAAGTTCAGGCATCTTCATCTTGAAAATAGCTCTGTGTTGCCCAGACAGTTAGCTAAATTTGAGATGCAACAGGTTATTCCCCAAAGGCATCTTAAAGTCTAGGGTCTCAGCTTGCCAGGAGAGTGCAATATCACATTTTACTGACTGACATATGAGACATCACTTCTGCCAACACAACAAAATTCTGGAGCCCGGGTGTACCCATAGCCCAGCCTCGTCTCAGAGCCCCACATTCAGACATGCTTCCTAACCTCCTCCAGGTTTTAGCCCCTCATTTGTTTGTACATCCTGGGATGGGAACCTCAGCAGCCCTAGACCAGCTGAGCTCTGCTTTTGCTTTGCTTTTCTGTAGACTTTGGGTGCGATGATTTTGCATGCTAACGAGTCCTTAATTGCACCCAGGTTTAGATTCCTCCTTTCCTTAGCTGAGCTGAGCTCCCAGCAAGTGGTTCATGTTTCTGAATGTATAGCAGGTGACCAGTCTTACATGGTGATAGAGAGGGGCTTATTTACAACTGGGGTCAGTTCTAAGCTGTAAGACCTAACAGAGCCCAGGCAGGGTTGTCTGTGGGAGGGGGGAATTTGCAAAGTGGAGCTGATGGAGTTCATTCAGCACTCCTTTGCCTTAAGGACTGACCCCTGACTGACTTGGCCTCACTAGCAGTTCTTACTTTCTCTTTAGGAAGGATGGAAGTGGGAGAAGAGGAGGCTGGAAGCATTATTCCTAGTTCAGGTTCCTGCCTTCTCCTTCATGGAGAGATAAACAGATCTGATACTCCATCTACAGGAGCTTTTCTGGTTCTAAAGGTACTGCTGCCAGATAATTTTTAAAGAAGTATATTGTTTATTTTTAATTCTTTAAACATGGGCTTAAGTTCATAGATAACTAGCTTTTTATATATATCTACTTTTTGAAAAACTACTTTGGGAATACTTTCACCTAGGCTGATGCTGACTGTCAGAACTCGGCTCTTTGAGATGCTGCAAGGAGCACAGGGAGAAACAGCTGCCTAGGCACTGCAAAAGAAAGGCTCTTTAGCAGCCTGTGGTGTCACCCCTGCTAAATTTTCCATGTTTCTCCTGGGAAAACTGTTTTCATGGATCACGATGCCTTGTTGAATGGAGGACCAGTTAGATATTTGTAATTTTTTCAGAAGTCATGTATTTTTAAAGTTAGATGTTGACATTGAACACCTGATAAC
Organism: Edolisoma coerulescens; assembly: GCA_013397115.1. Taxonomy (NCBI): domain Eukaryota; kingdom Metazoa; phylum Chordata; class Aves; order Passeriformes; family Campephagidae; genus Edolisoma; species Edolisoma coerulescens. The sequence continues at coordinate 233,669 of VWZW01004877.1, read as the reverse complement.
TTAAGAAGGTGGAATTGTGTGTTATGTTGGTGTATTCTTCTTTTCCTTCCAAGTCCTTCCTTCCTCTAGACTATCACTGTGTTTTCTACTTTAACTCTGTAAAGCCAAAAGCCAGTTGAGATGGGTTGTTCTCTTTCTCAGCTTTTAGTGATTCTAGTTAAATACAAAGAGTTAATCTCTTCTACATATGTTAAAACAAAGGTTCTCTTCTGGCTCAAGTGCTGCTTTGTTGAAGTCTGTCCTTTCTTTACTCTCTCTACTTTTTGGAATCAAATTTATGGTTGCATCTCCACAGAGTATGAAAGTTTCTTTTTGTTATTATTTTAAGTAAAAAATATAACTGCCGTGGTGTCCCACTTCCTGGACGACATTGGCAACTTTACTTGTGGCTACTGACATTTCAAGAGAACCATCTTATACAGGCAGTCTGTGTTTGGCTAAATTTAGCAAGCCATGGATCAAGTGGCAAGTATGTTCCACCCTGAAACCTATTTTTGGGAGGAACTCGGCATAGGCACCAAGAGGTTAAAAAGCTGTGTGGGGGAGAAGAAAAAAAAAAAAAAGACAAGAAGCAAAATATTTTGCAAGAATCGTTGCTATGTTCTGAGCTTCAGCTCTTGAACACTGTGGCTCTGAATCACGTTCACTGGGGAAACAGCTGCAGCTGTTTAAGATGCTACTGCTCCTCAGCTGTTTGTTACCTTCCTTTTGCAGGCTGGGGGCTGAACACAAACCTTCCTCAGCAGTTTAGACTTAATGTTACCCTTTCTAACATAAAGCAGATAAGAGCCAGGCCTGTACCCTGTTTCCCTCAGCATCACTGGGGAGTGCAGCACCCCCTGCAAGAGAGCTGGGGTGGGCATGGGTAGTGTAAGCAGCCCCAGCAAGTTTCTGTAATGCGTTTGGAAGGGCTGAGTTTATGTGCACTGTGTGCCTGAGAGTCCTGACCACACTCTGCTGTCCCTGATCATGAAATATGTTTCTACATATTTGGTTGTGACTGGGTTAGTTAAAAGTGTTTTGGAAAATTGACTTGACTAAATCAAAGAGAAACCATGGTGTGGACATGCTGGTCTGTAATTAATTGATGAGTGCAGTGCTAACCAGATAAAAACCGGTTGTCAGCTCGTAGAAGTGCATTTGTTTGGGTTGGTGTGTGTTTGTCCCAGTAGTTCAAGCGCTGTTTTTATTCAATGGCTTCTAGACACTGTTTATCCCCTCCTATAGAAATGCACAATAGCCAAAAGGATTTTGTTACGCTGTCCTAGAACAGAGGTGTAGCACTCTGTGCCCATCCTCTCCCGACTGCCAGGGCTGCCCTGGGATGGAAGATGCAGAGCAGACTGCCTCCCTGGGAGCCCTGCCCGCGGCTGACTCAAGGTGAAGGATCTTGGAGACTGGCTGTAATGGGTGAGAGCCGCGCCCGGTCTGGTTCAGCAGCACACCTGGTGCTGTGCACTTCAGCAGGGATTGGGAAAGGCACTGGTGTTTGCTGGCACAGCCCCCTGACACCGTGCCTGTGGCTGACCCCAGCTGCAGCCGAACCAGCCCTGTGCACTCACAAGGCTTTGAGGTCTCACACTGCCCCAGCCTGTGCAGGTGAGAAGCTGGCACAGCCCCTCTCCCTCCCTGCTGGAGGAGAGAGATGGATGAAACTAGTCTGGGAGCAGGTGAGTCATGGGCTGGCTCCTTGCTTTCTCTCGGGGCAGCCTCTTGCTTGAGGATCCAGAGGCATGTCAGAGACAGGAAAGGGACAGTTAGTTTCTAGGGGGGGATGCTGGGCTGGCAATCTGGAAGTGTAGGAGATTCCTAGCTGTGCTACTGGCCTCAGCTTCTCCTGGAAACAAAACAGAGATAATAATTACTGTGTCATGGATTTCAGACTCTGGAATACTGAACATTACTTTAGGGAGTATTCATGGGCCTATCACTTTTGTGTTTTTATTAGCAACACTGGCACTTAAAATGACAATAATCTGGGTATCTAACAGACTCTTAATAATGTAGCTGTTTGCTTTTTCCTTTACTGAGCCCAGTCAACAGGCAAAATAGTTCAGGGTCTTCTGAGTCAGCTGTTAGTGCAGTGTGAGAGCAAGCATGATTAAAATTTTTTTTTTAAAGTTCTGTAACACAGGAAAAAAAGAAGAGGGAATTCCCTTTTTTGTTAAAATACACTAAACAAGTCCTTATTATTGTATCTTAACACAGAGGTTTTGACCAGCCTAAAAGGCATCGCGGTAATGAATAAACTAATGCAGTAAGTACTTTTAGTGCCCAAGTGTTCAGAAGCGTTTAGGAGCGATCCTTTCCTAAGCATTCAGTACTCTTCTTTTTCACAAAAGTCACAAGAGCACGTGGTACTCAGCCTTGAAAACACCTTGATCTCTGCAAAACCAGATAAGGCTGTGTTTATTTTGTATTCCTAGAGCTGGGACGGGCGAGAAAACCCCATCCCATACCTGAAAGGAAGCACATCTAATTTCTCCCCTTCATGGGAAAAGATCAAGTATTTCTCAAGCCACAAGCATCTACCCTGTAAAAGACTAGAAACCCAATTTCATAATGATACTTTTGTGAGCAGCCTTAAAATCCCAACAAAAGAAGGTGGAATTAAACCTCTTGAAAACATCTCTTGGCCTTATTTGGGGCAACACAGTTTGGAGTACAATTTTCAGATCACACTCATCCTCCCCTATTTTCACTTTGCTGAAAGTGAGTAGAAGGCGCCATTTCAGGCCTCTCCTTGCACGAAGGATGCAGCAGTGTTAAAGAGCAGAAAGAAATACTTCAAGGCTGCTTGGAAAGAGAAGGAATTTAATTCCCACCTTAATTGGGGATCTTTTCTATCAGTTTCAGTAAGGGCTGCTGCAGACACAAATAGACTGAGGTCAAACAGACTAAACCTCACAGAAACTGGTGGTGGACGGAGAAGCTGCACACACTCCTACACTCACTCACCCGCTCCCCTTTAGAGGCAGAAGTAGGAAAGAGTTAAGACCCCTAACGCTACCTGAAAGTGGAAATACTGGAACCCCTCCTGCACACATGATGGGCAGCAGGGGCTTCAGCAGGCTATTGACTTTCCAAGTGTGAAAGGATTGAGGAGAGAAAAATGATGGTGTTCTTGTAATGATCAAGGAAGTCTGTCCTAATGGCTAGCTGCTACTGAACACACTTTCCAGCTCTCCCCTTTCCTCTGTTCCTCCTTCCTGACTACGAAGTGAGCTGCCTAAGGAGACGCAAACCTAGTATCCTTCATCTCCCCCAACAGTGATTTCCTTTCCCCTCCCTTCCTCCCCCATCACCCCCTTCCTCCTCCTTCCCCCCCTTCCTCCCCCCTTTCCCCCCCCTTTTCACTCTTTCTGTGAGTATTTATCTTTTTTCTCTCTTTCCCTTTTTCTCTCCCTTCTTTTTTTTCCCCCCAGTAGGATCAGCTTGCAGTGGGATGGCAGGGATAGTCGTGCTGGCGTGAGGGAGAAGCTCAGATGCAGACAGGGGTTTGTGAGGATGTAAGAGCCAGTGATCTGAGGGTGATTCTCAGAAAACAAAATCTGCTGAGTCTAGTGCTGGCAGCTGAAGTTGTTAATGAAGGGGCTGTGTATCTGCTGCAGGGGCTGAGCAGATCTATTAATGCCTGGTGTTGTCAGGTTTGCTAGCACACCAGCCTGTTACTGGAGGTGGCTTGGGAGCAATATATGCTGTGCTCAGCTGTCCACTCTTGCAGGACAGTAATTTCTGGCACAGAAAGGGTCAGTGGCCCACAACTGGCAGTGTCCTTGAGTCCTGCAGCAGGAATAGCCAGGGCCACTGTCAAAGTTTGAAGAGGCTTTTAAACAGAGTTTAAATGAATTTCAAAAGGTGACATGAGAATGTGAGCAAATACATCGCTTGTTNGGAGAGAAAAAAGGAATTTGTACATTTTTTGCAAGGAATGGAGGGAACACCTCGTTCAGCTACTGAATCTGCTTGTAATGGAAACTTACCACTCCCTACATTTTTGGCTGGCTGCTGAGGTCAGAAGGGGTAACAGTAGTACTGTGCTGGGGTTAGCGTTGCTCTAGTTCTGAGGAGGAGGCTTTGTCTTGTCAATGTAGGCTGAAATCATCTCTTACTATGGACACAGATTATACTTAAGCCATTAACACTTCAGTGATAAATATTTCCTCATGTGGTAAAGCCCTAGAAAAGTGGCTTTGATAAAAATCAAGATGATTGTCTAACTGGAAACTTTCTATTTTCAAGGCACTTGGACTGTGTTGGTGTATGACACTAGATTTGCTCTGACAAGTAAGGTCCCAGTGGAGCAATTTGTAAGGCTTGTGGCTTGGTCCTTGTTGCCTGTTTAGAGAGCCCTTCAAGGCAGGCAGTGGGCTGCTCTTAAATGCTGGTCCTGGCAGTGCTCTTGCAGCTGAGGCACTGCAGCCCCATCTGTGTTTCATGATGGTCTTTTCTGTATCAGGAGGCCAGGTGTGAGCTTTCTCAGTGGGAGAGGAGAGGCTGCCAGGCCCTCAGGAAAGCTGGCAATTGGCTTGGTTTCCAGAAAAATTAGTGCTTGTGGGTAGTTTTTATAATGAATCCCAGGAGCTTGTGGAAAGTGATTTTTCTCTGGTACCACCAGCTCAAGATCATCCTTCTGATGGCCTTGGTGGAAAGCAGGGTGGGCACAGGCTTGTCTGAGTGCCCTACAACAAAGGCAATGTTTCTGGGACGTGTTGAGCTGTCTGCATGTACACAGGTTGGCTCTTCCAGTTGTGTGTGACGTGATGTTCAGGGAAGGTGAGGTGTGTAGTACCCACGTAGCAAGAAGAACCTGTGGCCTGTCTAGCCAGCAACTGGGGCACCGCTGTCCCAGTGTACCTATCTTGCAAAGCCTTATTTGCTGGTAGTTTCTGCAGTTGTGGTAGAGAAGGGCCAAGTTTCAGGCAGGTAAAAAGTGGCCATGAGAACTTTTAACTCACTAAAAAAAGACACAGGCACTGCAATCTTTGCTATGACTCATGTGGGCTGTTACTTGAAAAAGGCAGGCTGAGCAGTTGTGGACCTCCTTACTCAAGGGAGCAGCACTCATTCGTGAACTCTCTGAAGCCCTGAAAGTAGAAATGGTGTAGGTGAGCAGTTCCCAGGCTGAGCCTCCGACCACTGATTTCCCTCCAACCACGGCCAGATGCAGCTTAGGGAGAGCTAGCAGGTCACAGCTGGCTAGTTACTTCCCACCTGTTGTTTCCACTGCTGCTAAACAAGTTTGAGAAGTAAAAATCCAGCAAATATGTTCTCATGTCATCTTTCTCTTAAAAACAGATGATGAAATAGTTGCAGGAATATCAAGAACTCCTGGATGATGGGGCTTTGCACTGTAGTGAGTGTTGCTGATGGGGGGGGGGCGTCTATGAACAAAGCTGGTGTCTGCCTTATCAAAATGTGAGTAGAGATAATTTCAGGATGTTTTCACAATGTTTTTCCCACTTGGAACTTTATTACAGATTCACAGAGAGTCAAAGCACTGCTGTGAACTGCAGCAGCTTGTTCAGCCACCTCCCTTCAGTGAACAACCCATGCTCCCGTGGGGCCTTGCTGGGACATGAAAGTGCCGACGTGCATTCTGGAAAACCTTGCGGCATCGCTGCCTCCTCCCTGGGGATTAGGGACTTGTTGAGTCCTATGAGGAAAGACTGTCCCCCCAGCTCAGCAAATCGTGGTACAAACTGCTGAGGGGAGTAGGTCAGTGCTGTTTCACTGTCCAGCAGCCCGGGCACTGGGCAGAGGAGCTTGGCTGTCCCCGGCCACCGCTGATGTTTGCTCAGGGAGCGGGAGTTGGGCGATAACGCGTCCCTCGAGATAAAGCGCTTTTGTTGTTTGCCTGCTGGGTCAGAGCTCGGTAGGTGTTCTGCATTGCTGTGCGTTAAGGGTGTAGGCCGCTTAAAAGAAATTTAAAAAGGGACTTTGAATGGGCTGGGTCAAGGTGTCAGAGGGTTAAACCAGAACAGTTCCGGCACTTGCTAGAGGGAGAAAGTTGTATAACATCACCTTACACCGAGTAAACCTCTTCCTCGCAGCCGGCCAGCCCTTTATGCGAGAGGGAAACAGTCGTGAAATCATAAAGCCATCTCCTGTTTAACGAGCTCTTTTTTTTTTCTGCCGAGTTTTTGCTATGGTGTATCGCCTTCCTCACGGCAGGAAAAAAGATTACTGGGGGGAGGTAGGAGCGGAAAAAAAAAACAAAACCGAGACAAATCCAGTGCTGTGGGAAGGCTCAGCAGTTTAACAGTGCCACCTCCTGGCTGGCCCTGGCAGGGAGGGGTGTCCCAGCTTCCCACTGACGTGTCCCACACCTACTCGTTACCAGCAGCAGCCGAGGGGTCCCACACGCGGATTTCTCGCCGAGCGATGGACGCTGCGGGGCTGCAAAGGGGAAAATCAGCTGCAGCTTTGGGGCTGGTCAGTGCAGCAGCCAGGAACGGTCTTTGGTGTGCAAAGGCTGGCCCAAACAGGATTTTTCCACTTCATGCAAACACCTCCATTTTTTTTTGGTTTGTTTTGGTTTGGGGTTTTTTGTTGCATTGGATGAAAAGAAGTCCTGCTCTCGCCTCCTCCCCCAGGGATGGGGGGCTCAGAACATAAATTGTTTTGATTCATGGCGGGGTGGGAAGGACAGGACAGATCCTCTTCGGTAAGGTCAGATTAATTGTCCAAATGCTGATATTTAAATTTCATGTTAATTATAGCAAAAAAAAAAAAATTAAGAAGGTACTTTGAAATGAAACCACCTTTTCTGTGACTCTGTTGTAAAGCTTTCTGCTTAGCAGAGGCCAGATTTTCCTGCTTTAAGGGGGTAGCCATTGTCCCATCCTCTTGGCCTCTGATCTATTAGCACCAATCAGCACAGGACCTGGGCCGCTGCACAAGGCAGCATGCATGTAGGCAGGCAGCCCTGCTGGGGCTGCACTGGGTGCTGCTGCAAATACCTCCTGAGCCAGGATGATGTGAAGATGGCATGGCTGGGCTCCTCCTCGAGATGGGGAGGGGTTCAGCTGGAGAGCTAGGACTTGCCTGGGACTGAGGACCTTAGTAGCTTGGGATACTGTGGAAAAAGGTGCCCTTAGGGATGCCAGTAGAATAGGGCCTCAGCTTTGGAGGGAATCTTGGTTTCCCTAGAGGACTGGGTTCACAAAATTATTTTTGCTGTTGCACTTGAGTTTCCATGAAGCTGAGCAGGATCCCGGACTGCCCTGCATGTGAGCGGCAGTCCCACAGCAGTTTAGGCATCTCTTAACCTCTCACCTTGTTTCCCCACTCCTGGCTACAGCGCTCCTATGACCCCTGCAGAGCCAGTCCAAGAAGAAAGCCCAAGGCAGAGGCGAGCAGCTTTCTGCTGGTGTGGTTTGTGAGCAGGTGTGCAGCAGAGCAGAATGAACCTCGTGTGGGTGCGAGGGAGGGAAGGGGAGTGCACAGCTGAGGTGTCACGGGCATGAGCACAGCTCCAGGGGCCTCGGTGCTCTGCTCTGCTGGGGATGCTGTGTTTGTGATGGCTCCCAGTGCAGCTGGGGCAGGCCTTCATTAGCAGGGTGCACTTCCTGAGGCACATCAACTGCTTCAACATGGTCTCAAGAGCACTTAGAGATGTGCAGGACCTTATAGGTACAGGCAGCATTTCCCTCTCTAAGGAAACAATTCATCTTTGCAGACATTCCAGTAACAGCATGGGTGTTGGGTTTTATTTTCTCTAGATGGTACAAAATGTAATCACTTATGCAATACGGCAGACTGGCTTTCTAATCTTCCCTCTGATGTACCACTTTGGCAAGTTCTTCGGATTTATATCTGTATTTCACGGTGTTCCCCATCCTCCTCTCTTTCATCTCATTCTACGGTTTTTCCTGTGGGTGTAGTTACTATTGAAAAAGGAGAGGAGGCAGGAACATCTTGAAATCGCTGTGGTGGAAGAACCAGCTAGTGTGGTAGTGCCTCCTGAGCAGCACTGTGATGGGGCAATACAGAAACCTTAGCAGTGCTTTTGATGTGAGCAATGCTGCACCCTGGGACCTCGATCCTTCAGCCCAGCTGAATGTTTTGTGGTATGAACCAGGCCAGAGAATTTTCTGAGCCTAAAATAAGTAAATAAAACTACAGCGCAAGTCCAGTGTCTTGACACAACCAGGAATTCCTTCAGCCAATTTTGCTGCTGAAGTCACCATATTATCAAGGTACAACTTAATAGTTTTGGACTTTCTTTCAAATAGCTCGTGATGAGTCTTTGTCTTACCAGTCCTCTCTGCTTTGTGGTCCCAGTCTGTGTCTGGAAGGTTCCTCCATTTAATCCATTCTTTAGCCACTGCTCTTTCCAGACAAGAGTGCTTTGCTTGATCTGGCTGCATCCCCTGACTTCAAGCAGAAAGTCTTCAAAATTTAATATTTGTCTGTTAGCTCTGTCTCACCTGTGTTTGGGGTTTCATCCTAAGGGGAAGGTAAACCTCAGAAAATTAGCAGAGAAAATACCTTTCAATACTGAGGCTTATATCAGTTATATGAAGGTCTGCACAGGGTTTGTAATGTCAGTCAAGCCAAATTTCCCTGAATTGTTACCAGTTGGACTAAGATTGGTTTTTTTTTTTTTTTTTAAATTTTTTTCCCCTATGGAATACTCTGATGTGGTTAAACCCAGAGATAGTCAAGAGTCTGCTTGAGTCTGTTTCTTAGCTGTACTTGGGGTTTTTGTTCATATTGCTCTTTTTTTGTCGGCCAGTGGGAGCAGTTTGCTATTGTAGACAATGCAATAGAAGAGGACTGTGTGAGCAAGCAGCAGTGACTTGGAGGTGAAAGAATTCTGCAGTGTTGTTTGCTTCCCACCTTCTGCAGTTGCAGTACCAAAGCTCACTGTAGTAGTGGCTCTAGGCCTATTTGTTTGTACTCATCATCCACAAGGTACCAATGTTTTTCTGAACTCTTATGCTTCTTGTTATGTGTTTACCCTTGGAGATGCTGACAAAAGAGTTAGGAATGGAAAAATATTGTGTGTTCCTGATCTGGGTCTGTAGTTCCCTAGGAATCCACGGAGACCTTGAATTTGATGTTGCTTTCCTGTTTTTAGGGAGCAAACCAAGCTATGAATAATAAATACAAGCTCTGGGGCAAAACCATTTTCCATTCATAAAATTCAACATTAAAGACTGAACAGTAATTTCTTAGCCTGCTGCAAAGCAATAGGAATTCCTTGTTTGGACTAGAGAGCTCCTGACAGCTTCTTCAGCTTTTGCTGTGCCACAGTTAATAAATTGGTTCATCTTTGATTTTTATGTAGATAGAACAAAGGTGTCTCCTCTCCAGCTAAGTGATGCAGATTAGTGTAGTTTCCAATCTGAGGAGTTTGAACTTGGAAAAATAAAGGCAAAGCAAGCCCCTTTCTTCTGCTGGCTTCTCTCTTGGCTTTCAGAATGAGAAATAGCTGGGGCATAACTTGAATAAATCAAGAAGAAGGAGGAGATGACAGTTATGGTATTGTGTTTGGGGCTGAATCAAAACTTGTTGCGTCGACAATGAAGTTTCTGCCTCAGTGATGGAGGTGTGAGAAATCAAATCATAGGATGCCAATAAGTTTCTGTGGTCTGGGTCCTGCACTTATTTGTGTTTCAGCACCTGGGGGGTCCTGTTGGAGCCCAGGCAGAACATTGCAGGGAGGGAGGGGTAAATCGCTGTCAGTGGTGCAATGATTTAGGAGGATCTCTGATTTAAGTGCTCTTGTAAAGAGCATCTCAAGCATTCAGTAGGGAAATCTGATTGTGAATTGCTCTCCTCCCACTCTGGAGCAGGCTGTTGTTCTCCGAACTGATGACTGTCAAGTAGCAGAAGGAGGTGAAGGTTTGCAAGGGGCAAGAGAGCATCCTGGATCAAAGTGTTTATTTTTTCAAGGTAAAGCTGCATTAAACTGGGGAGAAGCAGACCAGCAACAATGAAGAATATAATCTGTGCATTTTATCACTCTGCTAACCCCAGCTGTAAAATTTACCATAGGAAGGCTAATAAAATGGGAGCCACACAAGCAAACAGAGGGCACGGGATTATCAGCAAACATTTATTTTGGCTCTGGTGGAGCCACTCCCCTGATCAAAGCAGTTGGAGTTTGAACCTCTTTTAAGTTGTTCCCTGCTTGGACTGGGCGTGCCCTGATCTTGCATTGATGGCATCAGTATCGTCTGTACAGCTGTGTGGAAGAGGGAAAGTATCAGGAGGGAGAGAGGAATTGTGTGAGGCTGCTTTACTGCAGTGTGAGACAACTGTAGCTTATTTTAGCTTTGCCAGCAACTGCCTAGTTTAGGAAAACAACCTAAGGCTTATTGTATAACTAGATGTTATAGGCATTTTCCCAGGGCCAACAGGGAATGTTTACCCTTTGCAGGCTCCTGTCTGGCAGATTGAGTATCTCTGTAGTCCTTATCAACAAAACAGCCCGCTGGCAGAAATCACCTTGAGCCCCAGGCTGTTCCCTTCCGGAGCCTCTTCTCTGACTGATCTCTTTGTTCAGGGTTCCCCCTTTCTCCTCCAACAAGAGCTGCTTGAATCCCTCTTGGCAATGAGTCTCTTGGCTGAAACAAACCACTCCTCTCTGATCCTTTCAGGCTCCATGGTTGGTGTCTGGTGGGGGGGGGCTCATTTGGTGAATGTGGTGTTCTTGTTCAGTCTCGCTGGCTGGAGAAATACATAAAGAACCGCTGGGAGGAGGTACATGGGTGAGGAACAGAGTAGTCTCATGAGAGTCACACAGAGAGGAGGTTTTTAAGTCCTCAGGAATGGGATCTTTCTATGCAAACATCTTGCATCTCACTTTATGTGTTAAGGGCAGAACAAAGGCAGCTTTACTTCTGACTCTCTTTCCATGTTTTTTTTTCCCCTTACCTGTTTTGTCCATTCTGTATTTCTTTTATTTATTTTGTACTCTGTTGGGGAGATTGTTGTAGACACCTGCATGCTTGAGTACAGATTAATTTTAAGGCCAGCTCATAATGTGTTTGCACTAGAGTGGCAAGAGGGAAGCTGGGCTTGAATGTAGCTCTCGTGAAATGAATGGCTCTCCTTCCTGGGTCATGGCAGTGCTGAAGAACCAGAGAGTGTCTCTGCCTCCAAGGGGAGACTGGCCTGAGCAGCAAGGGAAGAGAGCAGGCAGCAGGAAGTTAACCCTGTGGGTGTTAGTCTGCAAAGGATTGTTTCATAATATATTTTTTTACAATTCTTATTTTTAAATAGCTCCACATTATCCAGCCAATGCTAGGCCAGAGTACTTGTTTTTGAGGCCTCCTGGAGGTGTGTGTGCTGAGAGGAAACGGAAGCAATCTGTAAGGCTGACAGAGCAATTCAAGCAAGACTTTCCCCTTGCTCTTCCCGGGTAAAATGTGTGACTATCTGCCCTCATATCTGCCACAGTCAGCATTCTTGCACTGCATGAGGAAGGTCCTGCATCCATATGTGAGGTCCGGGAAGGCTTTCCTGTTCTTGGCTGGTTGATCCCTGTAGCATATGCCCCATCCTACTGCTGCACAGAAATGGGAGTCTCAGCAGTTACAGCCCTGTAAGGAGTCTGGGTGGGAGCTGGATTTGTGGGTGGACCTTCACACTGAACCAGGGATGTGCTGGTATGAAGGAGTGGTGGGAGATCTGTTTGTGTCTGGCAGTCTGGGACTTTGCCTGCTGAGACACAGAAGACCCTGTGACTAGGGTGTACATGACTTGGTAGAAACATTGTAGTAGGTGTTTTATCTCAGCTTTAGCTGATCAGTGAGTGTATTTGTAGCACACTGATCATTGTGTTTGCCTGAGCCCTGTGGGAGCTCCTGGGGAGCAGACTCCCATCCCATCTGTCTCACTGAAGCATTTGTCAGTCCTGGGAAGGTTACTTCAGAATGATCCATTAAAGAGATTGGAGTTTGTGCTCTAGGTGGATTCTTCATCATGCTCCATTACATGAGAGCTGAGGGTAAAGATGGGTTCATGCTTTACTTTCCCTGTGTCTTCTGGGACAAAAACTTGATTTCAGTTGGAATAACACCATTTAGATGTTCCTGCTCCCCCTACTCTCTTTTCTCCTGCTGTAGAACACCATCAAAATAACAAAATGGAGCTGCAATGGGATTATTTTAGGGCTACACTGGAGAGCATAGGAGATGGTGTATGAGAAATTTAAGCAGTGGATCTTTATGGAAAGAGTAGCATCTTTCAACATAACAGAAGTAACAGCCTAAAGACAGTTCCCATTCAGGCAATCTTGCCAGCAAGGGCTGAGAATCTGGCCCAGAATCTGGCCATGGGGTTCACTGGTGCCTCATATCCCTCACTTCAAGGAGAACTGTGTGGAAACGTGCACATCTTTGTTTTAGCAAAACCCCACTACTTTCTTGCCTAGGCCGCACATCCCTGGAGGATATTGCTCTCACCCGTGCACAGCTGAGCTGTGTTCAGAGCCTGGTTGTTGCTACAGAGCCCTTACTAAGCTTTTTGAGGCTACTTCAGAAAGATAACTGCAGTAGCTGCCAGATGTACTAGAATTCAGGTGTGATAGCATGAACATAGCACAGGTCTTCTGGGACAACAAGGGATTAATTTTCTGTGCTGAGACCAGTGAAGATGAACTCTGGTTTTGTTGCTTGACCATGTCAAAATGGTATCTGATTAGAAACAGGAATTCAAGGAAGAAACCAAGGCAATTCTTAGGCTGAAGGAGTAAAGCCCTTTTTAATTTAGAGGACAGAAGAGATCTTGAGCTGCCAACCCCTGAATGATTTTTAGACAACAAATCTCCCTGTCTCTGTGGTGTGACAAACATACCTTTCTCCTGCTATTGAGAAAGCTCCAGCTTAAGTGGTGGAATGTGGGTTTAAGATGTAGTCTTGGTTTTTCAGTTTAATTCCCATAGAAAAAGGGCAAGCAGTTTTTGTGTTAGGAAGCCAAATGCTGTTCAGCTGGTCCTGGGAGTGAGGCTCTGCAATGTTTGTGTGTGAGCTGGACAGTGAAGGGTCAGAAGATCTCAAGGGCTAGATGTCTGGTGCTTTAGAGATTTGAATTCCTACTTTTTGGTCAGCTGAGACCTCTTACAGCAGATTCTGCTACAGATGCTCTGGGGAAGGCTCTGTACTATGTGGAGGCAAAGGCTGGCTTGTTTGCTGTGGTGGGCCTGGGGGCCCCTTCAGATGTGCCCAAGGCTATAAGGAGCCTGGTGAATTTGGCTAAGAGGATCTCGGCTGTTATGGGATCAATTTCAAGTACAAGTGCTTGAACTAGCACCGTGTCTGTTTTTAATCCGCTGAGTCTTTCATCAGATAACAGACCAAGAAGCTTGGTGGCAGGAATTTGGGTTTTAGTCATGCTTTTGCTGTATGATTGCAGTGAAACAGAACTGAGCAAGTGGACTCTTGTGTGAATGCTGCTGCTGAATGGAGTTTTGTTAGCTTCTCCTCCAGGTATGGCTCTTCTGATATCTCATGGGAATCATGAGGGGAGAGAGATGAATCTGAAGAGCTGCTGGCATGAGGAGAAAAAAAAAGTTCTTCTATCTGTATAGTAACACTATTTTATTATTTATGTGGACCTAAAATGCAGCAATGATGGTGTCTTGGATGAATTGTTTCCAAAACAGCATAATTTGAACCCAGATTTGGGGAGTGGTGGTCGAAGCTGTGATGAACACCTTGGCCTTCTTTCTTTTCTCTTTTCTTCTTTTTTCCCTCTCCAAACCAGGGTATACTAGAAATGGGCTGAAAGTGTAGTGTATTACATGTGCTCTATCTGCTTTTGTGTGCTTGCTGGTTCATGTTCAGCTGTGGCAAGCCTCCTCTACACTCTCCAACTCAAGGTCCTATGTGCTGCCCTATGCTTGGGTCTCTATCTACCCATTAGCTATGCCAGCTACAAAGGCTCCTGGAATGAGATGGTTTGGAGATGTGCTGCACTTGGAATATAATTCTTATTACTTCTCCTGAGGCTTCAAAGCAAGGAACAGTTTGTCCTCTGTGACTATAAAATGTGTAAACATGACTGATACTTCATATTTTACATGTGCTCTTTGAACTTGTTTCCCTCATCAACCCCTTCCCCCTCCCCGTTAAACTTTGGAGAGATCCTAGAATCATGACAAAAAATGAGAAAAATCAGTCTTTCATTATGAATTTATTGAGAAGCAAGAAGAGCACGTAACCTAGGTACAGAATGATTCACACATCACTTAAAAGACATTACAGAACAAGAAATTCCAGGTAGACTCCAGAAGACTAGGGTGATACGAATCCAGTGACAGGACATCGATCACTGGAAAAAAGGCATGTTCATCCTATTTGCTTTAATTCTGTGGTTATAACAAAAGCTGTGCTAGTGAAATCTCCAGATAGGCTCCAGAGAAGATTTAAGATGTTGAGTTCTGTAACTGCATAATATGTGATATATGTGAAAGTCATCTTTAAGCCTGTGTTAGAAATGGATACCTCCATAACTTACTGCAAAAAAGTGTTTAGGCTCTCGCCTGTTCTGCCTCATGCTATTTTCACCCTAAAATGAGTGTGTTGGTATTGGATACTTTCTTCTTACAGCTGTATATATTAGAAGGAAAAAGTAGGCTACAGTGTGCGTTTAGAGATAAAATTACCACTAGAGGATCTAGTAACTTCTTGAAAATAGCAAATTATAAAGAGGAACAGCATCAGAATTACCATGTGAGGATTATTTTCTTCAGAATCATTGTAGCATGCAAGCAGCCTACTTGGCTTGAACAGTTTTGGTAGTCTGTAGCTTTCATGAAATTGGTTTGCTGCTAATAATAGTCTAAATAATTTTTCACAGTAAAATCGGCACAAGCGACAGTGACGTGATCTTGATTAGTCAGCTTTGCTGAAAGAGTATAATCTCCCTGTATGAGACAAATGCAAAGCAAGAGATTAACCCATCAGTAGTATATAACTGCTTAAGTTTCTGACTCCTCTTTTTAGAAACAGAATAATGCTTTCCCCATCAAGTTCCTCCAAAACCTTTCCAGTCCAAATGTTTCAGAGGTGGTAAAGGACGTGCCCATATTTTCTGCCAAAATGCTCTCCTCAGGGATATCAATGTTGACAGCACAAATTGAAAATTAAAACAGTGCAAGGGGAATGAAATGTTTTGCTGCATGAAAAATCCCTTCAAATCTGTGTCACTTCTCATGTTTCTTATGAGCAAGCACAATATAGCCTGTGCTGTTTAGTAACTGGAAAAAGAGGTGCTCAGTTCTCTGGCACTTCTCTTCCATGGATCATGTTGTTCAGTGTTATTGATAAGAATTTTTATAACAGAGCACATTGGGGGAAGTGTGTGTATAGATGACTCAATCCATGATCAATTTCTATACAATAAAAGAAGAAGTAGTCTAATTTCCAATTGTGTAGTTGAAATTATGAATTCAGGCTTTGGGGAGAACTTACATCATTACAGTGCAAAAAAATCTGAACCTTAAAGAAGCCATGGCTATCTTGTATTGGTCAAAATGGCTCTTTCCAGACACTTGCTGAAGCACTGGTCAGGGGAGGTGACAAGACTTATTTAACAGCTTTGGAGGAAGAGGTGAACTAGGTTTTATTCACTGTGTATTGCTGGCACTGCAGTAATTATTTCTGGGGTTTTTTTCTGGAGCACGGAGGGGAGCAAAATGCGGGGTAGGAGAGGTTGGGAGCAGTGACCTCCTGGCTTTGAACCACAGAATGGTCTTGCCCTGTTTAGAACCCTTCTGGTTGTGAAGTAGAAGGAGGCATGGCTAGAGTGAGTCAGGTTTCTTGGCATTTGCCTTTTACAATGGGATTTCTAAAGCAATATCTGGCCTGCGTCCTCACAGAGAGGTTCAAGTTAAGAGTAAAATTTAAATTTAGAGAGAGGCCCAATGGCAACATGCTCTTGAGAACAGAGCCTGCTTGTAATTCCTGTGTGGACTGTGCAAACATCCCTCAGGCTTCTCAGATGAGGTTGTTCTTTTCAATGAGCAGAAGACAATTGCTGTATGGAATAATTTCTTTTTTTCATCATGGGAGGATGATGTTATTTGCCTGATTGATTAATTAACAAAAGAGGCTTCCTATTCCCTTTCTCACAAGCACATTAACTCTCTAAAAGCTTATAGTTTAATTCATAATAAGGGACTTAATAATAACTAATTTCCATTGCTTATTAGTGATTAGATTTCTTTTTTCTCCTTCTGAATAATTTTTTGCTTGTGGTGAAAAATTGTTATGAAAAGAATCTTGGAGTTTCTGGCTCCAGAAACTAGATGAAAATTCAGCTAATTTGCCCAGAACTGGAGTTTTACTGGTCTGTGTATATGTTTCCAGGGCTGCTTCTTGGTTTAAAGGCCTATTCTTCAGTTTGTCTTGAGGCTTTACTACATAAGTATGTTAGTAAAGCTGCTCCTGGAGCAGGATGCTGATTGATGTGAGCTCAAGCACTCCTGTGTGAGACATCAAAAGGCAATGCTCAACATGGCATCTCTAGGTATAGCCTTTAGGGAAGCAGGCTGGTTAGAGTGGGATAACAGCCTGCATAAAGGGGGTCCAGGTCCCTGTGTGAAAGCCTTGGGAAAATGAAGGTTGTGGTTGCTGCTATCACCAAGGGAAGATTGAGACATATGAGATGGTAGTGCTTACAGAGGCTTGATCCTCCCAGAAGCCAGCTATCCTTGTTACCACCTTCGCAGGTCTTGGCAAGCCCGGTTCTTTGGGACTCATGTCTTTGTTCTGTATCCCTGTTCTGATCCTGTCTTCTTTTCCTGCCTGGAGCAATCCAGTGCTGAGCAGACCCCAGGCCTCATCTCTGAGCCTCTGACATATGTTTTGTCTGCTGCTGAAGAACTGAGAGCTCATGCTGTGTCTCTCTGAGTAAATCTAAGGAGTATTTGACTGACCACCTGAACTCTATGCTTTTGCAGTGGTGGCTGTGATCCTTTCTTTGCCACATTCTCAACAAGATGCCTTGATAATCAAAGACCTTGCCTTCTTCCCTTCAATCTAATCTCTTCATTGTATGTCTCTAAAAAATCCTTTGTTATGTACTGATCAAATATATCTTCATGCTGTGCCCAGTTAAGAGACTGGTGCATTCAGCATTTGAGATCTATCTTTCTTTGCAGTGTGATTCGGTTGAACTTCTAGAAGGAGACTTAGCTGTCTGTGGAGAAGGCTGCCAGTAAAAAGCATCTGTAATGGATGACCAGGAAATTCAGAGCAGTGCCTAGAGTACTGCCTGTTTTCTCAACTTCCTAAGAAATTATTTTCTTATTTTAAGGCTCCATAAATCCAGAGAAAGTGTTCTTGGCCTAATAACTTGTACCTTCAGTTGCCACCTAGAAGACCTCGGTCTCTCTGCCTGACACCATGTATGTACAGTGGAACATGGTCATTGCAATAGCTATCTAAATTGCCTTTATAGCCAGAGAGGATGAATGAGCCTCTCCAAGTTGTTCAGTTCACTAAGGACTGAGCAAAATTGCAGCCTCGGTCTCTTGGGAGTCCCCTGGAACTGCTTCCTTTCTTGCTATTTTAAGAGTAAGAGAGGGGGAGCCTACTAAAGAAATCTGTGGCTGTCTGACTTAATGCTGGTACAGGAGATCTGCTATCCTGAAAAAAAGCGTTTGTCTCTGGATAGTAGTGCCTCTGTAACTCTTTATAAGGAAAGCCACTTAATTTCATATTGAAAAGGATTATTCTTATAAAATACTATCAGATCCAGTGTGCCAGCTGGGGAAGCCTGGAATGTGCTGGTGCGAGTGCTGGTAGTCCTCTGACTGTACCTCATCCGGAAAGCCCTTCTGCTTGGGAACACAGCTGGGACCAACTTACCTGAGGGATTTCTTTGATTCCCAGTGTGACTGGTCCCTCGTAGTAGAAGTGTTCTGGAAAGCAACAATGGTGATGGGTGGTTAGACATGCAGCACATGAAGGAAAGAGGCAGCTGATCATAGATGCTTTTTTTGTAATGGCACTTCAAAGCCTCCAGTGACAAGTATTATGGAACTGCAAAGTGCTCCATACACAGTCTTGCAACAGCCCTCTTGAGGGAAATACCAGCATGTATACTGCCTTATGGGGAAAGCAAGGCAGAGCTTGGGCTCAGGGAGCATCTGCAGCCCATCTGAATGGAAAAGGGGGCCATGTCTTTGCACAGCCTGGTGGGTGTTCTATGTCCTCATGCATCCTGCAAATGAAAGGGGACAGGGGGACTGCCAGACTCAAGTCCTTGTTTGGGTTTTAGGAGTTACCCTTTTGTTTTCCTTTTCTCTTAAAGAATTTTTCCCATACAGGCAGCTAGGAAACAAATCACTGAGTACTTAAGAGAGACAAAAGGACCTGGCCACAGGAAGGCAGGGTCTGCGAGCTGCCTCTTTTTACTTGGGGTGGGGTGCAGGCGCTGGCGCGGTGTTCTCTGGGCGTTCGGGGGGAGAGAGAGGCCACGCTCGCTTCTGGGGGAGAACCCACCACTGTGGAGTCCGGCTTTTCTCCGGCTTTTTTCCACCACCGTGCCTCAGAGAAAATCGCCGGGACCCCAAGGCTGCTTTTCCCTGCCCAGCTGAAAGCNTGTATATATATATTAGTAAAGAACTGTTATTCCTATTCCTCATATATTTGCCTGAAAGCCCTTAATTCCAAAATCATAATAATTCGGAGGGAAGGGGGTTTCATCCTCCATTCCAAGGGAGGCTCCTGCCTTCCTTAGCAGAAACCTGTCTTTCAAACCAAGGCAGTCCTTTAGCATGAACTATTAAACACCTGCAGCTGTCGAACTGTACTGTTTTGGTAACTTTTAGAAAAACCAGTCTGAGCTGAGTGTTTGTGTAGGTGTGGACTTCTACCTGCTTGCTGAACATGACTTAATAAGAGCATGTCTGTCTCTGCTGAGGGAGCGTTCATCAAGAAGTTACATGAGGTATTAAAGTCATCACAAGTTGTGTTGGTGACTGGAATAGAGCCTGGGAGTTCCACCTTCCAATCCTCATCTCCCTAATCGTGCGAGGCATGCCTGCTCTTGGCTGTTGAAGAAAGGGCAACTTTGGCATTAATGGAGAGAATTAGCAAGCTGTTCTGCAGTTCCTCCTACTTTTTCATAGCTTACTGGGCCAAACTGTGCAGACTTGACTGAAAATAAAACTTGTAGATGTTTCAGTATTTCAGAATTTCTTGCACAACTTGCCCCACACAAGTCATGGAAAAGTCTAAGAACTGCTTAAGGATTCTCTTTTGTAGGTGTCATGAAATATTCTTTACTTTGACAGTGACAGAGGAGTAAGTGTTTCATCATGTTTATATGAGTATGTGCTGGCATTTTGATGCTTGTCACTTCTAGAGAGTTGTTTTAGTCTAGTCTCACTGTTGGTTTAAACTGTTTCTTGTGAAAGGTTAGATAAAAGCATCTTTAGGTTGTACAGTCCATCTCACCATGCATGGACTTGGAAAACAGTCCACAAAAGTTCTTCCCACACATGATATTAAATGTTAGTCTTGTAACAAAATTATATGAAAGAATCATGACAATAAGATAAGCTAGGAAAAGGAGAAACCTGAGATATCACCAATGTTCTACACCTTTGCATTAATGAGAAGTTTCCTTAATGTAAAGCCCTGATGATCCTGGGAGGTGGAGAAGATGCAAAACAACTCAGTGTTGCCCTAAAAAACCTAATCCCAAAACAGAGAACAGAATAAGTATGTCTTGGCTTGTCAATCTCAAACTGATCAACTATGCTACAGAAATTCTACTGTACTGATTCCCCTCTGCATCCTTGGCTAATTCACGTGGACACCGAGAAGTCTTGTTGTTTTCAGAGAGCAGTCACCATCGCCACTTGCTTCTGTGCACGAAGCAAGAGCTCAGGAGTCTGACACATCTCCACTGCAGAGAGCGGTGACTCAAAAATTTTAAAAATACAGTACAGCCCACCTCTCGGTTCACAGCCTTAATAGGGTCTAAATGGGAATTAAAGGCACTGCAGACTGCATAACTTAGGTGATGAGTGACTCCCCTGGGACTCGAGCTGTGTGTGTTGATATGAGCTAAGGCATATTGGGTTCCCCTCAGGGTGCTGTAGAGCTCATGCTTTGTGTGTCCTTTTTTTCAGTAGAGAGACTCGTAGGACTAGCTTTTCTTCAGTCAACTCACAGCCTAGCAAATCTTGGATGCCAGCAGAGGAGAGTGGAGAGGAAACTGGGCTGTGAACAATCACCCTGCCCCAAAGTCCTTCTGCACAGGGACATGGAAGCTTCTCTTGGATCATGTGGCTTGTTAGGATCTCATCTAGGCTCTCAGAAAGCCATCCAGAATCTAAAAACATAGATGCAGCATTCAGGCTCTGTGAAGCCTGTATTTTAAAATGAAGTAGGTGTCATCAGGCCATAAATTTGCTTCTGAAATGATGGCAATGCTAATCTCTCATCTAGTGTAGGTAGAAGCTATTTTTCCCCACACACTTCACTGTGATAAAGTAACTAGATGAATGCAGTCTCAGGGCTCTGCCTCAGCCCACTCTGAGAAGTTTTACTTGATTGCTCTGATGTGTTGTAGCTATGCCTTTGCTCAGTTATCAAAGAAATCACTGTCACGGGCTGTATTATCTTCTAGGGAGCCTTCAACTGCAGAGCAGCAGGTGCTGCATGTCCAGTTTGAGGTCCACATTTACTGCTTTGTGCTTCAGCTTTACCCTTATTTAGCTCTTTCTAACCAGGGGTCTTGAAGTAGTTCACAGCTGAGTCATATGGAGCTACTGGAGAGAGTCCAGTGAAAAGCCACTGATATGATTAAGGAACTAGAACATCTCTCCAATGAGGAGAGACTGAATGAGCTAGGACCATTCAGCCTAGAGAACAAAAACATTAGGGGACAGCACATCAATATGTACAAATACCTGAAGCGGGGTTGTAAAGAGGATGGAGCCAGGCTCTCTACTGGTGCCTAGTGGCAGGGCAAAGAGGCAGTGGGCACAAATTAAAACACAAGAGGTTTCTCCTGAACATCAGGAAAGACATTTTTTACTGTGAGGGTGACTGAGCACTGGCAGAGGTTGCCCAGAGAGGTTGTAGAGCATCCATCCTTGGATATATCTAAAAACCTTGCCCTGGACATGGTCCTGGGCAACTGGCTGTCAGATGGCCCTGCTTGAAGTAGGTAGAACTGGATTAAATGATCTTCAGGTGTCCTTTCCAACCTCAACAATTCTGTGGTTCTGTAACCAGACCTTTGGAAAACTCCTGTGACTTTCTTTGCTTCAATGGGGAGGGGGAAACTAGGCTGCTTTGAAAGTATGTCCTTACAGGAAAGCAAGGGCAGCTTTCATTTTCAGCTAGTTGAGACCTGTCAGGAAATACTATGGATTCATAAATCTGCTGAATTTTATCATTCATATTCACTTTGGACCATGGAAACCTCCTCAGTGGATCAGGCTTTTCAAAGACCATTCAGTGTTCCAGTTGCATGAGGATTTCTGCTATAGTTCCAGAAGCGTAAACATCTTCCAAGTCTTGAAGGACTGCAGTTTATCACAGCGTCCTTCGTATGCGTTTTTTCTCTCCATATATTCATACATTACATTCATTCTCTCCATACATTCCTCCGCTGAAAGAGGATGAACACATCTGCTGCAGTAAGTGTAAATGTCACAAACACTGAGCCTATCTCATTGAAAGACTTCTGTGGTCTTCCTAGAGAAAAGCCCAAATATGGTTGCAAAAAATGCTCACACATTTGGAAGAGCATAAACCATGAGTGCATTTTTCCAATTAAATATTCCCCTTTTTCTTTTTTGGTCTGCTGGTAATTTATGGTACCTGTCAAGCATGCTGTCATCAGTGATGTGCTTTCAACCCTTTTTCTTATGGATTTATCTGAAGGTGATCTCTGTAGAGCAGCCTAGAAAATATTTCTAATGTACCACTGAATCAAGGTGGTACTACTGTATTTTTTTGTAGCGGTTTTTCACTGTTGTTTTTACCAAAAGTAACTTAGTCCTTTTCATTGCGAGTGAGAGGGCCTTTAGTAGCTTCCAGTCAGAAGCAGAGCTTTCAAATGTGTAAGAACTTCCTGAGGATTACTTCAAATTACTAGTTATCATTTATCATGAAGATGCCTCTCCTTCCTGACTAAACACCTATAATGAAATTCTCACTCCTCTTTCTCAAATCTTCCTTTCACTGAAAATCTTTATGCGTTCTCACACTCTTGTACTATATAAAGGCCCTGTACATCTGCACCCACCTCTTCCTTTTTCTATGTTTTAAATATTTTTAGAACTTCAGTGCTCCGTGTTGGAGTTCTTCTAGGACACGATCTTGCACCCATGCAACTGACACAGCTTCTGTGGGTGCTGTGGAATGATGTGAATAACTGCCAGCTATAGATGTATAGTTGAGTGGGAAAAACATATATAAATACATAGCCAGGTGAGAAACATTTGCTCTTTTTACTGGTGAGGAAAAGGTGAGATGAAGGGGCTAAGCAAGATGGCACTGTGTGTCAGCCCAAAGACCTAGCTTTGTGGTATAGCTGCTTTCTCAGAAACAGCTACCTATATTCTCAATGTGAAAGCCAGTTTTTTAATTCATGCCATGTTCTCTACTTTTATTCACAAATACTATTTTGCTCACTGTAACACCTACTGAAAGGGACAATAATGTAAAGAATGGAGGTCTGAAGAAAGGTGGGGGTTTCTCTACAGTTTGGGAATGTGCGCAAGGAATTGTGCAAGTGTTCTGATGGTGCCTCTGTCAGTTGAGCCCGAAAGAAAACTTGCAGAGGATCTTTTTGTCAGGTAGCTTTGTTGAAGCCTGCAAGTTGTGGTTGGCACATTGCTTAACATTACCCTGGTTGGTCTTCTACTCTGATTTTAGTGATTGCATTGGGAAATCTGTTAGATCTTATGTAACGGTTTTCTTTGGAGGAAATGGGGAATAACCAGCACTTTCTGCTAAAAAAGAGGAAGGCCTGAGTTCATGTTATGCTGCAAAGAATTTAGCAGTCTTGTTGCTATTGTTCCTAAATAGACAATGGCAAATTTCCTTGCAAACTTTAAGCTAGCAACTTCCCAACAGACATATAGCTCAAAGGAAAAGATCTTGGAATCCTATTTAGGAGTCCGAGTGAGCAGTGCCAGACATTACCTTTGCTTAACAAAAATAGTAAATACTATATGATTATGATGAACATGAAACCTCCAGCTATATTAAGTCTTTCCAGCACAGAGAGTATTTCCAGTCATGAAAAAGCTGTAGCATTATAGAAGAGCAAATATAAATAAAGAAAAAAATAAAACTTTCCTCAAACAACTGAGACTTTGCCACATCCGGCTCTTATAAGTCTCTTTTTCTTGTAACTTCTGTTCTGCTTTTCCCCACCAGTCAGTGGATCAACAAAACCTGTAGAAGGATGATGTTTTGTCTAATTTTGGGAGAGGGAGGAGCAGGCAGTTTTTTGCCTCCTTGTGAAAGGCGAGCAAATTCTGTGTGAAACTATATATAAACTCAGGTCAGATCTGGCCAGATGTTGGAAATGTTGCCCATACAGCAGGGAAAAAGAGGCTCTCCGTGAAAATCGTCAATTGAAAGGGCTCTCTGCTCTCCTGTGTCTTAGTAGCCTGCATACTTGGCCATTCACACGTTGTCCTTCCTGAATAGGCATTAGGTCAGATTTACAGCTGTGCTAATACGGTAAATTATGCCTGAACTGCCTTAAATTGGTCTTCAGCTCAATTCTGTGTCCTAAAACATGGGTTAGAGTCAACTGTCAACTAATTAAGAAATACCACATTTTCATTTTGAACCTGTCTGAGAAAGTTCACTTCTTTCCCACTGTGACTTAATTACTAAATAAAAACAGCTACTGAACGAGAGGGTGTGTATTAAAAACTGCATGGCAGAGGTCTTTACACTAAAGTAGGGATACTTCTAAATGAAGATATATAGTATTATTTAAACAACCCAACTATGTGTTTATATCATAATGTACTTCAATTAGCAGAAACAATCGCCTGTCAGCTTAAGATTAAGAGACTTGGAAACCCCAGGAGGTTTTGGCTTTGTAGCTTAATGTGTGAGTAGCTGTTTGTGCTCAGCTCAGGACTGACTCTACTTCTCCTTAATGTATTCACTAAAGGATGTTATTTAGTACTTCATCAGAATAACATAGTTTTTCAGTAGGTCTGTGGGTGGGTTTTTTCCTCTTGTAATTCAATACACAATTGAAGAAACTTCTGAATTTAATTTTTTTGTCTATCTGCTTACAGGATTTACATAATTGGTTGCTCATGCAGCATTTCTCTATTATTCTTTGTGATAGTTTTGTGCAGTGTGAAATGTCTTAGTAATTTTCCAGGGGCTGACTTTGCAGTAGTGCTGTACATGGTCTTTAAATTCATAGCCCTTGCACATGAGTAATGGCAGTGTTATCAGCTTGAAGATGCAAGTGAACGGAAGAAAAGCAGAGCTTCTGTAACTAACTGGTGCTCTTAACAACTCAAACTTCTCTGTGGCTCTACCTGTTTTTTATAAAATCAGCCCAAAGAGATGATAATGAGTTAAGAGGGACTTAAAAATTACTGGATATGTGGCTACTGCAGTCCAGAAGCATGACCATAGCTCTTCCAGACATGGCACAGCTAACTCGGCACTACCTGGCCTGGGTTGTAGCAGAAGGGGCCTTGAGGTGCCCAGGCTCACCTGGGCCAAAGATGCCTGTTTTCTGGGGGCAGCTAATAGCACTCTAAACCAACTAGAGCAACTCTTCACCAGCTGGCAGTGTGACTGGCATGAGCTGAATTCATCTGACTGCTGCATAGGCACATGTTGAACAGAACCAAGATGCAAACCATAGATGGTAGCAAATACTATCTTGTTCCAAATATCCTTATTCAAGCATATTTCCTCATAAAGTGATTAAAGAATTGCCTTTAAGGACAGGAAGTGTGACTTGCTTAATAGTGAAGAACATGTTCAGAATGTGTTTGTTTGCTCAGCCATTTCTTTTACAGAACTAGCCTTTATTTTTGTCATACTTCATGCTCACATGATAACCACGTGCCTCTAAATAGGGCTTATGAACCTCTCTGCTGTTGGATGGCGGTCACATAACCACAGTTATTTTTAATGGACTTGAAATCCCCTGTGCATGCAATATTCTGTGATCAAAAGTAATGCAAACAAACAGGTTGGGGGGAAAAGTGGGCCCTTAAATTAAAATGTCTCTGTCCTACTGTGTTCCTGTCACCCATTAACATGCTGGTGAAGTAAACAGAACATTACGATGTATTGGTGCAGTCAGCAGCACAGCGGGTGCATCCTGCTTGGAGTATTCAGTAGCCATCAAACACTCAGAGTGCTACCTAAATTACCTCCTTTCTTCATTCCACAGAAAATAAGCTTAGAATGACCCGGCCCACAAAGTGTCTCTGAGTAGGTTAAGACAGTCTTTCCATTTATGATCATGTCCAGCTTGACATAGAGTTCCTTGATGCTGTGTCCTACACACAAAGCAGAAAAGAGAGCTCAGAGAAAGTGCAAGGGTAAACAAGTTTATTACTTTATTTTAAAAAAGATTCTATTTTTTCCTCCCTGCTGTTTGAGCCATTAGATGTTTTCTCTTCATTGAGGACTCCTGATACATAGAAATCCATTCTTCAGGAACAGGTCTGTAGGCCCTTCAAGGTATATGACTGGGGGCATAATAGCAGTTATCTTGATTGTTAAATAAACTATGCTATGACCATTTTATGACTCTGAGGTCAAATGGCATAGCAAATCTCATGTCCTTACATCTAAACTTTTCTTGTATTCTTAGCAGAGGGATCATATCCAAGGGGCCCCTGGGAGCAACCGGTAACTGCTGCGTGGGAAAACAGTAGCTGGTCTGAGCCAAACATGTGCCAGGGACCAGCACAGCAGCTTGGCAGTGCTAGGAGGTTGCCTGCTTGTGCCTGGCTTGCTAACACAGGCAAAGCCAGTGAGGCTACTGGATTTAGGTGGAGGCCCTGTACTCAGACTTGTGGGAAAAGTAGTTGCAAACGCCTGTAATGTGATTTTTGCAGGCTTGTTTACCTTTGCAGCCACCTGAAAACTAATGCTCCCTGGACAAATGGGCAGCATATCTCATAGGAAGGAAAACCTTTTGCATGTAAAGAAGCATTCCCAGGTGTTAAAAGACACTTGGCACACAAACTTATTTTCAGCACCAAGGGCGTACAGCAGCACTTTCATATTTATGCTCTGGTAGTAGAGAATCTAGGTGAGCTTGGGGCCAGCAGGTTTGCAACAGGTGGCTTTCCTGTGAAAGAATCACAAAGCAAGCTATGGCTAATATTAAATGGTGCACCCAGTTTTTACCTTTTATTGCTGATCAGTCAGGTGCTGAAGGGTATAATTTCAGCTAGTGCAGGTGGCAAACTGATTGCATGGCTGTTGCCTCAGGCCAGCATTTTTCCAGCACGCTTCTCTGTATGGCCAGGAGGGACAGAGGGGTGTCCCCACGTTGCTCTGTGGGAGTCCGTTCAGTCCCCTACCTGCAAGGGTCACAGCCTTGGCACTTTGGTGAGCACTGCTCGTGCTGACACAAGAGTGTGGGTGCTGTAGCTGTCTCATTCAACAAGACTCTCCCCTGGAGACTTAGCTATGAAGATGATAAGCTCTAGAGCAGCCCCCCCTTGGCTCTCCATGTGTTCAGATGAAGAGCAGAATGGGGGGCTGATATGACCTATTTAGGGTGACACATGTAGTCTGAGGCCGAGCTGATAACACTACTGACATTTTTGTGACCCTGCACAGGTTTTGAAATTTCTAAGAAATGAAGCCCATTCATATTTTACAGGAGAATGTCACCCTTGCTTACTTCTTAATACCAGCACTCACACATGAATTAACTGTATGGCGTGAGAAAATAGCAATTCACTTACTTAGGACTGCGGCAGCTCTGATGTTAAAGGTGTGGGTTGTGATATCAGAACAATGGTCAATGCTGAAAGCAAAATCTTGCTGGGGATCTGTTTGAAGACACAAAGTAGTGGGTTACAAGTTGTATCTTCAATGAGATACTGACTGTATAGGAGAAAACAATAAAATACAGAAGTGTTATAAAAAACAAATTACATATTCCTTAAAAGTTCTCCAGGAAGTGCTCAAAGCTCCCATACCCTGTGTTCAATAGCTGCTTCTGTCCTTCCTGCCCCTTTGGTCTGAAGCACACTCAGATAACCTCTGCGAGGCTAGAATCTACTGTGTGGGAAAATGAGACAAGTTCAAAGAAAGCAAGTTCCCCACAGTGGTGGGTAGTCAATTCTTATTTAATGGTGAAGTCTCAGCACAACTGCTCTTCCCAGACTCTGCACATTGCCATTCCTTCCTCAGCACTGATGAGCAATTGATCATGAAGATGTTTTTTAATTAATTTGTATCACAAGATGGCTTGGTGAAGCTGATTAGGAAACTGAATTCTGGAGTGGGATGGAAAGTCCAAAACTGAAAATAAAATTGTGTTAACTGAGATGCTGCAGTACTTTTTGCTGGGTCCATCATCCTGTGATATTTCTAAGCCAGAAAATATTCTACATTTCTCCTTTTCTGGGAGACTTCAGCAGAGCTGTGGGGCCAAAGGGAGCCCTTTGACTGGCAATTGTCATGAATGTGATTCTTTCCAGTTCCTACAGTTTCCCTTTCTCTGCAAAAACTCTAAAACTCTTGTAAAAACATAATTGTTTTCCTACCACTTCCACCTTCTTCATTGCTAGCCTCCATGAGATTTGATGCTGTGCCTGAAGGCTTGCTGACGTGTCATTCTCTGGTGACAGGCAGCAGCAACCACTGACAGCTCAGCTGCCCCAACCAATAGAATGTGCAAGTGTTTTCCAAAGCTGTGGCAGGAGGGGAAAGATTTGGCCAGTTTGGAAAAATACCTTGAGCCTCAAAGATTGCTGTAGGCATAGTTTTGTCCCTCATTATGGCTTTCCAGCCAGCCTGTACATCCAACATTGTTCTCTGTGGAAAAAAGAGAAGCAACCGTGGCATGTGCAGAAGCAGCCATAGGCTCCTTGGTTTACACAGATCTGGTAGTGACAAATATAGACTTGGGAACGGAGTTCTGTTTCTAAGTTATTGTTGCTTGAGCTAATCTTCTCACTGAGTTGAAAATAACAGGTTGGAAGAATTTTCCTTTGATGCTGTGGTGAAATTTGAGTCACGAGCCTCCTCTGTGAGGCTGAGCCAGTATCCCCATAGTCTAACCCTGTTTTTGCAGCAGCGCCCCACAGCAGCTGGAAAACAGCAGCCTGTGTGACCAAAACCTGATTCCTTAGAGGGGATCACAGAATGAAAGAAAGTGTTGAGAGGACCTGGAGGGCTTTAACTAAGCCAGGCTTTGTGAGCCCACAGATTATCAGTGTGGTCTAAAAGGAGTGCCCGAGCCCTAAATTCTGGTAAATTAAAATAACTGTTCAAAGGAGGGAGATAAAAGACACTGGTATTTCCCACAGCTCTGTGTCCCTGTGCTGTATTTTTTTCTCCACACCACTAAAGCAGTCTCTGCAGTTGCATAATCTGCTTGGGACAAAAAGTTAGTGCCTGGAGTTGTTTATCAAGTGTGACCAGAGTCAGAGGGTTGTCTTTCCTCTTTTTTCTTATTCCTGTCAGTTCCAACTTTGGTTTTGCAGCTTCAGAAGCTGTTGGAATCGGTTAGGAGAGTAGTTTCCTGCTACAGCTGGAAAACACATCCAACTTCTCTTTTCTCCAGGACCGTTACTCCTGCTTCCCCTCTGGTTTCTACCATCTCTCGGGGCTTGGTTTCCGCTTGCCTCTGGACTTCTGCAAGAGCCCCTCTTGCTTCTGTTTTGTGTGTGGTTTGATGGTAAGGTTCAGGAAGCAGCTGCTCAGATTCAGAGCAGTTTGGGCATTGATGCCTACAAATAGTGCTGGTTGTCAAGTTACTAAAATTGTTGGTTCTGCAGTTTCCAGAGGGAGTTATGGTCAAACACGGCACTGGAGCATATATGATGCTCTTCTCTTTTCAAAGAGACTAGGCTGTACTTTAATGAACAAACTAAATCATTATGTTAGGGCTAGAAATTGAACTTTTAGTTTAAAATTTCTTATCAGTAACTGAGTGGAAAGGGTATGTTCATGAAACCAAGCTTTTTTGGAAAAGTTGGGCTTCTTACAGTGACTCTGATCTCAGGGTTATTTTAGTTTGGATGTCTGTTTATTTCTATGGGTTGAGCTCCTTTGACAGATGACACATTTCATAGTGCATTGTAGCCATGGATGTCTTTTACTGCACTGCTAGTGATGCAGCATAGGATCCTGACATATCCAGGGAGGTGTTGTCTGGTCCTCAGAGAAGAAGAGAGTGTGGAAGCACTCACGTGAGAAATTCCAGCAAAATTGTGAATTGGAGCACTTGGATTTTGTGTTGTTACTCTGTTGCTGAGAAATGTAAAATTTTCCACTGCCAAAAGAACCCCCAATTAATTTTCTGACCATCCCGGTGGAAATTCCTGCTCAGACTTTGCAATCCAGCTTTGCAGTCTTGGATACTGTGGCATATACATGGGGGTCTCCTGCTGAAATCAATTGAGACGATGGCTGTGTTGCTAAAGCTATGGTGCCAGGGAGTCTGTATTCCCATACACGTAGGGAGAAAGGTTGCTACAATAACAAAATTAATGAAAATAGTGGGGTTTAGCCACTGGATAAGTGAAGAAGTCTGTAAATTCAGCTGGGCTTTATGCAGTAACGGATTGTGCCATACCCCTCTTTCCTTAAATCGTGAGGAGTCCCTCCTGTGGCAAAGGCAACTCAAGGCAATTGCCATTTTTGTTTTTCATCTCAGATGTACAACTGTGAGTCTCCTGTGGAGGTTTAATACTTTATTCTTCCTTGTTTGCCTCAATCTGGAGTGAGCTGGTTGGACTGAAAAAAAATACCTGTTATGTCTTTCACATGTGCAGAGCAATAACATTTACTGTTAGATCTCTAAAATACGTGGGGCTGCCCTTCAGCCTTCCACTTCCCTGCAACATTTCATGGTGCACAGTACTGTATGTTCCCAGACTTCCCTCCACCTACTCCCTTCAATCTGCTCCCTCTTCCATAATTAAAGCTAGAAACTCTTTAACTGGTTGCAGAATTTTGCTTTTCCAGCTCAGCTTTGATATATCACCAACACTCATAATGTTGTTGGAAATTTTGCAAACACATTGAGGTTTATCAGTAAAAGTCTGCTTACTGAGGGAGAAAAGGGCATTTTTTGTGTATCTAGTGAGAAGGACTTGGGCTGCAACATATTTACAGCTAGCATGAAGGTGACTGGAAGCAGGATTGTGTCTCAAGTTTCTCTCTAGACATTTCTAAATGTTTTGGGCAACTGCTCTGGGAAAGGGGAAAGTCTTTGGCTTTTGTAAACAATCAGTGCACTCCAAGATCTTTCAGACATGTTATTTGAACCTGATGCTGTGGCTGATGCTGAGCTCCCAACTGTATCTAGCACTGAAGACTGGCTTCTGTAGTACAATCCTGCTCTGTGGGAGGTGAATTTGGGATGTACCTGGCCTCTTGCCACCGATCACCCCTTACATGGTTTAGTGTCAGCTGAGCCCATGCATCCCACCACCCATTTCACCCTTACCCAAATACCCTGGTGGAGAATTGTTGCTATATTGACTTGGGATGTGCTTTTCCATGTGCACTGGCACCACAGTGCAAGATTTCAGCCTGACTTACTATTTCAAGGTGCTTGCAGTGATGGGTTTGGCTGGGTTTTTCTTAGAAGACTGAGCAGGTGTGTGTAGTACAGCCTAGAAGCTCAGATGAGTTCCCGAACTTTTCTTTCTAGTGTTTTTTCCCCTGCTTTTGTTCTTGGCAGAAGGTTCAGAGGTAAATTAGCTCAGACATATTTACAGCAGTGTAATCTCAGTGATGAGGACAACAGATGGCAGCTCCCTTTTGTGCCCTGGTTACTGCAGCTGTGGGGCCAGTGACTCCTGCCCCTCTGAATGTGGGTGTGCACAAAGGCACAGGGCTGCGAGCTGGGGCTCTCCTTACGGCCTCCTGGGAGGGGATCTCCAGAGTGCAGGATGAAGCGGACAGCTGGGAATGATAATGTGCTAACCCACTGTGGCTATGTCCCTCAGAGCCTGAGCTGCTAGATGACTAACTGGGCATTACAGAAACTGCATGGACAGATGGGAAGCACCTGTTCTAGGAATTTTGCTGTGCTGGTGTACAGCAGCCTCTGTCTTTTATTCTTCTCTCTCCCTCCTCCCCATCTTTTTAACTATCCTCTACTGGCTTCAGTCTCTTCTGAATCTGCTCTAAAATCACATTGTTTCCATATGAGCATGAAAATCAGTGGTGTGAGTGAATAGCAGCAGCAAGCAGATGAGCTTTGCTTGTAAAAGTCCGCATCTGTAAGCCTTGGAGTGGTAAAGGGACCCTCCAAACTGGTAAGCTTTGGGTGTTTCAAAATAATACTTTTAGGAGCAGATAAGCCACAGAATTGAATGAAATGGCATAACTGCAGTTGGCCAGGGTCATATAAGGACAAGCTGGTGCTAGAGGAGATGGAAATTAGCACGAGGAAGAAACATTTAGCAATTACCCAATACTCCTCACCTTCAAAGCTCTTAATAAAATTAAATCATTAGTCTTTACAACATTCAAGGTGATGAAAGGAGACGGAAAGAATGAGGAACTGTTTGGGATTTCAGACTTTATGTATTCGTTCAACAATTTCCCTTTAATGTCTATTTAAATAAATTAACCTGAATGCTCAAGGTTATATTTGACACTGGAATCTACTTACAAGGTACTGAGGAAGAAGCATCAGGTGAATTAGCAGCTCTCCGGTTATGCATCTACATTTCCCAGAGCACCTTCAGTTTAATGAACTTCCCTTTGGGGCTGCCTTCACTACATGCCACTGCCACATCCAGACGTGTCTGGGAGGGGCAGAGTGACCCTCTGCTCACAGGAGAGCAGAGTAAATTGTGAGACTGACACTGGCTGTGTCTACTTTATCATGAGACTGCTTCATCCCAAGACATTTGCCCTAGCCATGGCCAGCTCCAGGCTTTTGCCTAGTTCAGACAGTCACTCTGGCCTCCTTTGCAGAAGTCACTGTGTGTTTTATCACCTGAACTTTTCTGGCTTGCTTAGGCAACATAGAGGAGAAGGAATAGGGAAAGTTAAGAGTTCGCGTATCCTTAATGTTGTGGGGTTACAGACTGTGGGAGTTCCCCTTTGCGAACAGTGCTATCAACTTGTGGTCTCTGAGGTTTGCTTAAACTCAAACCTCCAAAGCTTTTGGAGATGTCTAATGGAGTGACTAATTCTTCTTCCTTTCTGATAAAACTTCCATGGCTGTAGAGGGAAGCTTGAAGATTTGGTTTCAGTATAACCTATAAGCTAAAATAGCCCAGGACGCTAGCAAAAGAATCTTAAAATGCAACTTAAAAAAAAAAAGTGTTTATGCAAGTTAAATAATTTCCAGTCCTCTCTCAAAAATACTGAACACTGGTAATGCATAGAGCAGTTATACATTTCTTGGTTAGATTAAGGCACAGGCATTACTGGCTGGTGCTTACGGCGTTAGTTTTGGAGCAAGGTGATTTCAGTGTCTTACAAAATTAGTTTAAATAAAAGACAAAGATTTTGTCTCTTACTATTTCAAATAAAACTCATTTCTGAGTATAACTGATGTCCAAATGTGCAAGTATTCAGAAACAGTAACTCAGAAGGCTTCTCAAATGTCAGGTGGAGAAGGGAGGAAGAGATTTGCTGGCACCAGACTGATGTGATGAGGTGGAGGGAAGCCCCTGTAAAGACAGAATGTGTGAGGCACTCTGCAGCTACAGGGCTGTGTTCGGGGATGGGGGTGTCATTAGCATGCATAAAACAGCCTTGTCGAAGACATGCCCTGTGTCTCCCTGCCTTTTCCTGCCTGAACCACCTTTCCTGAGAGCAGGCTTGTTAGAGCTGTTGGCCGAGGCTTGAGGGGAGGCTCAATATCTGAAGGTTCTTGGAGCCTTTCCTTGCTTTTGCCAGAGGTGGTATTTGGAAAGGGGGGTTTCTATGCTTTGTGTGGTATGACACAGCTTTATCCAAGCCTGTTTAAGAGGACAAAACCGAAAGATGCAGGCTTTGAGAGATAGCACGTATAGATCTGTGCTTGATAATCCTGATTTGTCCTAGTTAGCTTGAGAAAGGCAGACAGGGCAGGCTTCAACTACAGCAGTGTAACAAGAAAATACTGCATTAATTTGGGCCCAGCAGGGACTGTATTAGAGAGAGAAAGTCTTTGTTCTTCTGTTGGTAAGAAAACACCATGCACTGCATGAATAAGATGCTTACAGTAACTGCCTGTATTCCTAATCAGAGCTGTCTCTTCCCTCTTCAGTGTTTTTTTTTTAATCATTTTTTTTATACTGTCCTACTTGAGACTGAGATCTCTGGACATCAGTGCTTGCCAGAATGACTGGGGATTCACAACAGACTTTCAGACTTGTGTCAGAAATAGAACCAAACGTTGCTGTAAACTGCCCTGCTGTCAGACACATGCCATGCTCTGGGATAGCAGCTATACCGCTGATTATACAGAACAGTAATCAGCAGCATATAAATGGGCTAAATGTTCCCATTTTCCCAGGATGGGTTTAGATCTACCACAGGAGCATGGCAGTAAGCTAGAATTGGAATGGCATGCTCCCTCTGCTGAGGAAACTAGTTGGGTTCCCACCTGCCTGATCACTGCTGGATCATTTGACAGGAGCCATCCATCTTCAGGTGAAGAGCAAACTGAAGCATTGAATTAATTTGTGGTAGTTTTCAAAAGGCTAGCTTTTGGCAACTAGAAGCTCTCCTGAGTCTAAAAGCAGCATCTGGAACAGATCAAAGAGTTTTGATTTGGTACATGGTGAATCTGTAAAGGGCATTTGGACATCTTGTCCCTGATGCCCACTGTCTCTCCCTAGTTTTAGGTTGCTTCCTTAAAGTTGGTACAGTGACACCAACACACAATAACACTGAAATAGTTTTGTAATTTTCAAGGTGTTAATTTTTCTTAGAATACTTTGGATATTTTTCCTGATGGATATTAAATTGCTGTGAGCACCTCATCTCCTGCCTCTGTTTTCTTTGCTAAACTGTAAGCATAGTAGGGTCCAGAGATATTTTGAGACCTTGATGACAGCTCTAGATGAGACGATGTGGCAATGCCAAGAAAGTGTAGCAATGCTTTATTGCTTAGAGGCTTACAGAGAAAGCTTTGCATAGGAGAACTTATTATCAACTGTAGTTTGTTCTTGCACCTGACTTTATGCAGTTAACGTGCCTTTTGATAATTTCTGCTTTATGTAATACAGGAGCTAATCTCAAATTTTTATCAAATTGTTAAAATGGCTGTGACTCACCTGTTTAGTTTATTAGAGTGCTCCCTCCATAGACTCAGCTTCAGTACCCAACAGCAAATGACAGTATTACCTTGCCCACAGTATTTCTTGACTGTAATGTAATATACCATTTTTTAGGTATGTCTCTCCTGGATGTTTTCAAAGGGGAGAATATATGTTTCTATGGCTTGCCTTCTGAATTTTTACCACTCATCCTTACATTTACCTTAGTAACTCAGTGGCTACAGCAACCAAAGACGTGGCAAAAGTCAGTAGGTGAAAAACATGCCAACCAGTTTAGATTTATCAGCTGGAGATAAGCAGGAGAGGCTGTCCCACATAAACAACCCTCTTTTGCAGTCCCTGGTGCAGGACCTTAATTGATTTGGTGAAGAATTTGGCACTGTGAGGAAACCACTGAGAACTAAATTAGATGGGAAATTTAAAGCCTGGTGGGAGAAGTTCAGCTGAGGTTAATTCTCTCCACTACTAGTCTCACTGAAAGCATTAATATTGATTTTACTGAAAGATTTAAAGTCTAGGTACCGAATATAATGTTTTTGCCAGAGTACCTTGGAGGTATGAAACTGTCTCCTGCTCCTCTTTGCCACTGACATTTTAAAACTGACGAAGTACTCTTCCCCGCCGAAAGAAGGGTAAAATGATGTTCAGAACCATCTCAAGAGTTCACATAGGGAAAGAAAGTTTAAATCCTCTAATGAGATGAGGAGAATGAAATAGATGTGAGGTAGTTTTAATTCATGGAGGGACCAAAATTTTAAAAGAAGATTTACATGTGCAATCATAACTATGCTACCTTGATTCTGATGATAGTTTCAGTTTGTTACGATCTGGTGCCAGAAATATACATGTACACATCTGGTCTTCCCCTTGGAATAAGTAAGTTATACCAGATGAGTACAACAGCAAAGCTATGACAGTAAGATGGCTTGGACAGAGTAAACAAACAAAAAAATTGTTTTCAAGTGGAATCCTCAAGTTCTTTGATTGTTTGCCCATTAGCAATCTATGCAACAAAAGATCAGAGAGGAGTTGGTGTCGTGTGGCTTTAAATAATTTAGAAGCAGAAGCAACTGCTGGAGTCTGTTTGAGGGAAATAAATAAATAAGTCCAAGAGAAGCATCTGGCTCAATCTGTCTGCCAAAACCCCAAAGAATAATGGAAAAAGAAACTCTTTTTACCAAGTGTCTAGAAGAATTTTTGCCCTGGAGAGGCATGAGTGAGAATTTTTTTGCAGACCTTTCTTTCTCAGCTGAAGCTATCAGATTACTTATATCCTTTAAGTAAAGAAGATAAGTGTGTGGCCAAGGAGGGAGCAGGACTAGTTACAGTGGTTGACATAGAGAACAGAAAGTGATACGCTGTAAGATTAGTGCTGCAGTGATGTCAATTTAACAGTACTGTTTACAAGTTGGTATTGCTGATTGAGCAGGGCTGCATGTTACAGGTATATTTTTAAAAAAGGAGCAAGTGGAATTTAAGAAGAAAAGTATCTTACATCTCTCAGTATGTAGGAGAAAGTACATGAGTGTGTGAGGGGGACCCTAGTAAGTCTGAAACTATTCAGAAAGCACCAACAAATCATCAGGAAATTGTGAGCTAATTAGTATGTCTCCACTTGTTTTATTTTAAACACTGAAAAGTTCCCTCAATACAGAGTTTAACAGGAGCATGTCTATACTGCACAATCTGACCAGAGCAGGTTCTACACCCTGTTGAGTTCACGGGGCCATTGTAACAGAGATCCAAATCTGAGCTCACACATTTGAAGAAAAGCCATACAGATGAGAGTTTCTCTATCTATAAATGCAATCTAGTGCAAGTGTGTACTGAAGTGGGCAGTGCTTCCCTCTCCTACTGTACCACTGGAGGCCAGGAAAAAGGTTTATAGAAATGACACTGCTTCAGGTGTGACATAGAACTATGCAAGCAAACATGGAGATCACTGGATATAAGTTCAGCCTGACTTTCCTCTGTTTTGGAAGAGGCATTGTCACGTAAAAATAATTCTCTAGATAACCAGATTGCCCTGGTTCTTTGTCTAGCAGAAGACATGAATTAAAGCAAATGGTTACCCATATCCCTATATATGTTTTATTATTTTAAAATCTGTAGATATACAGATACAAAACATATAAAGGGTGCAGCCATTTTCATATTTAGGTTCTGGAGACTGAAATGAATACGGATTGTTTGCTCCTTCCCCTGAAACTTTAATGGCTATTAGCCTTGCTTCAGAGGGAAAAGAGAAGAAAAAGCAAAAGAAATCAGATATTAATTGGGAAAATGTGTTTGTCTATGATATTTAAAAATCTCATGTGATCTGAACAGTGTTTTATAAAGCCTTGGGAGTATTTCTAAGATGTCACCTTTGAATACTACTACTTTGACCCTTCTGAAGATCTCCCTGAAATTCCCCATTATTTACTCTAGTGCACAGAAAACAAAGTCCTTAGAGGTTGATGGTGTCCATACCCTTTATTAGAACCTTCTGCCTTATCAGTCTTCTTTTCTGCACTGTAAAGAAGCCTGCAATTTCAGGGAGTGGGCAGCTCTGAAATCTCCCAGGTCCTAATCTAAACGTAGACCTTAAATAATCACCAAGCATACTGGTCTGCATTTGCTTGTCAAAACAAAAGCAGGCATTCTGAAGCACTAAAGTGTTGATGCAGGCCCACCGAACATTTCAAAAAAGAGCTGTAAAAATAATTGGAAAATATTTTTTGTGTGTCTGCAGGAGCAATCACCTGCTTTCCCCTATGAAGGGGGTCCCATTTGAACACTACATAGTAAGAATGTTTCCACGGCTAATTAAGACAATTAGGCTTTACACGAATGATCTAGAAACAGGTGCTGGTAGACGTGTTTAGGAGTTATGTTCTGTAGTCTCTGACTGCATTGCACTTTGCACTTCCAAGTGGATGCCTATTACTCAAATAACACTGGAATCTGCCCAGGGCACTTCGTTACCATTGCCTACCTGCCCTTCCCTTCCCAGACAATTGCCTTTTAAAATGTAGCTGGCAAGATCAAAAACATTATTACAGTGAAATTAAAAGGGATAGAAACTGGCCATTTGTGGAGCAGGTTCTTTTCATGTCTGTGCATAGACTTGCCAATTACGGTTCTCTTTTCTCAGTCAGAGATGTTAACCTGTGCTGCTTTTATCTTGGGATCTCTGCTCAGGTTTCTAAAGTGATTTGTGGTCATTTGAGATCTTCCTTCATTTTCGTCACTTGTTCCTGGGAGGAAGAGTGGCCCTAATAGGAAATGTCTTGCTATTTATAGACTGTCTCGGTGTTATGTCTCCTGTGGTTACATAGAGGAGGCAGCACACTGTCTATTTACTTTACTTTTAGACCACCTGTCTCTCAGCTTGATTTTCTTACCATGGACTTGCTGCTGAGAATTTTTGTCTGATTTCTTTTAGATTACTTTCTTAGAGTTGCATTATACTGATCACTAGGATCTTGTCTAGCCCTTTCTTTTGATGCATGACTTGGAGTCCTGGTTACAGAATATTTAGTCTGATGTGGCTGAGTGGGAATGGGGATGCTCTCTATAGGATCCAGAGCATGGGCTGAAGCTGGGGGCCTGATGCATGCCTGTATTTTATATGCTATAGGAGCAGGATGCAGCTTGTACACTTGCTTGTGACCAGCAATTGCAACTTTCTCCTGGGTACAGGAGATGCTACACGTTCCCTGTCTGTCTTCAGTTATCCACCTAAACTTCTCTGTTGCATTAATCACAGTTTTATTAGCCCATATTTTTTACTTTAGTCAGATTTTTACTGCATTATAGGAGAGGATCTGATAAACAGCAAACAAAAATGGGTACTTGGCTCCTTTTTAAATGCTCAGACTGCATTCTAATAATTTGTTGATAGAGGACATTCAGCTCCAGAAACAAGTTGTGAAGTACTTGGTTAAAATTCTCTCAACCTCCTTGTATTTTACTTGATTCAATCCTAATTCACTGATAACATCCTAGCGTCTACAGTAAAAACATTAGAGGTGAAATCCTCACCCTCTTGAAACCAACAGGCAATCCTTTACCCAAGATTTTGTACTAGTTACCTCACTGCGGCTCCTGTTATCCCCAAAATGGGTCATCCTCTGATATCTTCAGTGCGGCACGAAATACCAAAGGGATTTCTCAGACTGGAGGGATATATGGGGCAGTATTCCTCTGAAACAGCTAAAGAGGATGGGCAGTTGCCTAATACCAACTCTGCGTTTGCTGACATTATCAATTTGTCATGAGAAGGTTTGTTGGGAAAGGGTCTCGTCAAACACTAACAAGTCTGTGCCCTCCTGAGTGAGAACAATTGGCAGGACACAGATGAAAAATGGAGTTATGTTCTGCCCATCTAGTTATGGTTTGCAGTGAAATGAAGTAGGGACAAAGCTCCCCCTCTCCTGAAAGGGTGATCAGCACCTTGGGCACCATTGTGGGCTTGCCAGTGAGCTCAGTAAGGACAGTGTCTTCTCTGAAGCAGATGTAGACTAGTGTGCTTGGATTTATCCTCCTCACCCATAGATTTTTGGGCTCGACCCCAAACACCTTATATTATTCTCCTTTATGCAAACTGCCAGATCATGAGCTGCATCAGCAGCAATGCAGATGGTGTATCCTGGGCTAATGCTGCAGGTGTGGTAGGCTCTGGAAAAAGGCAAGACAGGACATTGTGATGGCAGTTGTGAATTGCCTCAACTTTAGTCTGACAGAGCAGTAAGGGAGCAAGGAACCTGACTTCAAACAAGGAATCTTATTTCATTATTGCATTGTTTCCACATCTGTGTAATCTTTTCATCTCACATAGCTGTGCCCAGGAGAACAGAAGACCACTCTAAGTGGTGGGACTTGACCTCTGTGATCTCTGGCTCGTGCTTCTCAAGCTGTGAATTCCCCCTGAATGAATATACCTCTTGTCTTCCTGTTCATGGCAAACCAAAAGAAGTGACAGAAACAAATGACTCTAAACAAATGCATATTGTTAGCTAGGCCAGTGATGTGCACAGTAAGAAGCAGCATTTAACTGGCACATGCCAGCAGACAAATTCATCATACTTTGAATTGACGCAAACCGTAGCCTGTGCCTCTGTGTCAAGGCATCTCATGCTGACTGAGACCTGTTGAGGGAACAGAATTCACTTATGCAATAAATTCTTACTAAAATGAAGAGAATACCAAAGTTTGTATTCAATATCTAATTTAAGTATTTTCTTAATGCGTTATACCCATTTATAGAATGTGAAGCCTGACTTTAGTCCCCTGGGAGCAGGCCAGTAAAGAATAGCATTACAAATATTTATTTACTTCTCTTGTCCCTCACTGGCTTTATTTTAATGGGTGTGCAAAAACGCATGAAAGCTACAGGCGAGGAAAAGCCCCGGGGAAAACCCTTTGTATCTGGATGAATTGGAAAAACAAACTCTAGGGTGCTCATTTGCCATGAATCGCTTTTCAAATCACGTGCGGAAAATGAATGAAGCGTCTGCGAATCTAATTCCCTTTGTCCCAGTTGTAAAGCTGATCAGCACAATAGGAGAGGCACACGGCCAGCAAAGCAAGAGGTGGAAAGCAGGCACCATTCAGTGAATTCATTTTCAGTCAATTCCAGTGCCGCTTGCTCCTTTTCTTCTCCACAGATTTAAAGAACAAACAAAACCCTGTGATCCCTGGGAAATGCCTCTGGTAAGGGCTGCTGCTGAAGTCTCGCTAAGCACAGAGGCAATGGCAGAGAACATGAATCCTTCCCACTGTCACACTGCGTCCGTTGTCACTCCAAGTGGGAGGAAAGAAAGCACATCACCACAGCCTCATCGCACTTTAGGAAAGCA
The DNA here is from genome assembly GCA_013397115.1 of Edolisoma coerulescens. Classification (NCBI taxonomy): domain Eukaryota; kingdom Metazoa; phylum Chordata; class Aves; order Passeriformes; family Campephagidae; genus Edolisoma; species Edolisoma coerulescens. The sequence continues at coordinate 193,412 of VWZW01004877.1, read as the reverse complement.
GCAGATCAGTGCATTGAAGAGTCTGTTTCATCCCAGGGGTAAAAAAGTTAAAGACCTAGGGTCTTCCTATTATTTTTCTTTAACCTAACTTCAAGATAAAAATCTTAGTCATATCTTTCATGCTAAACTGGGGTTTTCACAGCGGATTATTATTCTGAATTAAATTATATTATTTCCGCTTTATTATCTTATAAATACAGTTAGATTTGTGTGTGTGTGAACCAAAACCACCTATACTTGAAAGGCAAAAAGTATTTTAGATGTGAAACCCAGTGCAGGTTTGGGAGTGTAACCCTTCCATTCATTGCCTGGCTTATAAGCATCACTCACAACTCTGTTGAACAGCTCAAAGGAAAATGAAAATGTAAAAAAATCTCACCACAGCTTTTGTAATATATTTCCAAGTTGTCCTCTTTGCAGACTGTGTGCGTAGGCCATTCTGTGCTGGCATTGATGTAAAGCAGGACTGAGATGAGAAGAAGAACATTTGATGTCTTCGTGGTGGTGGTGGTGGTGGTGGTTTGCAGGATCACTTCTGTCTCTTGCTAACACTTTGGAGGGAGGTGTTCTTTCCTTTCTGCAAGGGACACGGGAGTTACAACATTCGTGCCTGCAAAAGGGTTAAGTGAGCAAGTGCAGCCTCAGCTTCCCACAATGTGGTGTAAACAAGAGGCTAGTCAGAATTGGAGGGTGTTATTTCCGTGTACTTAGACTTCTGCTTTCTGCTTGGAGTTAAACTAATGACAAATGAGCTAATCACACCTACTCACTGCCCGGCATAGTCCTGCCTCGGTGCCTGCTGGAACAATGCAGCAATGTGTTTATTTCTCCTCTTGCTGCCAGTTTCTTCTCTTGAAGTCAAAGCATTTGGGACAAGACTTCAGACAGGCTTATTTTGCAGCCTTCTGGCTGAAAAAAAGTTGCAATCCAAATTGCCCCATCTTAATCACACAAAAGCAGCCCAAATTTTGGAAGATGAACAGTTTGGTCTCTATGTTTTTCCTAGTAACAAATCTGTCGTCTGGAGGGAAGGGAGGTGTGTCTGATAAAGCTGACACCACATAAGCAAGTCTTGAAACTTTTGGGAACAAATTCTTTCTGCTTGACTATGCTAAATCCTTCATTTACATTGATTTTGTTCAGTGGTTTTCGGGAATATACAATTTAGCAGTATACCCAGTTGGGTAAACCTAGACTTAATTTTTTTCCTCCTGTCTTCCTGGTTATTTAATGGCCCTCTAGTGAAAATGTGCATTTGTTATTTGTACTAGCTCTTTTAAAGCTGTGCTTTATACAGAAATTACTGGCTGGTGCAGATGGCAGGGATTGATCAGTAAGGAAAGAAGGGAGAGTTCCTTCATCTCCAGTAAAATTCTCTGATTCAGTTTAAGATCCAGGGCTGGAATAGAATTTCAAACTGCAGTTGCCAGAAAGGTCTTTTTCTGGACAGAGCACCAACTGGAAAAATGCTACAAGCTAAATTAAACCCTGAAGCAAATGTCTGCAATAGTCTTCTCTGAGCTGAAGACAAGGAGAAATTGGCTCTGTAGCATAACAGAGTTGGGTAAAAGATCACTTTGGCCATCTCAGTCTTTCTTGCTCTGAAGGCTGCAAGTATCATTTGCTCTGCCACTGAGTAAAGCTGAACAGGGGAAAACTTACGTTGTTTAGCAAACAGGAAAGCACCTAACAAGATAATTATGAAATAATGCTAAATGGTAGAGCTATTCTTCAGGCAAAATCCTGGCCTCAATGAAGGTAATAAAAGTAATCCCACAGATTAAAGAGGCAGCCAAGATTACAACCACAATGTATTAAATTTAAAAGCCAATTCAGTGCAATTCAAGAGACCTTGCTTTAAATAATGAGGCTCAGGTTTGCTTCATATTTTTGGATGCTATCATAATGGTAAATTTTATGTCCAGGGCTAGAGTGAGAATCCAGGCAACTGTCCTTCAGCATGGAACATATATGAGTCACATAATGACATCTGAATTACAGATCTGAATTGACTGGACTTGGGTTGTACCCTGCAGATAGTTGATAAAAGCAAGAGCAATCAAAAAGGGAGTAGTAAGGAGAGACAATGTCTAAGGTTACTGTAATACGTTTAAACTAAAATCACATAAAATAAAAACGTCTTCCCAAAAAGGTCTACAAAGACAGTGAAAATTGTATATAGCAATATATTACAAAACACAAAGTACTTCAGATAAGGACCTTGAGAACATAACTTCCAGATTTTTTTTTTTAGGAAAGACATCATCATGGTCTTTCACTTAAAATGTTATGCTAATGCTCAATAGCAATGAACAAAGCAAGTGAAAATATAGGATAAATGCTTCAAAGAGAGACCCACCGGGGATCATTCAATAAACAAACCAAATCAAGAGCAGGACCTCTCCTGAGATGAAAATCATTGGAAGTTGCAAAAATACATGGGAGAAAGCAAATGTGCTTGGCCCGCTTTTACTCTTCTCTGCATGCCTGCTTGTCCACACTGCTGGGAACAAGTTACTGGGTTAAATGGAATTTTGATCTGGACTAGAATGGTTTTCTGGGACAATGGGCTTTTTTTTTACCACCCTTCCCTTTGCCTGCCCCATCCTGTTGGAACAGTGTTGCCGTTGGTTGTGGCTTTCGAAGTCTGACTCCAAGCAGTCCTTTTGGCAGAGGGCAGCTTCTCTGCAGATATCCGAGTGTCTTTGCCTTGCCTTGTAGAGATTTCGGTCTAAGAACAAGTAGACAGCCTGGGAACATGGAACAACACTGGACTTGTGGGATACAAGTCTTCCTGCTTCACTGGAAGTAGGATGCCTGGGGTAGATCTAGCAGCAACCAAATACGACTTGTAGCCGAGCTTGGGAGGTCTGATATACACAGGCACTGTTTCCCCGTCTGGTGCATAGACTCTCTCTTGCTCTTTTAAGACAGCTCTTTCATCCTTTTTTTGGCAGTGCTCCTGACACTGACTCAAAATGACAAGTCACAAGATTTTTTTTGTGAGTGTGAGGTTGGAATGTGTGTCTCAAGCAGGTTTTGGGTAGCCAATGTTCTGAGGGGAAACAGCCATGATATAGCTAATGTTTTGGAAAGCCACGCTGTCATTTCCACTTTGTTCCCACCATGTTGTTCTTTCTCAGTGAGAAGGGAATTTTACTTGGAGTGGTTCAAGTTTTACAACATGTACTGCAGACACTGTTTCGCCATTTCATTCCCTGTGTAATCCTTGTATCTCCTAGAAAGAGCTTTATTACCAACTCCATATGTTCTGAGAACTACTTTCCCTTCAAACAGCCAAAGCCTGTGGGATGAGAAACTACATTTAAATGAAGTGGTATCAGTTTTGGCAGAGGGAATTCTGTTTTGGCACATTGCTTATCTGGCCAACAAGTGTGTTTCTTTATCTGCCTGACTGAAGGTTTTGACCATGGAGAAAAACAGCTCAAAAATATCTGCAAAGAAAGTTATTTACCTGGAAGGGCAGTGGCTTCATATACCTAGAGCATTCTTTACCTTGTTCAGATGTTTTTGACATATTAAAGAGTGAAAAAATCTCCTGTTCCCTATCATGGAGATTATTTTATCTGTGATATAATTGGGAAGAGTAAAGAGATACAAGGCACACTGGTAAGCAGATTATGTTACATTAATGTCTGTAACTTCTTGGGTTGTGTGAAACAAGATTGCTGATACAGCAAACCACCCCCCCACCTCCAAATGGCTGGTTTGTGCTCACACAGCATCCCTGCCCTTGGATTGTTTAATTACTCTCTGGGTTCCCTGCAGAAGCTTAGCTAGTCGTGGGGCTTGGTGGTCCAGAGGGGCCTCTTGCTTGCACTCATACAGCTGCACCCAAACTGTGACTTTTGCCAAGATAGGAAAAACAACATACCTATAACTATCCTCCCAGCCAAGTACTTGTGTTTGCAAAACTTTTTGAAACGTAGACCTGGATAATGCTTCACCTCAGCAATGGGGTTTCCTCTTAAGAGTGTGTTTTATTTAAGGATTTTTTTTCTCTGTTGAGCAAGTCCAGTATCAGGTGAGTCCTAACCAAAGTTTAAATTCTTTCTTTCAAGCCAAAATCTTTTTTTCTTGCCTTTGGCATCCTTGCATGCCTGTATCATACAATGAAATGTTGCCAGAGGGAAAACTTCATATTAAAAGCTTCACTGATTCATCTTCCTTTCTCTTGCAATTCACTCTGAACAAAAGCTTTCTGCCTCATATTTCTCAGCATGGATCTCCTTCTAGTCAAAGACAATGAGTGAAAATTTCTCAGCAAACAGACAAGACTTTCCAGAGGTGATACCTTTTCTCTCCATAAAAGTAAAATTTTCCTACTGTGCTTGTAATAGTGTATTTAACATTTTAGTTCAAAAAGAACAGGGCCCAGAAATGCAATACGAGCTAATGTGCCATCCCCTCACCCCCTTTCCAGCTGTACCTGAGAGAAGGTAAGTTTTGTTTTCTGAGATTTCCAGTGCTGGGGATGTAGAGGTGCTTTACCCTCAGCAGCATGCCTGATGGGGCTCATGCACCTTGTAAGCCCCGCCAGGCGCAGAGACCAGAGGATCCTGAGGCCCCCAAGGCTACTTCCTTCCATGGGGTATGAAAGTTTCTGCGATCCACCAGCCCTGTTAGCTGCCAACCCAGCACCTGGGGTGGGAACTCAGCTACTCCAATCATCCCTTGTCCTTTCAAGTGCTCCAAGACCAAACCAAGGTGCTGACACTGTTGCAAAGTGACAAAATTTGATGTAAGCAGGACTTGCAGACGGGGCTGATGTTCCCTGCTTTTTGTAACCATTGTAAAGCTGAGCTTTGCTGGGTCCTGGCATGCTCTCAGCACAAGCCCTTAGTGGCTGCCAGGGGTTGAACTGCTGCTCAGAACTCTGTGCTCTTGATGGAACACTGGTGCTGTTTCAAATCTACGTGCTTTTATACAGGTCAGGTTTTAATTTCACTTTGATACCTTATATAGTAGCAGACTACTCTGTTAGCTACTTTTTAAATTTTAATTGCTCTTTTAAAATTAAAGCTTAAAGGAAAAGGGAGTAGTCAGTAGTATGGAGAAAAGGAAAGAACTTTCTTCTCTTTATCATATATATTAAATATTCAGAAAACTAAGTTTGTGTGTTGTTACAACTTTTCAGGACTCCATCTGGAGTCTACAGCCTGTGCGACAGACTAAAGTTTCCTGGCTCATCTGCTGCCAAATGAGAGGGTGTGCGCTTACACCAACATGCACACCTTAGGCTGTGCAGCTGTAATAGATGTATGTAGCATAAAGCCCTTCCCTCTGGTTAAAAACTAGTCTTTCTTGGAGTGAACTGGTGGGCAGTCATGGAAAAGTGGTGAAACTAGGCTGCTGTCGTGAAGCAACTCTGTTCCTCATGTTCAGAGGAGGGCCTGATCAGAGGGATGGAACACCTGTCCTTGTGAGGAAAGGCTGACAGAGTTGGAATTGTTCAGCCTGGAGAAGAAAAAGTTCCAGGGACATCTTATTGCAGCCTTTCAATTGTTAAAGAGGGCTTACAGGAAATATGGGGGCAGAGTTTTTAATTATGTCTGTAGCAATAAGATGAGGCGTATTTCTTCGAAACTGTAAGAGTTTACTCTTAGATTAAGTATAAGGAAGAATTCTTTTATGGTGAAGTTGGTGAAACACTGGAACAGGTTGCCCAAAGAGCCTGGAAACATTCAAGGCCAGGTTAGATCTGGCTCTGAGCAATGTTGAAGATGTACCTGCTTATTGCAAGGGGTTGGACTGGATGATCTTTAAACTTTCCCCAAACCATTCTGTGATTCTGGAGCAGGAAGGTGAGTTTTATATACTATCCCTCTGCCACTTGTTTGCATGCAAGGAGAAAATGTAGGATGAGTTTGTTCTGGTCCTGTCTGGAGAGGATAGCCATGCTTGTGATGCGCCTAAGTTGACATATGTCCCTGAGAAGCGGGAGTGACTGAGAGTTTGGGATGTTATTCTTGGACTAGTGTTGTCGTTTTTGTCAACTTGTCCTCAGTGTGCACATTTGCATAAGGGAATGGGAAGGAGGAAAGCAGACTTAGTAACACAGAGCAGAGACAATGACACATGCATACATTTATTTGGGGTTTACATCTCATGTTCATGATGCAAATGTATGTGGCCTAAGACTGAAAAGGAATTCTGGCCTTGGAGTCAGGATGAAAGAGGCAAAACCAGATTTGATGCAAAGAAAAAAGTATTCGTTTACTTCTGCCTCTCCTCTCCTCAGTTCCACCAACCAGTCTCAGTAGCTGTGCAGAATTATTGCTGCGGCAGTTAGGTTTTGAGGTGGGTGGGAATTTTCTAGTGAATACTGTTCTCCTCAGAAAATACCACTTCACTGAATTCAAAGCTTCTTATGAAAATGCTGGTGCAATATAGTGGAAATGTGCCTTACCAGCAGAGGAATTTTCTTAGCACCCGGGCCAAGCACTGCAATTAGAAGAAAGCTCCGCTTCCAGAATAGCCTGTATAGGTTAAGGGACTCTTTTACTTCTTGAGAGCTGGAGCTCAAAATATGGGGACTTCTCCTGGGCTAAGAGCTCTGACCTATGTTGGAGGTGGCCTCCTATTCAGATGAAGCTCAGAATAGGAGAAGCTTTGAAACCTCAACTTCAAAGGAGTGAGAAAAGGTGTTTCACACTGCTGTATTCTCCCTCTGTGAACTGCGTCTCAGTGCGTGGCTTTGGTGAAGCACCTTCAATTAGGTATGGAAACAGCCTTTGGTTTAGCATGAACCTGGCAGGTCTCATTATGTCAGAAGTCAATCTCTCATGTGTTACCTCATGACTGTGCTCGTGAGCAGGTCTTCAGCCAGGCAATATATTTAAATTGGTGTTGAATCAGGATCACAGTGGATCAATGGCCTCTGTCAAAACCCAGTGGCCCTCCTGGACAGACTGAATTTGTTTGCCAACACTGAGGTGCTGGATTGTAATTTTGGATCAATGCTGATCAGTGCATGTTAGGCAGTAAGGAACAGCACACCAGGACAGTTGAATTGAGTCATGTGGTATCCATCCATTTTTGCAACTCTGATAGAAATGTTTCTCCATTCCTGGTGGAAGTGTTTCTCCATCCTGGCTAATGCAGTTTCCTCTGTGTACATGGGGAAATGACTCTGTAGAATAAGCTCAGTTTCCTGCCTAGGAAATGCTTAGCAATGTCCAGGCACTCCTTTCATAAAACTCCCTGGGACCTTGTGACAGAGCAGACTCAGCCAAGGACTAGTTAATGTTTGATCTAAGGAACAGGGTTCCTGGCTCTACAGACAAATTCTGTTTACAGGTGACTCAACAGGGCAGGAAGTGATATCTACAGGTAACAAGTATCTATAGCCAAATGCACCTGTGCAGCGGTATGGAATTTCGTAGTCACACAAGAATTACGTTGGGGAACTTGGCAACTCGGCGGGGTTTTGGATTGAATATCTGCAAGAAGGAATAAATGTCCAAAATAGCTGCCCTTGTGCTTCTGGATCACCTGGCACTGATAGTCTTCCTTCCCTAAAATGATCTAATTGATTTCCACAGAGGCCTGATGTGAAATCTTTAAAAATGTTCTCATAATCATGTGCTGGCAGATATGTAAAGAAATGTCTGTTCAGAGAGAGAATGGTAAAAGGGAGAGCAATTGAAAGTGGAAGTCTCTTACCAGCGATAGACATTGTGAACAAGCAGCTTGGCCCTTCCAGGCAAGAAAGCAGGGCTTAAATTAGGCAATAATTTGGGATTTCATTGACCTACTATGCCATTTGTTCCCTTTTGGTACCTGAGTGCTCCCTAACCTGTGTTTCTCCTCTCCTTTCTGACTGATGGATGGGGATGTTGGATTTGTTTGGATGCACGCTAAAAAAGGAGGCAGAGGAACTACAGCTGAAAAAAGACCAAGTTTAAACTGGATTCTCATGGATTTAAGAAGTGAATTTCAGACTGGTCAGCCTACTGCCAGAAAGTTGTGAGTCTGATGCAAATGAATTTCATAGCTTCTGCTGACACTCTCCCAGCTACATTCTTCGAGAAGTGTGCTAAGGGAGTTTGCGGTTGCTCTCGGCAAAGCTATTCCTGAGTTTATCCTGCTGTTCTCTGACTGCAGAAACACAAGGTTTCTGAGTGTCCCCTAGCCATCAGCATGATGCCAACAACAAGAACACAGGGAGGTTGCCTTCTCAGTGATTTGTGCTGTCTCAAATGCTGCTTCAATGGAAGACATCACTCCCTCCACATTGAGCATTTTTGTGATTGTGCAGGGAGAGCTTGGCTGCCGTGACTGCATCTAAGGCAGACAGAAAGGAGTGGGGGAGTGGGAGAGAGTGGAGAAGGATGTGCTACATCCATCCCTTCCTTGGGCCTTCAGAAGACAGAGGCGATACAGGAGTGGCTTCAGCTGAGGTGCAGGGTTCAAACTTGCCAAAGTCTGAGTTCTCTTCTCTGTCTCCCAAGAGTGCCAGTGCAGGGAGTTGTTCTCCATCCTGCTACCTCAGCCAGGCGCTCCAGCAGGCACAGGTTGGTGTGGATTGCATCTGATGTGAGGGTGGGATAGAACTGAGTGCAATCTGTGTCGGGAATTTGCCAACAAGGCAGCAGTTATAGATATGGGATTATATGTGTGATGGACCATTGCCACTTCTGTAATGTTTCTAGAGAGAATGACAGGAGCCATTTTAGGATGAGGCTGCTCTTCCCTGCTCTGTGTCAGGGATCCTTCCTTAGCTGTACAAGAAGATTAAGAAGTCCAGAAGCAGACAGCTGTAATCTGTGCATTACCCCTGTTTCCTGCTGAGACAAAACAGTGAGAAAAGCAGCTTCTCTCAGTAGTGCCAAGCAGTAGGACAGAGGCAATGGGCAGAAATTGATATACAGGAAATTTCACCTGAACATGAGCAAGAACTTCTTTACTTTTTGAGTGACTGAGCACTAGAACAGACTGCCCAGAGAAACTGAGGAGTCTCTTTCTCTGGAGACATTCAAAAGCCATCTGGACAGAATCCTGAGTAATGTGCTGTAGGGAGTCGTGCTTGACTCCCTACAGGCAGATTGGACTAGATGACCTCCAGCGGTGCCTTCCAGCCTTAACCATTCTGTAACTCTGTGATATTTGGTCCAGGTCCTGGTCTGATATCCCATTACAATGCTAACACTGCTATTGTGCCTCTTCAAGGAGCCAAACTTATTTTATTTAATGAGAGTTTCTCAGGGATGGGGCAAGTAATAAAGTAGGATAGGCTGCTTTTTCTCAATGGATATTCAGAGAGCATCATCTGGGAGAGCTTCCAGCTCATTCTAGCTTTTGTTTCCTTAATAGAAGTCAGTATGGATCAGAGCCATAAGGTATTTCTAGTTATACAGATTGCCAGAGATCTAAAATTAATATATGGACCTTCTTGTCCCAAGAGATCAGTGAACCTATGGATAGCTCTCTTCAGAAAAGCCTATCTATCTGCCTTTGCATGATAGCTTAGATAAGCTATAGATAGATAACCCTCCGAAACAAATATAGGCTTTCTGAGTTAGCAAGGACACGACAGTTTGGACTAGCTAAGCCAGATTTGGATGCTGCCGAGATGAAAAAGTGGGATTTTTTTTTAGAGTTTCCTCTGGCAGAGAAAAGTTTCACTAGCATTTTTGGTCAGAGCCTGTCTGAATCTGTTTCCTAGCAGAAAACGTGCTCATCCTTCCTCCCACTTCTGTCACAGTCTCTTCCAGAGGACTGTGGTGGTGGGAAGGAGCAATTGCATTGGTTTTGAGGACTCAGTTTGCTGTGAGCACCCCAGCCCGCACTCCATGCTGTCTGGAAAGAATGACATGAGGAAATAGGATCTCAGAGCCTGGGGAGAAGCTTTGCAGACCACCTGGCTTTCAAATTCCTGGCACTGCTCAAACTTGTCTCTGTAGGAAATCCATGTTCTAAGTCAAGCTCAGGTCACATGAGAAAATGAATTTGGCAGGAATATTATGATTCCCTACTGATCTGCCAACAAATCCACCCCAAGCATCTTGCTCCATGGCTCTACACTTAGAATAGAGCAGCACAACTGACAGCCCAGTGTAGAAAAGAGGTACTTATAGAAGTGCCTGGAGGTGGCTTGTGCAGGCTCTCCCATGATCCAATGCTGCTGCAAGCTGACTTCCCCTAGCACTGCATTCTCCTTTTACAGAAAAATAAAAGGCAAGGGCTGAAGAAGAGCTTGAAAGCAAAGAGAATTAGGGTGGCAGGAAAAAAGACATTCCTTCGTCTTAGTGTTCTATGTTCCTCCTGTCCTAGGAAGACCTCAGTTCTCCAGGGTGCTATTTCGCCACTCAAAAAGTGTACAAATGTAAGGACAATTCATACTTCTGTGCCCACCTGACCTCCTCTGACATCATTAATAGCAACTGGTGAGATGTTGCTGTTGCATTTAAGTAGTGTCTTGTGCATTGTTTTTCCCAAAATATCTCAGCTTCAGAGCAAAGTGCATAAAGAAAATGAAATTCAAAATGACTTTGGCACAATTATAGTAGGAATAAGCAGCTGTTGAGTTTAATGCAGATGCCATGATGGGAAATACAATCTCATTTCCTCTTCTTTTTTTGTCTTTTGTGTTAGGTGCTCTATTATCAGCTTTATATGGGATGTTCAAAAATTTTATTGCATTGAGCATATTTGGGAATTGGGAGGTCCCTTTATTACAGAAGGCAGAGATGGGCTGTCAACAACTTGCAATGCTTTGACATCCCTTCAAGGTGACTGGATGATGTGCTTTTTACAGAAGTGCCCCTGGGGGCAGTATAACTGGAAACACTGGATTGTCTCTTCAGGCCACAAATTTTTGAAAATTAGAGGCCTGAAATTAGATATGTAAATCAGTACTTCTGTATGCATAAGCACAAACATAACAATTGAAGGTCCTGATTTTCAGAGTTGTGGCTGTAAGGTCTAACTGTGGGCACTCAAGGCTGAAACTGTGAACTGAGGTGTTTCCTAGAGGAACTGAGTAACCACACTTTTGAATAGTTTTCCTTTAGGTTTGTGAATGTGACTGTGTATGTGTTTATGTGCCTATTGATTTCTGTATCTTATATAAATGTAAGGCATACATATATTTACTCATAGAAGACGTATATATAAGCAATTAAGTATACAAACAACTAAACATATTCTTTATATGCATTTATATTTAAATTACCCTAGTTCTGCTAGGAGACAATCAGAAATATCTAATTATCCACCATAGTGGAGAACAACCTGAAGAAAAATCTTTTAAAATCCAGGTGTGAGAAAAGCAACTGAGACTGATGGCATAGGTCCCTCCCCTGGTAATAATGGAAATAGCGTGGATATAGCTGCAATCACTGCAGCACTGTGGGTGCAAAAGCATTTTTCTATCCTACAGATTCTCTTATCCAGTGCTCTCCTGTCTTTAGGGGGATAGGTAAAGGTGACAAGCAGGAGCCTGAGAGCAGTTTGTGAAATGGCTGAAGTCTGGATTCCAGAAGCTGAATTCTCATCTGTTGTCTTTGTGTGTTGGGACTATATCTGTTCTGTGACTCCCAGGGGATGGAAGCTGCTCTGGTTAGTTATTGGGAAAGGCTTCTGTTCCTACTTTGCACTGACCAAATATGTGAGCAGCAGGAGAAGGCAGCAAATAGGCTGAAGGAGCCAAGTTATTTCAAAGGCAGTCTTTAGTGAAAGAGCACCTGCCTGAGGCTGAACGAGGCATCCTCCTCCTTCCCTATGCTGGCAAGGGGAGGTGGATGCCAGCAGTGCCCGGAAGGGGGTTTGTACACTGGGAATCGTTTTCAAGGTGAAAAAATTGATTTGCCAGTGTCTTCAAAAATTGAAGAGGCTAAGGGAGGGAATTAAGCCTTGTACTCTGCTCAGACGGGTGCTCTGGATGCCTGGTGGCCTGTTAAGGAGTCAATTAAAGCATGTAGTTAGAGCTGGGATACACACAGCTGTCAGCAATGGAAAGGACAGGACGTAAAAGACTTGCCAGGGGGAAAGGAAGCAGATCGGAAGTTTTCCCCTAACGCTTTTTCTGGATGTGTCTTGCTGCCGTTGAAGCTTTCTCTACCAATTTTAGACTTGGATTTTGCCAGGAGGGGCTGTGGGCCCTCCCTGCTGGGAGGGTTGGAAGAGGAGAGCGGAGGGATGGCCAGGTCCGCCTGGAGACGTCCTGGGTGCTTCCACACATCTATTTCCTGGAGAGCCACCTGATGGTGCTGTTTGTTCAAGTTCCCGGCCGCCGAGGCCCCTCCGAGCCTGCAGAGCTGTGTGTGGACCTGCATGTAGATCTGCCTTATCACAGGGCGTTTAATTAATAAATATATGATTAAAAAAAGGGCTGCATCACCCACCTGGCTCTGACGGTGGGAGCTCACCTCTCTGTGAGGCCCTGGGGCAACAACAGATGGGTTTTTAAGCTCAGTTTCAAGAAAGTACCTTGGAAAAGGTCTGGGGGAGGCCAAGCCTGGGTGTCTCTGCGTTTTGCAGAGGCTGACGATGGCTTGCTAGGTTTTCCTAATTTTTTTTGCATTCTCCTCACAGTTTCCATTGTGGAGCTTTCCCGTACAAGGATTAACCATCACAAGCGGTGCAGTGCAGCTCTGGCAACCTCCCTGGAAAACATGCATTCTGAATAATGATGAGTGCTGAAAGCAGGACAGAAAATCCACCCTTCTGCTCCTTAAATCAGCACTGGCTAGCAGCACCCCAGACAAAGAACAATGCTGGGTGGCACCCCCGTTCCCACAGCCTACCCCTTTGCAAACCTGGCTCGCTCTCTAGAGGGGCTGCCAGCAAAGCATGCAGGCAAGGCAAGAAATGCTAACTGTGGGGATGCTCCTGCCCAGCATCACGTATCTATTGGAGGGGCCAGGCTCCCCAGTTCCTCTGGAGGGTATAGGGTTGTGTTTTCCATTTGAGGGACCAAAACCTACATTAAGGACTAGCAGAGCTTGAGGTGATGAACAATCAGGGCCAGCATGTGGGGAGAACAAGCAGCTCAACCTCCTGCCTTGCCTGGTTTACTTTCTGCTTGTGACAGAGGGCAGAAAGTAGTACTTAGCTCAGATTGCCCTACTCACTCCTGCCACAGGTAGCACCACCAGTGGGTCCTGCTGAAGTGAGCAGGCTGGCTTCTCATTTGTTTCTCGCTGTCAGGATGATGAGTCCAACTAGATTTCTTTCTGTTTGTGTTTGCTGCTTGTTTGTGCTGACAAAACACATGCGTAGTTTGTAGTTCCCTCATTTCAGCTGGTTGCTGTTCTATTTTAATGCAAGGCACTTCGTCGGAGGTCATTTACTCAGTATGTTGCTGGGCCATTTACAAATATGAACTGATGAATATTTCATCATCGTTCACCAGGAATTCTGTTGAAGTGTAGAGCTTTGTGGCAGTGAGTCAGGATGTGATGCATTCAACCTGAAATTGTTTCTTTGCAGCATCTCTCATCCGGCCTGCTAACTGCTGACGTTGGAAGAGGGAGGAATACATATATGTATTAATACACTAGTCTTTATTTCACCTTGATTCTACTTAAATATCTGTGGAATCAGTGTTGCTTGAGGAAGGGGCTCTTTCGATGAAATAGCAAGAGCAGCCATCTATTCCCATTCAGTGTAAGTGCAATTCCCAGCCTTCCTTTCCTTCCCGCAGTGCCACACCTCCGGGAGGGAGGCTCTGCTGGAATCAGAGACTCCCTCTTTAGAATAAACACTTGCAGCAGAGGAGGTGGTGAGACCAATTTGTCTTGCTGCAAAACATTCTAATGGAAGCAGGGCACGGTGTGCAGGGGACACATGCCCGTGTTAATGCCTGCTTGAGACTGCAAAGAGCCTGGAGCAATCGTTCTGCAGAGGGAGACCCAAGCTATTTGTCTCAGAGTCCAATGATGATTCAGGCACCAGCATCATTAAGTGTTTTATTGCTGAACCAACTGAAAAAATCAGAGTCTGGGATAGAGTACCAGGGTTGACAGCAGGGTCTGTAAAGGTAGTTTACTCTGCAGCTGAGAGGGAGGATGTTGCTCTGTTGATGGCAGAGTGGCAGCAGAATGTCCCAGCTGCATGATGCAGGTGTGCTGGTAGCAGTGCCTCCCTCCTCACCTGCTGACTAAGGAAAAGCCAGTGGGAAGGCATCCTCGATAACGGTGGTGTTTACACCAGTGTAAAACAGTATTGCACTCCTGGATTTTCTGGACTGCTTGGCTCTCATGGTGATTGAAGTCTCACACTGATAACTAGGACTGTGGAGCACTGTGTTTCACTAGTGAGAAAATAATCCAACCAACAAGGACCTGTAACCATCCATGCTTCTTCAGCCCTCTCCTTTGGTGCTATTGGTGGCAACTCTGGGAGCCTGAAGGAATAAAGGTTATTGTGACTGTGTCAGATAAAGCAGAGGGAAAGGAGGCCATGGGTACCTGAAAGCCGTCTCCATCCCTGTACACTCAGAAACCTCTCTCTGGTGCCCACACCCCAGAGATGGGCTGCAAAATGTGCCTGCTCTTTATTTAATGCTGGATGGTTTTCTGCTGCTTCTGAGCTAGAGTGAAGGAGAGAAGTTGTGAATAGACAAAATTTGGTAGCTGTGTGGGAAGTAGGGGGTCATCTTGACATATGCAGGGTAGTTTGGAATGAGGCTCCACAACTCCTCTGAGTGAAAAATGAGAAAGACTCCTCATCTTTTCGCTCTTCCATCTCAGCTTGTCTATCTTAATATGTCAGTATTGATGTTAATATGTCAATTGTTTGCCTGGCACAGCGTGTGCCTATGCAACAAGGCCATCCGGTGCTGCACTGCAGCAGCCAGGTCCTGCAAACCTAAATGCTCTGCTTTGCGTGACCTCTTGCCATACGCTGTGCAGAACAGAGGTGTGAAGGTTTTGAGACTGAGCGAGTTTTGTGCTGGCGCCACTGCCTAGACTCTGCTATTCAAAGAGGTCTGCTATGTACTCTTGGTATATAAACTAGCCCACAGCACCAAACTACCTGGAACTAGCTTTAATTTTAAAGATCTGTAGGGTTTTTGCTTTAGGGGTTTTTTCAGTTGTTTTCTTTTTAAGATTTTGTGAAGTTTATAGAGACTGGAAGTCTGTACAGCATGGACAGCCCACTACTGTGCTATTCATATCTGCTTGTGTATGTATAGATGTATGGTATGCTTTCTGTTATTGCATGTTTTGACTTAGTTTCTGGAAGAAACCCCCCAGCGGTCTGGTTCTCCTAGGTACAATGTCATAGCTGTCCTTTGGTTCTTGGGGCTAGCTTCCCCTCAAAAGGGCCCAAACCCAGTGAAGACATTTGCTGAAAAAATACGGTTAGGTGGGATGTACTTTTTGTGACCACAAACTTTAATCACCATTCTGACAGACGCCTCACTAATATGTCTGGGAAAATAAATCTTTTTGACTCCTTTAAACCCCTCTGTGCTTCATCTCTACTTTTTATGAGTCTGTTTTGGAAGGTTTTTGTTTGTCTTTTATTGTCTTTAAGCTTGACTTATATCTTCATGTTTTTTCAGGCTCATACCCTACAATACCAAGTGCTCAGTGAAAGCCAGCTTGTAAAAGGAGGATAACGTCTGGAAGTTAGATGTATGGGAACTTGATGCCAATATTCATGATATGCAATGAAAGCAGGCCGTGTGGAAAAGAATGTGAGGGTGTCCTAGACTCCATCATGGTCTTTATTGGGCTTCCTAGTAGATTTTTAAAAAATACACTTGGATTTTTAATTTGACAAAATGTAATGACAGAATGAAACTGATTCTGTAGTCAGTTTTTCCAAAACAGCTCAATTAACCTGTCGATCTTTAAAATACAATTATTAAGTTTTTGTAGAGTGAGACTTCTATTCTGTGGGGGTGCAGGCATCTGTGGGTGGTTACTGAGCATACATGGTACTCTAATCTCTTCTCACTGTGTCTCTTCCATTCTCTATTTTTGATGCACACAGATATTATGGGCCAGAATTTGCCACTTCTGTCAACCCAGAAATAAACAGGACTAGTCATAGGGCAAAACATGACTTGCTACAAATGCAAGTGACAGAAATTGTACCTGAATTGTCATTTTTAGTAATGCTTGGTTAGTTTTCAAAGTGGAGAGCAAATTAATGAACTTGTATTAGGATCTAGGAGAACAAAGAAGAATGATTGCCATTCTAGAGCAACTTGGTGAAGGGAGGGCAATTACAATGGAAATTGCTATTTAAGGCAGTGTCTAGATTTTGGTTCAGGGTAGGTTTTCTCAGCAGCATAGCTGACATTTCCCAGTATTTCACACTATGATTTTACAGTACTTCAGCCATGAGTGAAGTAAGTTCAGACTTTTCATGAAAGAGTAAATATAGCAGATTTCACTTCTTTACTTAAAAAGTAGATGCTGCACCTCTCTGTGTCACCCATTAGTCACTTTTGTCACCAGACATGGTTACTGTATGTTCTGCCAGCTGATGTCTTTGCTTGTCCATCTCTTAAGGAAGCTTGGACTGTGAGAACCATCAAATGTGGTTTAGATTTCAGTGTAGCAGAGGAAGGACAAGAGGCAACAGGCACAAGTCGCAGCGTGAGAAATGACAGCTGCATGTCAGGAAGAAAATTTTCACAGGCAAGGTGGCCAAACACTGCTAGAAGTTGTTCAGAAACACTGAATAGCTCATCTTTGGGAGCGGGACTACATGACCTCCAGAGGTTCTTTCGTGCTTGTTCTTCTGTGGTTCCATGATTTTGAGCAAGAGTTTGAGCAAGTGTCTTACACAATCCATGCTGCCTCTGTAATGCACCAGACAGACTCCCAAGCAGGTGTCTTTGTACCTCCTTCAGAAATAAAACTCCCTCAACACTTTCTGATCAATTTTCCACAAATTTGCAGGCTGCCACCCCTCACCCCATGCACAATGAACTTCAGTTTTGTCTTTATCTTCCTGTGTTTGAAAATGGCTTTTAGACCCATCTGCAGCTGAAAACATCTGCTTTAATGAAGAAACTGAAATGTACATGAAAACACACCAAAAAGTTAGGCTTACTTCAGCCCCGTGCTTTCCAGGTATCTCCCTGTGCTCCTCAACAGATTCCCATGGAAAGCTTCTTCCTCTGGCAAGCGTTGCTAAGGGGAATTTGACAGAGAGGGTTCTTCTCTTTTCACCAATTTATGTCATTGATGAACTCTCCTCTTTTTGCCCCCTAAAGTTTCAGGCCACCAGGCCTAAACAGACTGCAAATAAGCACTATATCAACATTCAAAATGAAACAGAGAAATTGGCTTAGGTCTCAAGAGGTTGAAATAAGAATCAATGCTTTGGATCAGCCAAATGCTGTTTAGTCCATACCAGCAATTCTGAGTAAGACACAAGGCAAACAGGAATTTTTTTTCTCAAGTTTTGAAAAAAATTTCACCTCTTACTCTATGTGAGAAAAAAAAAATGCAGAAGACTGTTTATCCACAAGTTTTCTATGTTTTTCCAGGATTATAGGACAAATCAGGCTGGAATTGATCTTGGGAAATCTGTAGTCCCACCTCTTGCTGAAAGTAGGATAGGCAGTGAGGTTAGACCAGGTTACTAAGGATTTTACTCAGTCAGGTCCTTAAATCCTCAAGGACAAAAACTTCACAACCCCCTTGGGCTATGACTCTTCTGAAGAGGTCAGTTGTTCCAAATTTTCTGGAAAAACATCGGTAAGCTGAAGTCCTAGTTCAAAGGAGTATGTCTCATTGTCAGCAGAGAACAACCAGAACTACGGCCTGATTAAGTCATTAAAATGTCCTCCAGCCTTCCTTTAGTAAAGTGGATCTGGTAGCACTGGAGGTGCCAGAAAGACTCTATCCTAGTTCGAGTTGCAGCTGAGCTTCAATGCCATCACTAGTGCTGGCACCCTTCTTGCCTTCCGCCCTGGAGCTCATCCAGTTCTGGACAAAGTCACACCAGCCTTAGAATCCAGTGCTGAACTCTGGAAGAAACATGGGGTCTTTTGTTAATTTGGTGTGAATGAGAAAAACAATTTCTGGAGGGTACTCCTTCATTAGCTGTTAGTGAAGACAGTTCAGGATTTCTGACTGAGATCTGATGCAAAGATATGTTAATTTTGAGTCTTTGCAGAAGCTGTTGCAACCTGGGTAAATGGCAGTGCATGCCAGCTGAGAAGAAGGACGGCACAGGTTACTGAGTAATCTCTCCTGGTTCTACTATTATGGCCAGAACTCTGGGAAGACAGACAACTGTGAGGTGTAGGATCAGCAAAGTTCCTGAGCACTTGCAAAGTCCCCTCTGCCAAATGTTGTGGTCTCAATATGCGGGCCACTTTCATGCGTTTTCATGAGTGATCTATGATGGGTAAGATGGAAAAGTTTCTTGCTTCATTGTCCCTGTTTCCTTTTCCATGGACTTGAACTTGATGAAGCACCTTTTCTGGGTCAGTTTCAACAGGGCAGATGAATTTCTGGCATTTATCTTGATACCCAATGCCAGGAAAAGAAATAAATCAATATTTAATAATTCCTTCTTAATACAGTTTTCCTGTGTCCCTGCTCAGAATATCCAAGGTCACCAAGAGCTGTGCAAAGGCATGGGAGCAGTAAAAGCGGTGCTCTGAATGCTATCACATGCTGTCTGTTGTTAGTTCATAGGTTGCTTTCAAGGACTTCCCATGGCAGCGTGTAATAGTAATCTTAACCTGGCATACTCAAATGGCTTCATTGTTAACCAAGCAAGGACAAGAAACAGCTTGTTTGAAGTGATGCATGTTTCCTTTTGATAACGATACCCTCCATCAGCCTATTAAGAGTAGAAGCAGTGTTTAATTAACAGCCTTCCTATGGTCCCTTGTCCCCCTCTAGTCTGGCTCAGAGCTCATGGTGGCGTTCTCACATTTGTACGTTGCCATAGAGGCCTCTCTCTTTGTCCTTCTAGAGAAGGATGGCAAGCTATGGCTTGTATTTTGGGATCATTACAGAGAGAAACATGTAAGACAGTGCCTGACATGCTGGGCTTACTTCACTCAATCGGAGTGAAGGAGTAAAAATCATCTGAAGTGTGCAAGTGACACAAGCTTAAAACTTAAGGAGGTAAGGGTACCCAGAAGCCCAAATTTCACTGATAGCTAATTAAATCTAGACTTCCAGATTTTTTTCAGGATGCTCTACCCAAATATACGCATTTCCTTCACACTTTAGTCACAGGACAATTCAGATAAGTTGAGACGTGTTTTCCACAAGGCACAAAGTGCTTTTCAACAGTCTTTTCATTTTGTAGTGTATAGTAGACATTCTGTTTATTTTTTTTTCTGCTTTTCCCCTTTCAGACTGTGCTGCTATATATCCTTTACAGCTCAGCATGTTCAGTGTAGGGACTGAATCCTTATGAGAAGAACCCATCTGCAGTCCTTGTGTAGCTCCCTGTAAGATTCATGCAACTTAGTGCATACGTGGTCATATGGTCATATTTTACCTCCTGTTCTAACCAACTTTTCTGCTTTTTTCCTTTCTGTATTGTGCTTCAAGTTTCAGAGATATTTGCTATTTGTATCTGTGCTGGCCCTACTTTTAACCAAAAAAGCAATAGAAAATTAGGTTGTCTTTTGCAACTGCTCTGCTAGCAAAGCTGTGTTTGATAATGAACAGGTAAACCCTCTAATTCTCCCGAGTGACCGTAGGCCTCCATTAATGGTGTCACATGCAGAGAGCTGTGTTTTAGAACCAGCAGTGTCCACGACGAGCAGCTTTTTCCGCGTTGACACTGCAAGTAACAATTGAAAAGGTTTGGAGACCTCGTCTTTGCCTATAAATACTCCAAATGAATCTTTCTTGGCCTCTTCTAAGGTCTTGTAACTTAAACTGTGTGGTAAAATCCAACCACTGAGGATTTATGAAGCGTGGGCAATGACAATTTATTGACCTCTGTGTTCTTGCTCATTTACAAAGAGAGTCAGCTGAAGGAAAGGCATTCATACTTTATTACTCTTCCTTGAACAATGACATTTTTATTCCTCAAGAATTGTTTTTCTTTTTAATTTAGAGGCAAAACACAATTTCCCTTAATTTGACACATAACAGAAGATTGGCCTGAGATGCTTTGAATTCCTTTTCTAATAAATACAAATTTCACTGTCCAATCTTACTTCCTAGTAACTGCAAGATTTAAGTTGAAAAACAGACTGTTCAAGAGGAATTAAAGTAATTTCTGAGGTGTCATAATTGCATTTTTTTCCCACAATAAAATAAACATTTTTGACTGCTCCTTCACAAATCATCCTAATTTCAGTTGATGCTCTGCTATGACAAATACCTCAACAAAATTATAGAAACTGTTATGACAATATCAGAAATAATTAAACATGGACACTCAAGAGTGTGTGTCCTAAACCATACACTACTGCAAAACTACCAGCTCTGGCAAGAGCAAATGCCAGCAATGCCACTCTGCCACCAAACGTGTACGGGTTTGTTGGCTGTCTCAGGCTTGCTAGAATATATAGTGGCTGAATTTTGCCTGCTTTCCCTTCATAGAAAGCACTAATTTTGGTCTTTATTCTCTCTCCAGCTGTCAGGTCCCTGAAACTTATAAAAATATAATTATCTGTGATACTCCAGCCCTTCTTTCAAATTTGGTTAAAATTAGCTAAGGAGAAAATTCACTAAAATAAGCCAGCAGACAGGAATCAGGCCAAAAATACATCAGCCATCGTGTCAGTTGCATGTTCCATGGGTAGCTGCTGATTGTGTAGTGCATTTCTCCCAGACCAGCCTTTGGAGATAGCTACTCTGGTGTCCAGGAGTTGTGATTCTTTGGTGCCTGTATCAGTGACGAGCTACTTGGAAATGTTTGGGTCTGTCCTGTACAAGTACCACTTAGTGCTGAGTGTTGCTGCATGCTCTCAGAGGGGGCTTGGCAGCCTGAGGATTTTTTGTTCCCTGTGGATTTGTGGGCACACCAGACATCTGTACACAAAGCAGTGGGGCTGCTCCTATGGGCTGATGTGTGGCTAAGGGCTGTAGGTAAAGGCAGCAACGAGGCTGTAACAGCATAGGACTCCTCTCTGGAGAAGAACCTTGCCCCTCAGTGAGTACCAACCTCTGCACAACTTTGTGTTGCTGTGGTGTTATGGGCAGAAAGAGCTTTAACTCTAGATCAGAGTTAAAGCAGTAAGCCTCCCTGTTCCAGTGGCATTTTTGACTGGGCAAGACACAGTCCAGCTGTTCTAATTTGAACCTGTGTAGAGTAAGGTGCATTTAAGTGTGTGATAGGTGCTGTATCCACGGTACAACACGCATTTGTGTGTGGCACTGTCAGCTCAATAGCACAGTGTCTTCTACAGGCTCTGCTGAAGGGCTGATTTTCACTGAGTAGGGTGGGGGTTACAGGTCTTGGGCCCTACTGCTGCAGAAGACCCATATGCCTGGATTTAACTTTGTGCTTGGGAGCATTTCTGTTGAAATTCGTAGGCATGTTCATCTAGGCACATTTAAGCTACGTGAGTTGTCCTGGCTGGGGTCTTTCTGCAAGGTATATTTAATATGCTAAGTCTGCAAGAGTAGCACAACCACTGTTCTACTTGTGTAAAGGAGACAGTAGTGTGACACCTGGCTTTTCAAGGTGCCCTGCAGTGCTGAAGACTAAAACAAGTATTTCTCCATTGCACAGTGCAATTTGGTGAAGAGAATTCAGAGAGACCCCTAAACTAGTTAGCTGTAAGTACGGTAAGCAATATAGCTGCATTAGCACAGAGCTCAGCTAGGTAAATTAGCATTGTGCAGCATAGACATATCCTAAATTTCTGGTATGGTTTCTGCAGTGACTCTTTTTCAAACCATGGCTTGAAAATAAAATATTTTTTTTTCACCCCTCCAAAACACTGTTCTAGGAAAGCTTACATACATTTTTCTTTTTTATTATCTCACTATCTTGTCTTTTAAAATAAATTCTAACCTGACTATGTCATTTTATTTCATTTTATTTTTTTGCTTTTATTGGTGGTATCCTCTCATTCATTTGAGCCTGGATCCCCTGTAACCAAAAGCTGTTTCAGCTGGGGCACAGAAGATACTGCCTTTGTATTATAAAAAGTATCATTTTAGTTCCCTTGTAACCTCGTGATAGAAAGCTATCTTTCTATCAGGATCAGAAAAGGAATAGAGATCTAACATTATTATGTCCCTACATAAATCTACGCAGTTCTGATCACACTATCTCAAATAGGATGCAGTAGGACTGGAAAATGCTCAGGAAAGGGCAAGGATGATAGATGTTGTGGCTTATGTAGCATGAGAGTAAGTTACATTCTCCTGTCTGTGGAAGAAGTAACTGTGGGGAGACAGTGGAGGGCTGCCATGGAAGTCTGCTGTGAACAGCGTGGAGAAGGCAGGTATGGAACTGCTACGGGCTGCTACTATGTAAGAATACGTGGTGAAATTCCCTGAGGGAACAGGTTTGGAGGTCTTCAAGGAAGAAGTCTCCTCTCAGTGGTTGGTAAGTAGTGGAACTCACTGCTACAGCGTATGGGCGAGTCCAAATATTTAAAAGGAGTTAAAATAAGGACATGGATCACTTTGATGGTAGTTCATCAATGATTAAGGGAAATCAGGAAGGTTATTCCTCTCAAAGCAAGAATAACAGATTATTATCCTTTGTGCTTCTAGGAGTGGTTGTGGCACCACTGGACGACCCACTAGGTTATTATAGGTACTAAGATGTCTCTACCTGTGACTGCAAGTCTACCATTCTACACAGTGTAAATTCTTAAGATAAGCTTTGACAATCGAGGGAGAAAGACCCAAAACACTACTGGTTGAGTACACAAAGGAAGACTATAATCATAACTCTACCTGTTTGAAAAGACTGAGAAAATGAAAACTGCCATGGTGTGTCAGAGGTTGATGCCTACCCTGACACACTTCCCCTGCATTCTTTAGGTCAGGTACTTTGGGAATGCCTGCGATTGAAGCTACACAAATGTTGCTCTACTTAATCAAGTACAGTGGCTGCTTTAGAGCCCTCTAAATTGGATATAAGGGCAGGGAAAAAATGAGATACAGCCAAGATGGTAAGAATATATATGAGGCCTCAGTTCTGCAACTATTTAAACATCCTGCGTAAGGTTCACTTTCAAGATGGTTTTGCAGGGAGACTCTTAGTTCAGTAGAGCATAAACTACATTTAATATTTGCTGAAGTCTTATATAGCTAACTTTTCTTAACAGGTTGTAGCTTTCCATGGCATTTGTTTAATGTCTGCATGGTGATTTTCTTCCTCCTGGCTCCACCATCCCAAGAATTTGATGAATGAATGGAATGGAATCATAGACCATTGGCATTTTTCCATCCTCCAAAGCAATATGATACAAAAATTTAAGCTTATGTGGATTTTGGAGTTGGTTTGATGTTTGGGGGAGTAAATACAAAGTTTCTGGGTTCAGATTACTTCTGCCCAGCTAGAGATTCATTCTGTATCAGCAGGATTACCAGAAACTGATGTGCAGGCAGAATAACACAGGTCTAAGTACGCTGGATCTAGAGTTGGCTAGGATATCGTGATTGGTCTCTGGTCTTGGTTATGTGAGATAAGTCAAAAATAGTGTTATTTTTGCTAGAAGAGTTTGTTCTGTCTCTGCCTTTATACCTGGCAGAGAGGCAGTAATTCCAAGGCACAAATCAGAAACTCCCACACACAGACCTTGATTGCTTCTTTTTCAACTCACCATGCAATCGCCATATGTGAATCTAGCAAGTGACACTTCCTTATCTAAAGCACTATCACTTTCCTAAAAGTACAAGCTTAAATAAACTGCATGATTGGGCAAATTAAATCAATACCTAGTCTAGAAAGTGAAGAAGGATGGACTTCTAATAGGACAAGTGCTCCCTGTTGATACTGGTGGCAAAATGTCAAGGAGTTTGATGTCACAAAAACCTGTGTTCCTGTGTGCACATGAAATAAAACCTAGTGAATGCATGGTATACTGAAACTCTGCTACAGTGGTCAAGTTGTCCCCATCCTTTTTTGTTTTCCTCCTCTGCCTGTTGTTCTACTGAGATCATCAACAAATACATCAGGGCAACACAACAGATACTCACATCTCACCCTTCACTTATCTTTTCCAATATTTAAAGACCTATCTTTTGCAAATATTCTGAGCATCTCAGAAATATGCATACAAACCACAGAGGTTGTTTGCAGAGAGTAGAGGAAAAAAAAGTGAGGCAATCTGGGAAATGTCTATCTTAGTCTTCTCCATGTTGAAACAAAAGTGCTTCCTTAGAAAAGATCCAGAGCCAGCACATGCAGGCACTGCAGGAATAAGATGGATTTGAGTCTGGATCTCCAAAGCACTGACAGGTAAATTACAAAGGGCAGGATGTTCATTACTGGTGATTTAGGAGACATGAAGAGATGCAACTTGATTTGTGGATCCCAAGTGAAGTTTTCAAGGCTGACAATTAATAATAGGAAATTGACTTGTAAACTGAATGAATCTGACACAGGGTCATGAGAGCAAATTACATTTGGAAGATATAGTGCCATTTTTCTAGTTACTTGTAAGAGCAGTGAATGGTGTGCAATTTTGTTTGCAGCTACTTTTTGACTTTTCTGCTTCCGTACTTTTCTCCTGCCATCCCCATCCCAAAAATTCAAGTCTTTCTTTGGGGATTTAAGTATTTAACTACTTAATCTTGTAATTTGAAGTAACAAGACAGTTTGGTGACATTTTACAAGACAAAAGCCATTGAGTCTACCTCTCATAACTGCACAACTGTTAAAATCCCCATATGACTAATCTCTAATTCCCAGCAGTATACTGCAAATAAAATCATACTTTGAACTGTGCTACTTTAGTATACCAAATAAAGCTCCCACACGACTTCCAGATCAGCTCAGAGTTTGGTTAGCCTAAAACCATGGTGATGTTTATACAGATCACAGACTGTACTCAATAAAATTCTCCCCATAAATGTTTGTGGGAGATTATATTAAGCTCAACAGTCTACGAAATCTCCTTAAAAAATGCAGGGTGCTTGGCCTCCTATGAAATGGTATTTAGGAAAATTAAGTCACAAGAGTGTATCCCTAGTCCTCCACAACTGAAGGACTATTCTGAAAAAAAGATTCCTTTGCCTATGCTGATTTTCAGCCCCATACTTTCAAACTTGCATGCAAAAGGCCCTTTGGGAAACAGCTTGCTTGGATGCAGATTCCCAGGCCCAGAAGATCTCTCTTACTCATATTCCTTTCCAACTCACTGCTCACAGGTGATGTTAGGGGTTGTATGATATTTGCACTCTTTCACTGTTTCTCCATTAGCTTTCAAAGTAATGGGATAGTTTTTGAGTTGGAAGCAAATGAAAAAATGGCAAGATTCAAACCCATACGTTTATAAAAAAACACAGTCTGTGCCTGTTGTTAATGCCATCTAATCCCCAGGTTGGCAAGAAGCTACTTCTGGGTTTCCCAGGAGTTCAAATCATTGAAATGTAGCTCTTCTGCCCAGCACAGGAGCTGTGTGCTGTGAGTGAGAGAAAAGTGTGGCTACTGTATGCCTGTATGCTTTCAGAGGCGCAGGCAGCACCTTGGGTGAAAGGTGTGGCAGGGCTGGGGTCCTCCAGGCCCTTGGATGCAGAGCAGTTTGGGGATGGATCCAGGCTTTCAGACATGGAGGTGTTTGAGGATGAGATCCTGGCTGAGGGAGGCAGATCAAGCAATAGGAGATTGGTACATGATAAATGAAGATTTCACTATATGTCTAGATCTGGAAGTCTGACCCTTTCCTTTACCCACCTTTCAAAGAAGGGCAGGGGTAAAATGGTGGTATATTCTAGATCTGTAATATATACTGTGTTTTCAAAAATAGCTTATATCTTTGCTAGCAGATGTGTTTCACTTAAGCTGCAGTTTAAACACTTTGTAAAAGGACTCGAGTGCTACCAATTACTGTGCTGAGGAAGCTTCCAACATGCAGTCAGATGACACAACATTAGGCCTTGCCTGTTTCTCTTCACTTAGCAAATACTGTGACTTGGAGGATGATCTGTGCCACTGTGGATTTTCATAGTATTTTTGTTGTGAAACACACAAAAGGAGATTTCAGAAGTGCTGTGTGACGTACAGTCTGTGTGATTGCCGTCAGCAATTTGTTTCTAGTACCCGACGTGGGAAAGGGAAATGCAAATGAAACATTTGTCTCGTTGGAAAAAAGGCTCTGAACTACTTGAATTGGAGGGACAGGCAGAGGCTGCTTTGCAGATCAGAGCCGTCCTCTACTCATGCAGCGGAGAGCAGAATTTGCCTTTGCACTTCTTGACTGTTGGTACAAATTTGCAGTGCCTGCTCACCAGCTGGTGACATGAGGTGGTGACTCCTGCCCCTCCCCAGGTGGGAGACCCTGAATAAAATTAATTGATGACTGTAAACTTGGCATCTTTCAGCAAAGAAGCTAAAGCACTGGCTCTGACTCCCCCCTGCTGTGGTCCCTTTGCCTCGGGCTGGCACAGAGGGGACACACAGCACTGCCCACTGTGCCACAGCTGCTCCAACCTGCAGCAATGTGCTGCTTCAGGGTTGTTAGTCCAGCAGCTGTCACGATCCCTGTGTGGATGCAGACTTTTAAAAGGAGCTGCAAAATGTCCAGGATTTTATTTGTGTGACCTGCCCTCACTGTGCAGACAAGAGTTGATGCACGGCACAGGAATGTGGGTAAGATTATGGAAATAAGCACAGAGACACAGATGAGAACTTCTGCTTTTTTTCATTATGACAGGGGGTTCATTTCTGATGGCTACGCACATGCCTGCATGCAGTGGGCTTCCACCTCCTTCTGACAAAAAAGGCCCCCATATCTACCCAGGGTAACAGCACAGTTTTTGTTCCCTCCTCTACTCTGGGCTGCTGTTTTGTTGTAGCATCCCACCTGGTTACAGTGCCCACCTGGAATCACATTGTTCTTTGGGAGCTGTCTTGCCCCCAGTGTTCTGTAGATGAACAAGGCAGGCAGCAGGACTACAGCCTGGTGCCCATTACACCTGGAGAATAGCACCTCTTGTCCCATCAGATGTAAAATTCTTAGGAATCATTTTTGCCACGACACCATTCTCCCATAGAACAGATCCCACCCTCATGGCAACGGCATTGAAATGCTGAGAAAATTGAGATGCACCCACAGAAAGAAAGCAAAACCTTGAAGGCTGAAGTAACATAAGCATTTTAATTCTAGTTCTCTGTCTTTTCAGGTTTTCACTTTGTTTTTGTCACTCACATATTTTTCTGAGACCATTTATGCTGCCAGTGAAAATCTAACTTGATCTTTTTCTTGGAAGTAAATACAGCTTGTTTTGAGCAACACTGGTCAAATGTTTCTAGTTAGAAGTGGAAAGGAAAAGGAAAACTTCTCTTTGTTTTATAAAAAAAGTTTTGCTGTCCCCTGCCCTTTGGCTTTCTAGCAGCTAAAATGGTTTAGAGCAGGAGTAAATGATTTGGCATAAATATGTTTGTGGAAGAATACTACTCTGAGGTTTCCCCAGGTCTGAAGTTAGTTTTGTGTAGTAGAGTTTTACTATGTGTGCATCTGGTGTGTTTTGTGAGACATCAAGACTTAGGTCTGTGTGTACATTTCCACTTTCTTAGACTCAAAGGAGACAATCAGCATTTTGTCCCTCACTTAGAGGCTTCTGGCTTCTACTTTCATTGCAATTGAAATTTAGGAACCATGTGTATTGTTTATTTACCTCATGCCATTGCTGCAAAAGGTGCAGCTCATCCCCTGCACCTCCATGGGTTGCTCGTGTGAAGTCACAGTTCTGCTCTTACCTGCTGTTTTCCCTACACCTGAGGGCAGGGATCTCGCACCCCACTGCTGCCTCTTGTCCCTCCAGAAAACAAGCACTGCCTTTGCCTAGTCCAGACTCTTTGCTCTGGACTGTGTACAAAGTTTGTGAAGCTAACAAATAAAAAAATTATTTTGATTATATAGCGTGGACTTCTGGAGTCATGTTATTTCATATGATCTTCATGTGTCTGTTTTTAAAAAGTAAGATTATGATGTTGGTGATCACATAGAAGAGTTTGAGAAGCAAAAATCATTGACATCAAAAATCTGATGACAAGTAAATATCCTTAGAATTCATAATTGTTAAAAATCCTGTTTTATTTCTACAACAGTCTGATGAGAAATGGAGTCATTAATTTTGAATGTTAATAGCTGGGGAGTACTGGTGAGAAGGCTGGGTATGCACTTCAGTGAACCATGGCTGAGTTTAATACTGATAAGAGGATCTTGAAATGTTAAGAAAGGCAGCTGCACATTTGGGTTTTACTGTAGATACCTCTGCCATTGGACTATTGAGAAGCTTTTCAAGTAATGAAGTGCATGGGACATTCTTCATGGTATCTAGCCAAACATATAAAATACTGTATGAAAGAGTAGAGTAAAGATAGATAAAGACTGAGAAGTTGTTAGTCTTGTATCTACATTTCCTAGAACAGCTAAAAGGTAGGTGGGAGATTTTTGTCCTTTTGTTCTGGCCTGTGACAAGGCATATGCCTAAACATGTCTCAGTTTCTGGTATTTAAAAGCATTGCTTTTTGAAATTATTTTTACAGTTTGTACATGCTTTACCTGCTTCTTTGCAAGCACATGGGGCCTCAAAGAGATGTAAACTAAATGTAAACTAATGTAAACTAAAGCACCTTCAAGTTCTTTGTGTTTTTCATCATTTTTTCCTTTGAAACAACAACATAAAATACCACAAGAAAATTCCATCCTGCGAAGTCTGCTTTAACTTGTGCTTGTTTTTAACTCATTTGGTGAAGAACTACTGCGAAGGATCTGATCACACCACAGTGTGTTTTCCAGCAATGTTCATGCAAAGGGTCCCGAGCAGAGCTGTGTGTGCCTGGTTTTCTGTGCCAAGATTAACAGTGTGGAATAGCAGCCACTCCAGAGTAAAAGATCCTTTTTGCATTTTTCCCACATTATCCCACATGAGTGAAATGTAGAAAGTCATGCTTTTGAACATATTGAGAGCCAATAGATGTTGTAACTGAGAGGCTTGAGGTAAGTGCTATTAGAAGCAGCAACCTACCTGGGTGTGAATGCAGGGCTTGAGGTACACAGGTATACGCAAAGCAATTTATCCTAAATTTTAGGATACATTTTGTAGTATGGATGTAAATGGAGAACACATTCTTCAGAACGATGCACTTTATACTATTGTTTTCCTGCTCTCTGGACTAAGGTCTCAACTGAGGGCCTCCAAAATCTTCCAGCATGCAAAGACTAGGTTAAGCATGGAGCAGAGAGATGGAAACCCTGGAGGAAGATTCGCTGTAGTAGGTCTGGCAGAATAAAAGCAGGAAAAAAGAAGTTTTTTTGAGATTGGGTGCTGCTAAGGAGTGCTGAGTGTTATATAGATGGTATCTCCTACCTAAGTTCCCAGGCAGAAGGTCAAGCATGTGGTACTTTTTGCAATCTGTTCCTCTGCTCAAGAATGGTCTTGGCAGAGACACCATATGCACAGCATTGTATTGAAAGTAGGTTTGATTATTTCCCATGGTAATAGTAGCACAGTAGATGTGGCAGTAGGTAGAGAAACATTAAAATGAGTGCAAATGGAAGCTCATTTCAGTGGTTGTTCACATTCCACTGCTCCTGTAAAAAAAGGTGGCTGGGAGATAACACCGACAGTGTGGCAGCCTGACAGCTACCTTTCTGCATTAACTTAGACTGTAATAAAGCACAGCCTTTTTGAAACAAAGTTCAAGTAGCCAGGGCCTCTCTGTGGAAATTAATTTCCTCTGGAAGCTAGTTCCACGTAACTCATCACCTACTTCACTGAACATTAGTCAGCCCTGTCGCTGGTGACAGAAATGCTTGACAGAGCTGCTGGAAAGTGGGTCAGGTGGTGGATAAAACATAGCCTGCTTCCCCGGGCTGCTTTTAGTGTGGACCTCCTGAGACTGCAGTAAATAATAAATACCTGCAGGCCACCGTGGGCACTTTGAGTGCTGTTGCATAGCTCATCTTTGGTCCATGAGAGGAGGAAATCATACAATGGTATGAATCCATGTACTAGGTACGCAGAAATAAACTTCTGGCTACCCATCTCTGTTTCTGACCTGCTATTGTGAGGGTTTTTCCTGAGTATGGGGAGCCATATACTTTTGGATGGTGCAATTTCTACCCTCATAGGCCTGCTTGCCAGGCTGGAGAGCTGAGGACTTCATTGGTGTGGTGGTAGCAGCTGTTTGTTGTCGATGCCTCACCAGTGGCACTGTTAAGAGGAGGCCTGGGGCACTGCTCCTGGGCAAACACCCAGCTGTGCCTGGTTACAGGGGGAGATTTTTGGCTGTGAGAGCAGTGTTCACTGACACAACCGCCATATCATGTCTCCCCCATAGGAAAAGGCTGTGGGCCACATAGAAGTTAATGTCTTTTAGAAGTCTTTATGAGAAGTGCAAAGCTGTGTTATTTCAGGCTTTTTAAAAGTCACGTCTTTTATTTGAAAAGGCACTTGCAAAAGAATGAAGTTTGTGATCTATTTTCGTGCTGTATAATGATCTATTCCTTTCTCTTCCTTTTCTCTTTCCCCTTCCCTTTCTCTTTTCTATTCCTCCCTAGAAAGGTTCGGAGTTTTCCTAGTTACTGTTTGACAGCTTGTTATCCGGACTATAAACACTGAATTTCAGTACTTCCAATCACTGGAAGAATCAAGGCACTGAATCATTAACAAGGCAATACTTTGTGCCAAATGTTTGTTTGTGATTAATGGTAAACAGTTTTAAAAAAAAAACAAAAAAAAAGGATTAAAATATCCTCTTTACTAAAATATTCACCCTGCAATTTTCTTCCACAAAAATGTTTGGACAACTCTATTCATACACATTTCTCTTTTTCTGTCAGAGTACTCCAAAGAATTTTTACCCTTCCTTCGTCACCACTCCACTTGGATGCCTTCTTAGTGATGGGAGACAACATCTATGTGATGCCAAAGGTGAAGTTCCATGTCTCGTTTGAGTCTTACAAACAACTTCTATCTACTGAGTGGGAGAGATCCTCTTCCTCTTTGTTCTCCTTACTCCTGCTCTCGCTTTCGGTTGTGCCCTCTCATGCTGAGCTTGTAAAACTTTTTACTGTGGCAACTTTGTCTCTATCCTGGAAGAAGACAATATTGCTTTTTTTCTGAGATAATTTGCTGCTGGATTTCTGGATTGTATAAATTCCCAGGAGCTCCCAGAAAGCACCAGAACTGGCGGTAGATAAACAAGACAGCATGTCTAGGAGTGATGTAGGGACTGTGGGACTTCCATGTTTCAACAGTGAAATGTTGGATGGGCTCAGTCATCCTGTGCTGGTTCTCCACCAAGACGGAGTCACTCATCACTTGAGCCACAGTAACTCACCATATGTGAACTCTCAGCCTGCCTCCAGAATGAAAGGTGGATGTGCTCACATAGAAATCCCCTCCTAAATGTTCAGCTGGGATGAGTGTTCCCACTGTCTCTCAAGCCACACTTCACCACAATGAGGGCTGCACTTAGGGCAGCTACCCTCTGGTAACTGTGTATTCCCTTGCTGTGGGCTGTATTCCTTCAGGGGATTCTCAGGGTAAAGAGAGGTGTGGATTTTGTCCTTCCAGAAGTCTCTTGATAGTGGTTGGTCCATGGTTACCCTTGAGGTGATGCTAATCAGAGGAAAATTTGAAGAAAGCTGCCCACACTGGAAGCGACAAGTTGCATTAGTGTATGCAAATTCCAAAGGACTGAAGAGTTATGAAATACAATACCAGTGGATCAGCTCCCATTACTCTTGCCCGGCTGTCAGCACTTCATCCCCATTGCCTAGCAGTCACATCTGTATGTCTCCCAGTTCCCTCGGTACAGGCAAGCAAGGAAACTGAGGTGTCTCCTGGGAAACAACACCTTTGTTAGGCTCCTCAGGTGATGCTACACAAAAGAAAAAAGCAGAAAGGACTTTAACAAGAAAATAGAGAGGTGCAACAGTCTGAGTAGTGTGAATGTTATGTTGTTAGATGCACACTCTTGCCTTTATTAGATTTTTTCCATTAGAGGACTGTTTAAATTTTTAAGTGGCGCAGAAGCTCATAAGGGCTTTTACTGCGTGGGTTCCCATTTTCGTGTGGGTTTTGAATGTGTGGGAAAAGCTGATGCATTAAGATCTATTTCCAGTCTTCCCCTTGGGAACTACTGATGGTCATTTCATCTTTCTTACATGACTTTAAAGATCCTCAAACCCCGCCCCTCCCCCCAAAAGGAAAAAGAAAAAAAGGGAAATAATTTTCTGGTTAGTTCCCAGTGGGAAGTCTTACAGAGGAATACCAGGGCTGAAAACAAAAAGCAGAACATGAGTTCCAAACAGCTTGGATTCAACTAAACACACAATCAGGATCCTCAAAATTTATTTTGACATAAGTTTCAAATAAAGTTCTTGTAGGGTAACAGAAAAAAAGCGGAAATAAATGATGATTTTTCAATCATGATTTGGATTAAGAATACTTAAATAGTTGTACTGATGTACAATATCTCTAGCAATATGACTGGCTTCCAGATGGGAGGGGGGAGATTATATTAATGAATTATGGGTCTGATGAAAGGTCATTCTTCTTCTGTCACATAGACTTCAAATCAGTCACTGTGTCTCCCTTGCTCATTCTTCTAATTGGAGTGCTGCATAATCCAAAATGTCTTTTCCCTTGTGTTTTGCTGATAAAGTAATTTCTAATTTGCTTGAAAACTTGTTATAGGTATGAAGAGAAGCTTAGTTGTATAGAGAAAATGCTCCTCACTTTGAAGATCTCGTTTGAAGGGCCAATGGAGAAACACACTGGAATTAAAGATATTTCAGAGAAAAAAGCAGGGAAGCACACAGACACAAGCAAAAAAGGTAAGCATCTTTTCTATTGGAGAAATTGCCTTGAAGTAAGAGAAATTATTTCCCCAGAGATAGTTTGGTCCTAGGACTCAAATTGTCACTAAACAAAAAGCCAAATCAAGAGCAGCAAATTGATTTTGCTTCCAGTGTCTTCCCTCTAATTTTTCCCTAATTAAAAAGAGAAGAAGGATGTGATAAATCCAGCTATTTTTTAGCTCACTGTTGCACTCATCCCTGAAGAACCTCTTCCCTGTATCCATTTTATTGGTGGGAAGTGGAATGAAAGCCTCTAGGTTAAATTTTCAGAGATGAACACTTGCATTCACTTTAATTGGAAAAGCAATGGTTACAAATAGTGAACATCTACTGTCTATTATTAGGGAAAGTTGTATGCCCCAACATCTATGAGAAAAGGGTCACATACATAAATGTGAGGTGTAAGCACTCAGGTCTGGTTTTGGACTGAGTGATCCAGTCAAGCACATAGAGAAACTCATGGTGGGGAGGGGAAATTAAAAGCTATATATAAAAAAACATTAAGGAGTTCACGTTGTTCTATTTGACAAATGTTTGTGTCTTTTGCGATCATCTGTTTCCTCTCCCAGTACATGGACGTGTAGAGACCACATGTTTCTTCCTGCTTTTTTAGTCTTGCACAACTTTCTTTGACCACTCCCAGGCACTCAAAGCACTTTGCACAGTACTTCCCTTTTGGCTTCTCATTTGCCAATATCTGACACCAGCATTTCTCACCCGGTTCCTTCACTCTGTTGTTCAATTGTTAAATGAACCTTTCTGCCCTGAGGTTTTTTTTTTCCTGGAGAATGGATGACAGGGGTGCACAAAACACAAGCAAGCACTGCCTGCATGTTTGGAGACAAGAAAAGCAAGGTGCCAGCACCAGGTGAAAGCTCAGGGTTTGTGCTGTGTAATTTATGTTTAATGCTACAGCAGAATCTGCTTTTTGTGCCTGGCTCTTCAAAGATGTAACTTCTGTGACATGTTTTGCAGCTCCTCTTGTGCGTGAGAGTAAAGGACATTTTGACTCACTTGAGATCCCTAGAAATGTTAAAAACAGAAAGGGAAGAAAATAGTACAAGAAAAGGCACTCATGGAACTGTTGAGGTGATATAACCAGGTGTCTTTTCATGTGTATCCTTTATTTTTCCTTCTATCTCTTCAAATTTAAACAACCTAATCCTGTGAAGGATTAAAGCTGTGATGTCCCCTTGCCATGTTTCTGTGTTCTGGGCTTTTCTCAAGAGTTAGCATTTAAGCTCTAATGAGCTTGGAGGTTTAGTGAAAGCACAGGCAGCAACTATTTACACATGAAATGGTTGAAGGGGGTGCCTTTTCCTTGGTGAAGGGATGTTATTCTTCCTTTCAGCCACAATGAAATCCCTTCAGTCAATCATATGGTCCCTTAAAGCACCTGGGAAATGGAATGTTTGATTTGTGTTCACGGAGACCTCATTTTCTCTTTCTGTGTGGGGATAAGTAGAGCTGATGCTAGAGGAGAAATGGTACAGACACAGTCCTGTTCAGAGTGCCAGTTCTGCTCTGCAGAGGCAACCTCTGCACCTCTGTGTGGTGGCATGTAGAGCTCAAGGGTTGCTTCTTTGTGAATGCCGAGGGGCTGGCACATCTGGCACCTGCTGTTACTCTTGCCTTCAAAAAGGGTGGGTTTTGAGTTCAATGGGGCAAAAAGCCTGGAGAGAATAGGAGAGTTATACAGAAAATTAGAGGATGATTAGAGATGTAGAGAACATTATGCAGTGACCTAATTTGGGAGAGAGCAGGAGAAACTCGTGCAGATAGAATAATAACCAGGAGTGCTGCCTCCCCGTGATGAGAAAAGAGAGTAAGAACAGCATTGGGTGGACAAGCACTTGCCCCTGTGTTTTCTAGAGATGCAAAGCAGTTTGCTGCAAGGCCTGTTGGCTTGATTTTACCCAGGTGAGGAAGCTGGTATCTTTCAGTGACATCAGGGTTGGGAAGCTTTATGTTGTAGCCTTCCTCTTACTATCTGATGGGCTTCATAGTGTTTGCTTAGGTCTGGCATACTTGGCAAAACAAATGTGCAATCTGTGTGTGGAAGATCTGGGGCTTTCTGGCAGCCCTGCCAGGGAGTGCATCTGATCTCTGCCCCAGTGGTTGTCCAGATGCTCCTCGGTTCAGCTGTGCAGGGTGCCTGTGCATGGGGCAGTCCTGATTCCCCAGGCTTGTTATCAGGGTGGTGACCATGGCTGTCTGCCTGCTGCCAAAGCCAATGCACCTCGCCCGTGGTTTCCATCTGAGTTGCTTCCAGGTACATCATGCCAATAGGAGAAGTTAGAGAATGTGTGTGTTTGTCTGTTGAAGGCTCGTGTTTTCTATAAGCACCTTGGCCTCCATCCAAATCGTGCTGAAGTCTGTAGCATTCTTTTTCTGAGTCTGAGAAGGTGGACCAGGCCTGTTTATAGTCAATAAAAACCCCAAGAAAGAGCAAAATTCAGGGTGAGTCTCCTTTCAACTCTAATACTTAGTCCCATTATGAATTTCGTTCAGTGTGTCTCTTCTTACAGCCATGATAATTTGACCCATGGTCCCTGCATGGAGCCCTTTGCAATCCAATAATGATTTATTAAGTTTCCCACTGTGACTAATACTTCAAAGAAAACACTCAGTGCTTTAACCCATCCTCTGCTCCACACTCTGTTGTGTTTATTCCACTTGAGATTGTCCTGAGTGTGAAAGGTAGTTAGTCATGAGGAGTCTGAACAATACTCCATAATGAGAGACAGTTGATTACCTCCTGCTCCACATGTTACATGTTCACAGAGGAGACTGTTGGAACTGAAATCCTGTCTACCTGCAGGTGCATAGAACATACCCTGGTATCACAGGCTCCTTAATGTTTCCAGGTAGGAAGAAGAGTTCTTTCCTTGCTCATGGCCTTTGTAGAAGCAACTTGCGAGAAGTGTCAGTGAGTTCTGAGTGTAATGTACTCACGTGTCTGCTGTGGAAAGGACTGGCTCCTGAAACTGGCTTTCAAAGGTCTTTCTCACTCTGATCTGACCTTCCTAGTTATTTGCAAACGCAGTTTGACATTTGGATAATTAAGCACATAATTTATGACTGAAAAGGGAGAGTATTTTTTTTTCCGCTGGTATCTGACCCAAGATGTGGAGAGGTCACGCTAATGGGAGTCCTTATATCTCTTTTCTGACTTCAGTAAACTCACTCTGAATGAGATTATGAAACTTATATTGATAAGTCTTGCCTCTGAGAGATATCAGCTATGGACAATATTGTAGTTGGTGTGGTTCAGGATGGTCTCACAGGGGTCCCTGCTATCCTTCCTTCTACATGAAGAAAATGCTTGTATTAAATATTCATGTGGGCGGAAATATTTTCTTTGTGGTTGGCACTGTGGTTACACTATAGCAAGATAACCCATGCAGTTCCTGTGAAACCACCCATCTATCTAAGAGGCACAATATCCGCAGGGATGAATAATAAGGATAGCCTGAATCTGAAATGGCTTGACAGGCCTTATTTTATTGGTCATGGCATGACCACAGAGCTGGGATGGGGAGTGGGGAGGGGATGATCATGTGAGGATGCAGTGGGAATACAACAGCACAAGCAATCACCTCTGTTGTCATGAGAAGTCAGGTTTCTGGAGAGAGCTTTCCACTTACAGAAAGCCACCTTTTGCTGTGTTTCTTGTTTTCACGTTCTCTGTAGGTTCAACAAGTGTACACACGCAAAGACAAAATCAGACCCTGCTGTTGCATTGTGGAGACAGAGAAAGCTTTCATGAACAATGAGCTGCTTTGCACACAACTCGCCCCAGCAGCCGTGTCTGTGTGCACTTGCTATTTTTGTGCCAGCACAGCAGTCCATAATCGCTGTGTGGTGCTTGGCTGTGAGCAACAAGGGCAGGACTTTTGTGTCTGAGCAACCGCAGTGGGTGCCAGGGGCTGGTGGCTCTTGTCCTGCTGGATGTAGCATGTTTAGAAAGGATATATCTACATTATACTTGTCCAGAAAAAGCTTTCTTGCTTATCCCGGGTTTTTTTTTTTGGTGTGAGTTGAACCCTTTTTATGTTAGTTTAGATACAGTTGTACTGCTCCCCCAATGTAGGGGTGTGTCTCTGTTGGTGAAGGAGTGGGTGAGGGACTAGAGGGTGGTCCTAAACTGGACCTTTGGATCCAACCCCCATGGAACTTTGAAAAAGGTCCCAGTCCCATATTGAGCTATAGAGCTCTGGGTCATGGGTGCTCTACTGCTGGCTACGGGATAGATCCACAAAACCAGCTGAGCTGTGTGACAGTAGCTAATGCCCAATGCAGAGGCCTCTCAGACCATCTCTATAACGTGCTGCAATCTGCTTGTGAAAAGCAAATCAGACCTAGTTCTTCCATTGCGAGTGCTTCATGGAGCTTGTGATAGCAGGCCGTGCTTGGGTATGACTTTGTGCTTTTTACAGCCACATTTTCCAAACCCCACATCTACTGAGTAAAAGGTGTAGATGTATTTGTACACCCAGACTGTGGGTGCCCACTCTGTGCCCACAGCTCAGCAGCATGTTTCTCTCACCATTTCAAATACAGTAGCCCTGTTTTTCCTGAGACCCTATAAACTTCCTGCAAGGACATCGAGAAAGATTTCCTGGTTTTCTTCAGATTAATAGCCCCCTAATGTCCAGTGTTCTGTTTTGGGGTACGGCTTTAGGTTGCTGTTATTTTGCATGTTCCAATGTTGCATCCAGTCCCTCTTTCTGTCTATTACAGTGAGGAATCATCCTTGTAACATTTGCCAGCACAGTGTCTGCTTTTTCACTAGGATCATTTCAAGTGAAGGGGAAAACAGACTGGTTTAGGAGTATGAGGTGTTCTCTGCCACTTTAGTGGTGGGAAAATTCCTGCCTTTCATAAGTGATTTTGTTTGGTAGCGGGTTTGAAGTCTCCTCTTTCTTGACCTGTCAGTGCAGAAGGGTTCAAATGGAAAGAAAAGGTGATGAGAATGAACCTTCTTGGCAGTGTCCATTAAAGCTACGGCCTGGCCTTCTTGCTGCTCTCTGCTTTGATTTATGGGCCCTGAGCCTTTACTGACCTGCCAAGCAAAGATGATCAGGTCAGATGAAGATCAGGCCACAGGCATTTGTTTTACAGGGACACTGAATGTCTAGGCTGTTTTGCAGCACACTGGTTGGGAGAAAGCACAATAGTTTCTCTTTTTCTATTTTTTTTCTGTTTTTTTTTTCCACATCTTCGTTTTCTCATCACCCAAAAAATGTGCTACCAGCTGAATGGTATTGAATGGTTTTCAGCCTCTAGAACTGAAAACACTCTCTGTAACTGATGCTTTGTTTTAAGACCACAGGAAACTACTTGCCACTATCCATTAATGAGCACTTGGCTAGCTGTTTGTTATCTTAAGAAAAATAGATGATGAAGCAGAAAACTCCACCATCCAGAGTCTACTGTTTTATCCCTCCATCAAACTAATACTGAACTAACTTTCAGCACAAAACACCATTTTCATTATCTGTGCTTGCTGTTTTTTCCCATCCTCATTAAAATCTGCCAGAATAAGAAAAAATGAGCTAAATCCACAGTGAGCTCATTCTGTCTGGAAAGTGGGGGAGGCTCTTCCTCCTACCAAGGGTGGTCAAGGCAAGGCTGGACTCTATTTATCCAATGGGGGAGATAACTGCACTTCAACTGAACATCAGTAGGAGCAGGACGGACTATTCATCCCACTTCATATAGGGAAAAGTGGTGGAGAAGACAGAGAGGCCAAGACACTGACCCATGTTCCCAAACTGAGCACACCAGCAGCAGAGCAGCCATCTCATCCCCACCCAACAGGCACGTCTGGCTGCAACAGCTGCGTAAATAATTTAACAGTGAGATTTATGGGCTTCTTTCTTGCTGTGGTGGCTTAGATTGCATTTAGTCACATTTACCAGGATAATTGCCCTGAACTTGTGTTCTGGTGGCATGATAATGTGTAAGAGAGGAGCTGACATCCTCAGGTCACCGATTAAAAGGGGAAAACATCTCCTTCTCCTCTCAAAACAAAGTGTGAAAGACTGTTTTTCTCTTTTATTTTTTAGATTTTATTTTTTGGGCAAGTTTTCAGAGACACAATGGAGTATGTCTCTACAGGTTGGATTGGCATCTGAATTCAAGGCTCTTTGGCTGTAAAAGCTCACTGTTTTGCTCGTTCTCACAGTAATCAAACCAATGTGTCAGTCTTGATAGTTATACTCCGTACAGAAAAGGATATG
>VWZW01004877.1:92469-154200 GCA_013397115.1 Edolisoma coerulescens | reverse complement strand
GGGGGGGGAAGTGGAGCTATCACTTGCAGATAACCTATTTATTTTTAAAAATTGGAAAAAATTCACTTTTGTTTATTTTCTGCTCTGAGTAATTGAAGTATTTCTGTTTTCCACAGCCATTTTCTGACATGCAAATAGCAATTTATTTTTATGTGTGATAAATCCTTCCTGTGTGCTTTCCACTCTGTGAAACAGGGTTGGGGGAAATATGCCTTTTTCCATGAAAATACTAATGACTGAATTAAAGCATGACTCAAGTGGGCACTGTTCTAAGCAATAATATCAAAGTTGTCACAATTGTGTGTGGGATTTAATGTTCCTGCATGATACTTGCGTTTAGTCTGCTGCAGATCCATGAGTCAAGGCAACTGTTAAAATCTCTCCAAACCTTAGGTGGGGCCCAAATGCCTTATTTTGAGGGGTTAATAGAGTCATTTGAAGACATAATAGAGAACTGACTGCAAAACAGGGCCAGCTGGGAGCATAGGTGATGTGGGCTGCTGCCTTGGGCAGCAGCAGCCTGCCAAGGGCACAGCAAAATGGTCATGTCTTCATCGCTTGCTCTGCCTCTGCCAGCGCCTGGGGAAATCAGGTTTGCTGCCGGTGCCAGGGCAGGGATCAGGGTGAGTGTGTGCAGACTGGGGCCAGCTGCTTTCAGCGGTCACTGCTCCTGCCTGGCGAGTTACCTTCTGACAGCAGGAGCTGCCTGTCATCAGCTGTATGGGGTCACGGTTTAAGGGCATGCTTTTCCCTGGTGAACATACACCAACTGTGGTGGCTTTTTCAAATCCTGCAAGATTTGTACTGTGTGTGAGCATGGGTAGAGTCTCTGCTATGTCCCTGCTACCAGTCTGTGGTGAAGCCTGGCTCCCCATCCTCCTCTGTTCTCTCAGCTGGATTTTGATTGGGTGCCTGGTGTTCCCATGATGGCAGGTGATGATGGAGTTTGGAGCTCTGACAGCTCTGCAGTGAACACAGGGTGATTATATTTTCCAGAAGAGGATGTTGTTTGAACATTTTTTAGTGCATTTCAGTGTAAAAGTAAAGTAAATTTTATTACAGTGCATAGAATTTATGTCATGAGAAAAAAAACTTCATTGAAAGTTCAGGCCCCCAGGGACATGAGTGTGATGTTTTGGGGTCAGTGTTGCTTGTGGCTGACAGGCTCTTTATTGCTTTGACCCTCTTTGTCCATGCAGATAAATCTTTGTTATGAACTACTCGACTCCCCTTTACAACATAGTTGTGTCTTCCATGATATTCGGCAATGCTGGAACTGTGCAGCAAACTAGGTTTAGGGATAACTCTGTTATCTCTGGATACAGAACCCTCTGCACAACACAAACGTCAGTTCAGAGTGGCTTTCTAAAAGATGTGTTCAACTTTCATTGTTTCATTTCGTGACTTCTTTCTTCACTAAGGATTCTTACTGAAGCAGAAGTACAGTCCCAGCAGTGTACTCAGAGCCTGAAGCAGAGAGCTAAACAGTTCCTCTGGGCAGAAAATGCTGTGTTCCAGCTGGAAAGGTGTCATTCTCTGGCAGCCCTCACCCAGTGCCTACACGTGCTCTTCATGAAGTTGTATTGGAAGCAATTGTGGGTACTGCAGTATTGATTGGTTTCAGGAGCAGAATGGAATGTATTTCCTTTGAGAGTTTGAAAGCCAGAAATCGTTTTTCAGTTGGCTGTAGGTTGGATATCATTACTTCCGAAAGCAGCAGCACAGGGCAGTGTGACTGGCTTGGAACAAACATCCCAAGAAGTGCTTGCTTGGGTGGAGATCCAAGCACTTACTTCCCTTTTTTTACATATTCATAGAAGTATTTGTATGGGGGAATATGTTGACAATTTTTAACCTGGATTCCGCTAAATAATGTCGTAACAGTCATCTAATACTGACAAAAAGTGGTGTCCGGGTACCAGAGACTGGCAAATACAGGGTTATTGAGTGAATTTCTTCTAGTAGCTATAAAAGGTGAAAGTTTCTCCTTTGTTGTTCTAAAAGCCAGCATTAAAGCCAACATGGACCTTATCCATCTTATGCATCTGTTTTAACAGATATTTCTGTACAGTTGGAAATTGTTAGTTCAGTGTGGCTGACCCAGAGAGCTCTCATCAGTCAGCTGATGTGTGGCTGCTGAACACATGCCTTCTTGTAACCTGTCCCAACTGCACAGGAAGACACATCAGTGTAAACCGCTCCCTGATTTTCCTCTGTGTGATAAACCATGTATGTGGTGTAGCATCAGATAAGAGAAAAATCCAGGTCAGTGGAGCTCTGTGGTTGTTTGTGGTGAGATTTCAGAGGTAACTGCTTCCGGTCACTTGTATTTAAGCACCTGAAGTAAGATCTTGTTCAGTTTTCAACTGAAATAAAATGCCCTACTTTTGTGTGTGACTGAGCAAGACCAACAGGAAAAAAATAAAGGGAGACTCTTTGGAAAACATATCTATGTAGAATATCTGAAACTTGGCAGAAATGTTTCCAGGCTTTCCAGCTACGTGGTTAGCTCCATGTTCAGAACAAAAGCAGTGTCTCCCATTGTTACTGTATCAGATGTGTATGCATTTACTGGTACTTCGGTAGTGAGTGAGGCAGTAAATGTTATTATCTACAAACATTTTGGGCTTTACATAGAAAGGAGCATATTTGATCTCTTCAACATATGGGATTATGGTATGCAAGATGAGTTCATACTTACTTTTAAATATGCTACTATTTTATGATAGAAAGTATCTGGCTCAAGCTGGCTCCTCAAGACGGGGGAAGCCTCTTCTGAAAAAGTCTGTATAACTCTGATGGATGGACAAAAGGCCTGCAAGCCCTTTGGATTGCTGCAGGTTAAAACTGGGAAGTTTTTTCCAACCTAATCAATTCTATTTTTCTATGATTCTAAAATAAATTAATCCAACTGTTAATCCAGCACTGCCATGTTCACTGCTAAACCATGTCCCCAAGTGCCACATCTACATGTTTTTTGAACACTTCCAGGGATGGTGATTCCCTTTTATTCCCCTCCACTGACCTGGATTTTTCTCTTATCCAATGGTATACCACTTCCCTAGCCAGCCTATTCCAATGCTTAACCACATTTTCAGTGAAGAAAATTTTCCTAGTATGTAATCTAAACTCCCCTGGCACAACTTGAGGCCATTTCCTTTCTCGATTGCTATCTGAGAGAACAGACCACCTCCCACCTGGCTACAGCCTCCTTTCAGGGAGTTGTAGAGAGCAGTAAGGTCCCCCCTGAGCTTCCTTTTCTCCAGGCTAAACAACCTCAGCTTTCTCAGCCACTGCTCACAGGACTTATGCTCCAAATCCTTCACCAGCTTCATTGCCCTTCTCTGGACATGCTCCAGCACCTCAGTGTCTTTCTTGTAGTGAGGGCTCCAAAACTGAACACAGGATTCCAGGTGCAGCCTCACCAGTGCGGAGTACAGAGGGATGATCACTGTCCTGGCCACACTATTTCCTGGTCCTTTCCTGGCCACACAGGCTAGGAAGCCAGGACAGGGCCTTCTTGGTCACCTGGGCATGTGCTGGCTCATCTTCAGCTGCTGTTGACCAGTACCCTCAGGTCCTTTTCCACTGGGCAGCTTTCCAGCCATTATTCCCAAAGCCTGTAGCACTGCATGGGATTGTTGTGACCCACATGCAGGAATGGGCATTTCACCTTGTTGAACCTCATACAACGGACCTCTGCCCATCCACCCACTGGACTTGACCAATCCTAGGCATGAACCAAATGACTGTAGCATCAAAGAGGCTTCAGTACCTGATGATGAACTTGAGGTCAAAGTGCAGCTTAAAAGGAAAATCAAGTGATTTTCAAAATATATGTTCTTCCTGAATAGGTTGCATTATTGCAGAGGTAGGTACTCTGAGTAATTCTAAGGCACTTGTCTCTGTTATCTAAGCCCTGGTACTGCCATGGCATTGCCTTATGGCAACAGGAGCAAACCACTGAATGATGAATATTTAATGGAAAGGTTGACGTGTATCTATGGTGAATCATTTGCTACAGAATTGTAAATAAAACAGTAT
Source organism: Edolisoma coerulescens (assembly GCA_013397115.1). NCBI lineage: Eukaryota > Metazoa > Chordata > Aves > Passeriformes > Campephagidae > Edolisoma > Edolisoma coerulescens. The sequence goes on along the minus strand of VWZW01004877.1, from coordinate 150,156 downwards.
TTTTAATTCACTGCCTAGGGCTGTTTAAGTATACCATGTATGAGTTATGTCCACAGGGGAAAGGAGCTTAGGTTAGAGTAGCCCTGGCTGAAAATTTACAAACATATAAATATATATTTTTATTTGATAGGGATAGGAGTTTTCTGGATCAATTTTCAAGATAGGTATGTGTATGTTTATATGTCTTCTCAAGATCGAAAGCAAAATGTTTGGATGTGCCTGGTTTAAATTCAGTTGTCCAAACCCCTGATTTGTCCCCTCATCCTTTTCCTCTGCTGTGTGTGTGTGTTTGCATTAAACCAGTCTTCATGTAGGTAGTCACACTGTATTTTCTCGCTTTGGACTTCTCACCTCGGTCCAGGTGGATGGTGCTTTTTCATTTCCTTTTATTCTCCTTCACATTGCTTCATACACATCCTCTGAACCCCGCACCAAATACAGGCCTTCCTCATGGACTGGAAGTGCTCTGATCATAGTCTGCAAGCTGTTCATGAACACAAGTGGATTTCTGCCCACAGCTAGCTCTCCACTGAGATGAGGTGTCCTCGTATGTGAGCAACTGAGATGCAGATGTTACAGCTGTTACTGCCTGATGTGCCCACTAATCTTTAATTCTGTATCTGGGATATGGGGGACCAAGGTACTTATGATTTTTTTCTCTTCTTGCATTCACATTTAAAGCACAGCTCACATTGACCTTCAGTGGGAATTCTTATGCGTTATCCATGTACCAAATGTCCCAAAATGGACACCTGGCAAATGAAACACAAGTACATTGAGGATGCTCAATTGGAAGGAGTTTTGGGCAACTCTGGGATGTAGAAAAGCTGTGCCCAGAGACAGGTAAAATCTCTTTTTTCAGAGTGGTACAGAATTGTCACTACTACAAACCTACCCTTTCAAGGGGATTTGGGAAACTACTCCATCTCTCTGTCAAACTTATTGTTGGAATTACAGCTCTTCTCCAGGTCAGGTGTTTTGGCTGTGCCCCTCTTTGGTGTTGACCAAACTTTTGACTGTCAGCCCCTCTCTCCGCTGCTCACTTTTAGGGTGAGGACCTCTGGGCCTGAACAAGAGAATTTTCTCCTCAAAACCTGAAGCATTTCCATAACTTCCCTATGGACTTCTTTCACAGCTCCAGAGGTTCCCATACACAGGACTTGGCACATAGGTGTTTTTTCCTTTCTGCTGCCACACTCTCCTAATGACCTAGCAGGAGGGGATTTAGGGCAAGAAGAGGGCCTCTTGCTTTATCCTATGAAGCTTCCAGGTCTGTGTGAACACGCAGGAGAGCAGTCCATGACACCTTTCATTTGGATAGGTACCTTATCTCCAGGTTTATCATCAAAGGGAAGCACCACACATCTCCCAACTTCTGCGATTGTAAAGCCCTATCAGACCAGAGTCTGCTTTAACATTCTCCCTTTGTGTCCGAAGTTAAATTCATCCTATACACTGAAGGTGGCTGGAAACTGTGGCAAAACACTGTGTAGCTGAACGTTGGATCCTGGAGTATACAATACACGGGAAAGAATTAGGGTTTTCACAGGCACCTCCTGACTTTTTGGGGGCTAGAATTCACAACACTTTATTTCTTTGAGCTGAGGGTTATGTACCATGCGCTTGAACTTTCTGAAGGAAGGGAACTAGCTTCTGCAGCTTGCCTGAAAATGGGAGGTTTTGTTCAGATTTTGCTCTCTGCGGTTTCTTAAGACTGACTTTATTGAACACCTTCCTTGACAAGTAGCCTCATAAGTTCAAAGCAATGTGCTACAAAATAGCACTAGTATGGAGATCAGTATCTAGCAAGACTGGCTTTTTAAGTGCTGTAGAAAAATAGCAAGAAAATAAGCATATGTGAGACCAGAAGGACATTTATCCTAGTGGCAAGTCTCAAATGTGCTCATTCAAACTTAGTGTGACATACTCTGAGGACCCAGCCTAATGGCAGAGACATTAAACTTTAGCATTAAGGGAGTGGACTGTTTAAGTTGGCTGCAAGGGTACCCAAGAGGTTTTATTATTTTTGCCTATGGTATTTGTGGTGAAGCAGCTTCAGTTTTCTAGGAATACATCTTATTTTGTTTCCTTCTGAGACTTCTCCGTTATAAGAAGTTGTTGATTTAAAACTATGCAGGAGTAAGCAAACAGTAAATTTCTCAGAAATGTTTCCATTCTGTTTTTCCAAATGTTGTAGGCATCTAAAAATCCCTCATTGTTCCATGTGACAGGAAGGCAGAGCAGAAGATCAGTTTGGGGTTTTGGCAAACACTGCATATTCATGGGGCCAAAGAGAGTGAGAATAACTTGGTATCGCAGCAGCCAGGGAACAGACACCCCCAATTTGTTAGAAGAGGAACCAGGAGAGACTCAAAAGCCCTCTAGCTTCTGACTTCAAAATAGTTTGGTGGGTGAGAAATTCTCTTAAACGAGATCAAATCCTGCTCCTGTTTCATTAGAAAGGAGAACCCTGGTCTCCAGTGTCCTAGTTGAATACCTGGAACTAGTGGAAAACAGTAAGAGACTCTCCACCCCCGACTCCCACTGACTTGGTGTGAAGCACACATGTGGAAAGTTCCTCTTTGTCATTTTCCTTCTGCTTGGATTCACACAAGAAGTCTGATTCCAGATTGATTTAATTTTCCTTTCTCCTGAATTTTGGTCCTTCTGAGGGGGATCCATCCCAGTGCCATTGACTATCACTTCCTCAAGCCACTGACACCAGCCTTTGCCTCGCAGTTCCTTGCAGGGCTTGCTGAGCCCCGAGGGGGTGGCAGTGAGGGAGGCAGCCAGAGCTGCCTTAGGCAGTGCTGCCTTTGAGCTGCTGCTGCTTCAGCACTCAGCCTGACAGAGAAACAAACTGGAAATTATTCAGGAGCATGAACCAAAGTGGAGGTGCTCCTGGTACCAGTGGCATCCCAGAGGCCTTTGGCAGAGGTTTATAGATGTCAACTTTTGTGTTTCCTTGGTGAATGAGTCACTGTGGCTGTGCTTAAATCCTTAAAATGTCTTTTAAGCCTTCACAACAGCATTTTTTCCCTGTTCGTGTGGCTACTTTCAAATACTAACTTCAGGTACACCCAGGCTTTTGCAAATTGATATGAACTCTCCTCTGCTGGGTTGAAGCCAGGTTTGACCCAGAAACTGTTTAGCTATGTTAGCAAAGTCCAAAACGTGGTCTAATCTCTCTGGCAGGGTTTAAAAGCTTAAGCTCAATTTTTTTTAGGTGGCTTGCCATTCTAGGAGTGTGTTCTTGTGCAGATGGATCAAAATAGAGGGAGACTGAGCTTGCAGTTACTTGCAAAGTCAGGCTGACTTTATCCTACGAATTTGCAGTATAAGAAACAACAAACCTAAATAGCATGTCAGATCTTGACTCCATTTTTCATTGCTTCTCCTGTTCTGGGAGAGCTGCTACCTTGTCAAAATATGATGTGTGCAGAAGGAAATACCAAAAAGGAAATCAAGCAACAAATGAGATATTCTCATCATACTGAATTTTGTGGTGGAAGATGGGACTATTCCCTGGGACATCATGGCATCGTATGTAACTTTAAACTTTCCCACTGCCAGTTTTTTTGTGTTAATATTTGGGTGCTCTGCTGAGTTGGCACTGCCGGATGCAGGTTGTTCCTTATCCGTTACTGGCAGGAAATGTTGCACCAGAAGGGTGGATACTGGGCACCCTGGCTGCTGGGCACTTGCAATAGGAGATAATTTCCTGAGTGGCATGAGACAGCATGGTTTGTATATCATGTAAAAAGCCCAGCTCTTGTGGCATTTTCCTCTGGTTGCTAAGTCCACTGCAGAAGAGTAAAAACATATGACACTTAAAAATAGGATATATCCTCAACCATTGCAAACGCCATCTGTTCTCAAAGAAACAACTGGTAGAAAAAAATAACCTTGGGTTGAAACCTTGCATGAAGTTGCCATTTAAGATAAGCGGGGTTGGCTTTGTTATTTTTATTTTTTTGGAGGTGTGGAGAAGGGCTGTTTGATGGCAACTGAAAGAAAACAGATATGTGGAACTGGAGTGTGCGTGTTACAGACGCACAGAGAAGTCGGGTCTTGAAGACCTGTTAAAACTCTGGGACCAAGCATCGCAGTGACACTGGAAGGAACCCATGCGCTATTTTAAATCAATTCGTGCAGGTGACTGCAGCAAGGTGTCTGCCCACCACCAGAAGGTGGTTTCTAGGGAAAGTGTCTACATCACTAGTCATAAACAGGTAAGACCTAATTTTCCAGTTGGACGCAGTTCTCTGGTGAATGGTATGGCTTCCTCACCCATTCAGACTCCATCCAATCTGGTAGTGAGGAGTGAATCAGTAGCTTAGGGAATGCTGACTCCATCCCTGTATGCTGCTCCCACAAAGCACACCCACAGCCATCGCCTCTGGTAACAGGAGCAAAGAGTCGGAGCTTTGGCCATTCCCAGGAGTCAGCACTGCTTCTTCTGGACCTGTCAGGGTGTGATTAAGTGACTGAAGAGAATTTCGTGTTCACATTGTGGCAATTTGCTGTCCCCCATGGAACTTCAGTAACTAGTCATACCACCTGCCCCAAGTCTGATGAAAAATCCTGAAAGCCCCCTAGTGAACTTGGTCACTTGTGCTGTTTTGGATACCCTTCTGAGAAGTCAGGTGGATACCTTTAGCATATACCTGTAATTTCCTTTGGTGCCAAAACTGAAGGCAAACAGGAGTAACTCACCTTCTTTGCATGAGCTGATGGCTTCAGAGCATCTGTGGGCTACATGCAGGTGCAGAAGCACATGAAGTCAGCAGGCCTCAGTAGCAACATAAAGCCTGTGTCTTGATAGTCTTGTATGGATTAGAAATTTGAAAACGGGTTGGCTGCATTTCAATGCATCTGCCCCTACTCTATACTAATGTGATGAGCAGCTGACTTGTACTTAAGACACATGCCAAGAAACTGTGCATGAGGTAAAGGGAACACTGCATGGTGTTTGCTCAAACAGAATAGTCATGTTCCAAAGCAGTGTCCTAATCCTGTCAACCTCACTGTTTTTATGAGTTCCAACTGGGACAACATGGTGAGGTAAGAAAAGGGTATTTTAATGAATAGGTTTGATAGTGATATTTCTGACTAGTTTCTTTTTTTGCATCTCACAGCACAGGAATAGCTGCAGTGATGTAATGTTGCTATTTAGAATTGTTTTCAAAGTGTGTTTTGAGTTTGGTGTCTGCAGTATTGAAAATTTTGCTTTGGAAATGAGTGCACCTAAGGTAAAGGCTGTGTGCGTGCATTTTCAGGCTCTGTCTCTCTGAATTTGGACTGCCATGCTTCTGATCTTCTTATCTCCAGTCTGAACACCAGAAGATTTGAAGGGTACTAGCTTGTGCTCGGCTTTTGTGACAAGCAGATGAGGGATGGGACAAATCTACTAAATACATTCTCTGCTTTGCAGGGGAGTAAGGGAATAACCTGCTTGCCAGTGTTTGGTCCTAGTAGACCTAACTCCTGAGATAAAGACCTTTTGGTACTTACACCAGGGAATGAGTAATTCTTTTGTGATGTGCTGCCACAGCACATTTCTGTGTTCTGGCCTTAACTGTGCAGCAGCAAAACCTGGCTGCATTGCCCCACAATAGAGCAAAAAACCACTGTGATTTTGAGGGTAAACTCCGTGGAAGCATGAGGAGTGATGTGGCTGGCATAGTTCACAGTGGTGAGAGCAAGCTTCTGATTTCATAAGTGATGAGACAAAAAACTTCAGTTTTGCAAGAACTTTTTTTTTTTTTTTGGTCAAACTGTTTCATACTGGAACAGTGTGACTAATTTACCACTCCACAGGGAGGGCAATAACACCCAGCCCCATTTGAAACAAAGTATGCTGTTCTTGCAACACAACTCATACTTTTAGATTTGAACCTTGAATGTGGGTCAACTATAGTAAACGTTTTAATACTCTAGCAATATTTCAAACACACTCTGCTTTTGTCTACCAGCTTTTCCATTTCTTGATGCTGATGGTCTTGATCTTCCATGGTGGAAGTTCAATATCTCTCTAAAGTTAATAAATCTTCTGTACTCTGAAATGTTAGATCAGCCTTATTATTATTAAATTTTTTCCAGCTGTCAAGCTTAATGCATTTTTCAAAGCATCCTCCTACTTTAAGGTAAAGTTGTGAAAAGTGATTATGTAACAGTGCACATATGTCTACTATACATGTATCTGATTGTGAGATACCAGGACTGAAAACTAAATTCTCTAAATCTGATGGGAGTTCACCCCTTCTCACAGCTTTAGATCTACCTGCGAAGTTTGTAGCATCTTTTTAATGGGTTCAGTGAAAGCTCTGGTTTGGGGCAATACTGACTTTTGCCCTAAAATGTATGATTTGGCTTGTAGTAGGTTCCCACCATGGGCTCCTATGTCTGCATCCTGTCACATTCTCTTCCGTGACTTCCAACTCACGTTTGCCATTCTGCCTAATATTTAAACAAGTTCATTAGTTATGGCCATGTTTTAAAAACATAAACTGCATTTTTCAGGCTATGGACCAACATGTTAAAAACCATCTGTGATATCAACTGCTCAACTTATGCTCTCCGAAGAGCCTGCTTTACTGAAGGCGAATGCTCTGCACTTACAGAAAATAAAGATGGTCATTAAGTTCCTCAATTCACTTTTGAATATTTCAGCTAAGACTGAAATAATTACAGCTTTTATTGTATGTAACCCTCTGGGTTCTTTTGTAAATGTGGCGGGGTTAAGTGCTTCTGTCATTCATCCCAGTTATTTGTGAGCCCAAACGTGGAGTTAGGTAACTCGCTTCAAACATACGACTTTGAAAACAGGTGATGAGAGTGGTGAGTGAAAACTAAATGAAATTTCACAGCCTGAGGCTTAGGCAAAATGTCCCTTTGGCTGTTCAGGTTAATGTCATTACCATGGGAGGCTTCTTTTTCCTGAAGCATTTATTCCAGATGTGTTTCTTTAGCTTTCTGCTCTGCTTGGCTGACTATTTGTAGTCAATCCTTGCTCTTTTGTACATAAATAAGTTGAATTGTTAGAGCTAGAATTAGGAATTATCTTAGGCCATTGAAATGGTCTCTAAAGAAGGTAAAAATACTTCTGAGGAAAAAAAAAAAAATTCCAGGTTGGATTTTGTAAGCCACACTGGTATGGCCATGCTGAGGGTTGCCTGAAAGTGTAGCTGTGTAAAATGCAGCAAAGCTGACATGAAAGTGAAAGGGAAAATGAATGTCAAACAAAAATTCTGTGTTTACAAAGTCACCTTCTGCACTGCAGGGACACTTTAAAGAGGAACATTAAGGGTGATAAACCTTAGCTGTAGAGCTCCTCTGAATTTTAGTCCTTTTAAACATATTTGATGTTCGTACCTTATGCCATATTAGAACAACAAAGGACTCCTCAAAACAGCAACACAAAATGCTGCCAGCTTAAGGTAAAAATTCTCAAAGACTTTCTCATTTCTTCCTCATTATGTCCTGTTCCTGCCCTCAGTCACTGTAAGTGGTGGCAATCTCAATTTTACCATTGAAGCAGATGGGCTTTCTGCAAGTCACCAAGGATTTCTACTCTTGTTATTTAGTTCAGAGAAAAAAAATAAAAACCTCCTCCCCTGCCCTCCCTCCATCTGGGCTGTTAGCTTTTTAGACTAATGCTTGGATGTACTCCTTGGCTAATGGAACCCTATCTTCAGATCTTCAGTTGTGTCTTTTGTTTCCCCCACCCCCCCAAGAATTTGAGCACTTCAGACTTCTTCAAGGATTCCTGGTTGGAGCAAAAGCAATTGCAGCAACAAACCAAGCCAGAATACTTTCATCAAGTCTGCAGGTCACATAGAAACCCAGTGTGTGTCTTCTGCAGATGTGCAGATCCAGTGCAGAGTCCCAGCTCTCACTTCTGCCTGGGTGTGTCTCTGCCTCTTGGAAGTGACAGACTCACAATACATGCCCTGTACTTTTGCCTGGGGCAGCTTTACCCTCTGCCCGAGCTTCTGAGTGCATGGCTGTGAACAGCCACCATCACGTATTATAAATGTGTTTTCTCGTATTTCAACTGCTACAGTAAAAATTAATGCTTCACCCCTGGTCAGGAACCAAGACTGACCTTAAAAAGCTGTAGACTCAGTTCTTATTTGTACTCAGACCCTTTTTTATGCGCTTGTTGTGCCATCAACAACGGAAAAGGTCCTTTGCCCTTGCAAGAATGCTACAATGGGTTTTGACATGCATAAGAATCAGGAACCAAGTATCTCCAGGTGCTGAAAGATTTATGAACATATATTTAGCTAAAGGACAGATGACCACAGCATTACCTGTTTTTCTAATGCTTTTTTTTTTTTGCAGTCAGAGTAGAATGTTGAATGAAGCAGGGTGTCTGAGGGCACACGATTATAAATTAGGGCTGACAGCCTCACCTTCTCTACCCACACTCTGGCAATTATGTAAATTCCCCACTGCTCCAAATCCAGCCAACATGGAGCATAGGCAGTGGAAAGTTGGAGTCTGTGCCAGCCTGTGTCCATGTACCCTTCAACTTTTCCCAGTTACCCTCGTGACTTGGGTGTCTCTTGCAAAGCTGCGGTCAGCCACTCAGTGTGACCCATTCTTCCATTAAAGATTTAGATATCCAGAATATATGTCTTCTGTTGTTAGTTGTGGCTTCTTGCAGTTCTGGAAATCCCAGTGTCGCCTTCACACAAGACAGTTTTGACCATCACAGTTTGGGTAGGACATGTTGAATCACACTGTACAAACCATCTTTGGTCATGCATGCACTTGGCAGTTCACTGAGATTTGCTCAGCCATCTGCTTCCACCAGTTTCTTCCTCAGAAGAACAGCTTATCACCTTGGTCAAACAAGACCCCAGGCTCACTCTGTACTTCTATCTGTTCCTAGAAATGACTGTTTTCATGTCTGATTACTTTGGGGTCAGAATTCTCTGATTAGTTGTGAGCATCTTGTCATATGAGAGATCCACATTTTTTGGCTCAGTCTGGTTCATTACTGATAGAATACAGAAATTAATACAAGAATGTAAAACAGCTTTGGGACTGGGATGGTCCCCACATTTCAATTTCGTATGGCTCATGTGTATTTTTGTAGAAATACCTGTTGAAAATATTTATAAAACTTCTGTGAACTGTTTCAGTTCTTACTTGCAACATTTATTTCTGTTTTTTTTTTTTTTGTTTGGATCACCTTAAAAATTCCCTTTTCCTCTTGGGTTCCCAGCTCACCACACGAGTATGTCGGCATCCATGATAAGATAAAGAGACCTCATTAAAACACCTTTCTTTTTAAATTAGTTGGGAATACCAAATTCTGATGGTATAGTTGGTGGCTGACTTAACAAGATAGCAAAGTGTCTTCAGAGCGGAGGTCTGCTGCTGTGCCTGGCTGATTAGCTTTCCTGTCATATGGCTGTGTGGTCATAGCTGAAATTAAAAAGATGACTGCATGGTCATAGCTGAAATTAAGATGTCAAAGTAAAATATCCTTCACTTTGCTGGAGTGTGTGACCAAGTTAATTGGCAGCATGGATTTGCTGCATGACACACAGAAGGCCCATCTTGTTGCCTTTCACAATGGGACACTGTAGAGGCACAGAACATTATTGTTGAGAACACTCTCAAATTCGTTGCCATTATGACACTAGCTGATCATGTGAAGATGGTCTGAATTGTGAGGTAATATTCTGCTTACTGAGAGAAATGTCTGAACAGAAACGCAAACTGCCCTTGTACTGGTTGATGAAGTTGCCCAAGGTTCCCAGAAGCCAATGGGAATCTGAAAGTGTTACCTTAGTGAAGAGAAGGAAAAAATGTAGTCCTAGGACTCAACTCATGTTTAGCTATGCTTTACTTAAGCAGCTATTTCTTTTCCTACTTTTAGGGTATACTAGTAAAGCAGATTTTGGGTTAAGATCTTAATTTCTTTTTCCTAGCTCCTAGCTAGGAAATAATGTCCTTTTCAGTGAACCTCCTTTCTTTCCAGCCTGTAGTCTGCAGTCTCAGATGGTAATAATGATTTTAATATTTCTGGCTGAGAAATGTAGTCATTAATATTCTCACGGAGAACTCACAGCAGTGACTGTAAATTACATGATACTCTGGAAACACAGCAGGAGGTGTTTCCTTCCTTGGGCAGTTTATTACAGGGCCTTCATCCCGTGGCATATTACCCATATTTAATTTGCATGTTGAGTAATATCATTGTGTCAAGCAACAGCGTTCTCCTGGCTGGTGAGAATGCCTGCCCACGACAGTGAGCTATCCCTCATGGTCTGTGGCTTGTCCTGCATGAGAGCAACAAGATAACAAGTCAGGGCTGAGATTTTCAAACTCCTCCTAGGGATTTGCCTACTGGTTTTAATAGGACTTATGAGGATTAACTCTTCCTCAGCCTTGAAGAGATCTACCCTATTGTCTTTACTGAGAGCAATGTCAAAGGTTTCAAGAAGTTCCTTTCCTGTGGCCATTGTTTTGGGTGTGAGATGTTATCATTGGCAGATGGGATTTTTTATAAATAATCGTAGAATCAGATTAAACACTTCGTGGACATTAAAGAAGGAACCCTGTCTGAATTTCCTGGGTTCAGTCTGAGGGGAGTATATTTAGCTGGGATGACTGCTTTACTGGGGACCATTGTAGGAGTTGTTTGAAATAACAGTGGCAAAGAACAATGACTGTTGCTTAATCAGAACAAATTAAGACACATTTGCCTAATGAAGATATATTCAGCTGGAGCCAAGTCATTAAGTGGTGCTTAAATTCATATTACAGTCTAAACTTCTCGAAGTTTCCAAATAAGTGTTAAATGAAGATGTAAAGCAACAAATGTAATTTTGAATTGTTTTTTTGGTTAGTTTTTTTTTTTTGTGTTGTATTTTTACATCTCTTAAAAACTACTTAGACCAAGGTTTCTAATAGCTTTTCTGTTTTACAGCTGTTAAAATACAACAATTTACTGTTCATCGAGGTGCCTCAGTTCAGAGGATTTTAGTGCATTGTTATTAGCATGTAAAAGTACAGTTTTTTCATGTGCCCCAAGTTCAGGGTTTTCCTCTATGGGCAGTTTTTCTGCATATGCTTGCAAAAGCTGTGACACAATAGTGTGTCCCAATGTCAGTCACCTGGCGGAGCAGCAGGTGGAGGAGGTGATGTTTTTGGGTGCTGACCCATGCTCAGCTTGTGGTTTCAGAAAACAATACCCAGCCTTTTGCTACCACAGCACTCATCTCTGAGGTAGGTGGGGAGGGACCTCCATGCACATGGAAATAAAGGCACCAGAGTGCTGGGTTGGAGGGGAAAATCCCTCACAGAAATGGAGGAGTTGGTGGAGTTGCTGAAGAAGTGGGGCAGTGGGACTTCCCCCTCTCTTTCTTCTGTATTTTCAAGACCCCATCAACATGCCATCCCCATGGTGACAGGGAGGAGGCCTGAATGACGAAGTTGCTCAGCATTAGTGTGATTCCCACCTGAACATTGCCTGTGAAAAACTACATCTTCCTGCCAATAAATCAGCTGCCTTTGAGGTAAAGAGAAACCCAGAGGTTGTATGTGTACAGGCACAGGTAAGAGAAGGCAGATCACATTCTGTGTGATAAAATGAGATCAAAGACATATTAGTGCGAAAAGTCTGACATTGAACAGACCTGTAATGTCTGTCAAGTGGGATGTTAAGGTGTCAGATAAGTTTTGCCCACAAGTATTTTCTCTCTGGTATTTTGGGTCAGGTGCATTGGTTTAATTGTGAATGAGAACTGGAAAGCATTGTTTAGGAGATCATATAAATATTTGTAGGAAATGACCCTGAGACTCTGTTACCTTAGATCAACAGCTTTATTTTAAAGTCACACAAGTACACTCTGTGCTGCCCTGAAACATCAGTCTCATTTGGCTAAACTTCCTGAAGTAGATAACCTTTATTTTGCCCTCAGAAGGTATTTGGTTTGGTTCTACAAAGACAAGTTGATAGTTTTGACAGATGGATAGACTTGTTACGTCCCTACTTGTATGCCAGTGAAGGTTTGAAAGCACTTACACCTCTTATCTTTCACACAGTCCTGAGATAAAGGAAGATTTCCATCAAGCATCTTCCTGGCTCTCGGATCTAAGGTCAATGATGCTCCTACTCTTTTACTGTGACATAATGCTATAAAGCCATTGCAGCTACCAGTGTCTAAATGAGTAGGCTGAGGTCCATGCTTTGCCAATTTTCTCCCCAGCAGCGTAGGGCTGATTTTCCCTGTAATCTGGGAGGATGCACACTGGGTGATTTTCCCAGCCTTGCTGCAGTGTGGTGTCTCAGCTGGCAGAGCAACATGTTGTCATGGGGCAGCAAGCCAGGTCTGAGGATATCCATGTACACCCTCCTTCTCCACCTATGCATTCGTTTGTTCATGCAGAGGAACTGTGTCCTAACTGCTGCACAGTGGGTGGACATGGGGGCTCTCTGCAAGGCCATGGAGGAAAATGGGCATGGCTCTGGTGGCTGTATGCCAGAAAGTCAAACTTCTCAGAGCATCATGATTTATACCTGAGGGTAATAAATGAATGAGGCTGGGGGAGCAGCTCTGTGGAAAGGGGCCGGGGGTCCTGGTGGACAAGAAAAAGCTCAATATGAGTGAGCAGTGTACTGCTCCTGCAGCAAAGAAAGCCAACAGGATGCTGGGCTGCACCAACAAGGGCATCACCAGCAGAGATGGAGAAGTCATTGTCCCTCTCTGATTGGCACTTCTCAGGCTGCGCCTGGAATACTGTGTTCAGTTTTGGTCCCCACTATGCAAAAAAGCTGTGGACAGGCTGGGGAGGGTCCAGAGAAGGGCCACAAAGATGATCAAAGGCCTGGGCAGCCTGCCACATGAGGAAAGGCTGAGAGAACTGAGTTTGTTCAGCCTTGGGAAAAGAGCCCTAGGGAGACCTCATCACCATGTTCTAGTATTTCAAGCGTGGTACAAAGAAGATGGAGATTCCTATTTGCAAGAAGCCACATGGAAAAGACAAGGGTTACAAGTTACTCTCAGGAAGATTCTGATTGGACAAAAGAGGGGAATTTTTCACAATGAGAACAAACAGCCCTTGGAATAATCTCTCAGGGGCAAGTGGTGTGTTCCCCAGTATTGGACACTTTTAAGATTCAGCTGGATGGGGTGCTGGGCTGTCTGGTCTAGACCATGCTTTTGCCAAAAACGGTTGGTACTCCATGATTCTATATAACAAATTACTTTCAGCACTGCTGTTCCAGCTACCCTGAGAACAAGCAGTGCCTGGTGTCCTGCATTACTTCGTTTTTCCACCTTGTAGTCTCCCTGCTGTCCTGCATTCTGCTGATATCAAGAACAATGGGCAGAGCAGAGGTCAATCTCTCAGCTAGTTGTGTTTTAATGCAGCGTGGAGAGAGGATTTTATCTGTTGGAATACCTTAACTGCATCTTAGGCAGGCTCCCTGAAATCCAGAAATTCGCCTTGCTTAACACATGTGGAATGTGGCACTTAGCTTAAATGGAGACTCCTCTTTCTCCTCGACTGGGAACCTCTTTAAAATCTCAGCACACCCACACACTGAAGGTCGGGCTCATTTGATGTGTACCCAAGCTCTCCCTAGGTGGTACAACACATTGCTGCCTCTGCACAACTTCCCTTTTAATCTGCTGTGCTGGGGTTTTCAGCAGTGAGACTATTGCAGTCTCTCTGCAATACAGTCTCTGTAAAGAAACACTTCACGCTATTTTTGCGAGTAAAATGGTGAATTAAAAAAAAAAAGGCATACTGCCTGTCTTTCTAAACAAACATGTGGTTTGGGTCTTGATGTAAGTCTGTAGTTTTGTTGATGTGTATGTTGATATGCTAGATGTACGAAGAGAGATATTTTCCTTCATGGAACATATACTGTCTTCTAATTCTCTCTATTATGGTAAGCCTCAAGTCCTGTTCAAATTCCTATTTTGGTTACCCAGCCTTCTTTCCCAAAATGGTACAATGCTGAGTGGAGGCAAATTATTTAATACCTGTCATAATGGAGGACACTATTAGTACAGTAATAATGTGAGGATTCCTAGTTAGTGGAGTCAATACTTTCAGGGCTAAATTTCAGCCTCATTCATGGGTTAGAATGAAGTTCAGCCAACAACTTAGACGCTTAAGAAGAGCCTACTAAAATGAAGCCTAAATGACAGAGGTCATAAAAACAGGGATTTCTGTCCTTCAGTGTATCAGGGTCTCCTTCTTTCATTTCCAGGTCTCCCTTGGTTCACACCGTCACAGACCCAGGTCTCATTCTCAAGGTGTCCAATTACTAGGAGTCAGAGATATAAATTTCCTCTGTCTGAGACTTTCTTGAAACCTGAGGCCTGTGCTAGATGTTTCAAGGTCTTTGCTTTAACCTTACACAAGAAACTGACTGTGTTTGAGTCATATCTGTAATTAAATTGATTGAATATTTAAGTATGTTATGGCTGGATAAAAATGTGTTTTTCATTCCAGTGCTACTTTTCAGTTCACTTGCAATGGTGATACTTCTCATGTTGGCAAAGGAGAAACCAACATCCCTTATGCTCTCCAGGTAAAGAATGGTTTGTTGCACTAAAGTACTCATGAGGGAGACACATGATAAAGTTCCTGTTCTGCTGTTCTCATGTGTCTTGGATGAGATCTTGGAAAATCATCAAATAACTGCTGCTCTAGAAGTCAAGAAGTCTTATGTGAGAAACCTGGATGATAATTTTTTCAGAATTGGCATTTTTCTCTGAAATAGTTTTTATTGACTAAGTTGGTCAACAGAATTTGTAACGAAGAACTTCTTGGTATTCTCTCAAATGAATAGCTTGTGTAAAGAGTCCTGGCCATTACTGGAATGCAGGGTACAGTTCCAGGGGATGAGAGATGTGAAGATGGATTGACATGCTTTTGGAAGGGGTTAGAAGCAATGACCCTGTACTCATTTCAAAGCACACCTTCACAATCCTAGCATTTTCTCACTCCTGAAGCAAAACAATTACTGTCCTTCTCAAACTCTTGTTCCACCATGGCAGCGTATCTCCAAGTAATGCAAACCATGGAAAGTCTTGGTGCATCCTCAAGCAGTATCCTGCTGCATCACCCCATGGAATAGCCATGATTCACCAAGTTTCAAATCTTTTTAAGATCTTGGTATCATTGAAGATGAAGGTTATAAATCATTTTGAGAGCAGCAGATTTAAAGTAGAGATATTTTCTCTGAGGAGAC
This sequence comes from Edolisoma coerulescens, assembly GCA_013397115.1. Lineage (NCBI taxonomy): Eukaryota > Metazoa > Chordata > Aves > Passeriformes > Campephagidae > Edolisoma > Edolisoma coerulescens. The sequence goes on along the minus strand of VWZW01004877.1, from coordinate 134,927 downwards.
AAATTTAAAAACACATTTATTGCAGTTTTTCAATTTTACGTCAGAAATGTCTGAGCATATCCCGTTCAGTTTCCACTTCTTGTATCAAGTATTTATTATTTTTCCAGAAAGTTGTAGCTAGGTTAGAAAGCACCACTAGGCCAATTCTTAGTTTGATAATAACAGCCTGAAATCCCAATGCTGACCACTGAAGTGCTTCTTCAAACATCTCTTTTGAACACTGCTGGCTGTAATGGCAATAACAATCATGCTTGGAGGTCCGCATGAGGAAAATATGTTTATGTAATAAGTCAGATTGGAGTTCTCTTTCACATATCTCTTGTAAATACACATTAGAGCAATAGTCACTGGGTAATTTATTGTTGTGATCTGTTAGTAAGAGACTAGAGGTTATTCATACAGATGGTGCTTGTTAAGGGCAGTTTTGCAGGGCTAGGTCTCTGGCTGACCAAGTGATACTGTATTAATGGAAACAGTTGTCTTCAAAGAAATCGCATCTCTTGGAGTGCTGGTGAAGAAAATAACAGGCTTCAAAGACAGTTGAAAAAATTGCAAAAAAATTCAACCATCACAATGTGCGAGAGTGCATTGCTTAATATTACAGTGTTCCACAGTGGAGAAAAATTAGTATGATGGTTTGCTGAAATACAGTAAAAAAGGTCACCTAGACCTTTACCAACCTCTTCTGATCAACAGTCATTTTTATAAAATTTCAGACAGAAAAGTTTGGCTCTAAAAGCTGAAAGAAAATAAGTGGGTGTTTGAAATGAGGTGGCTTAGATTTTCTGGAATTCTTTGGAAGCGCTCATGTCCAAAGTGTTAATTTTTAAGCAGCATTTGTTAAGTGTCCTTGGGCAGCACCCCATTACTGGCTCAATGAATGTATTAGTGGTGGTGTTGTGCCCTCCAGAGCAAAGGAACCTTTGCACTTTTCAGATCTGTTTTGAGTGGTGACTGTGCAGCACTAACCACAGCTGCAGCCACAGCGGGCTTCCCATAACCCTTAACACCACGCGATTCAAAAGGTACATTGGTCCTTTTTCAGAAGCCACTCTACTTACTAGAGCAGATGCAAACCTTATCTTAAAGGTTGAGCTCAGCCAGGTCATGTGTGAGAGCTTCTGGAACTAGCACAGGGAAAAACTCTCGTACCTTCTCACATCCCTCCCCTTAACCTCTCACACTACCTGGCTTCTGACCAGCCAGCTTTCCTGGTGGCTCTGTTTTCTCAACTTACACTCTTCTACTTTTGGCATATTCCAGGCATTATCCTAAAATGCTTTTCTCAATATAATATGTCACTGTTTTCCCTCATGTCAATCCATACTCTCAGGTCTAAAGTGCCACATGTCAGAGCCCCCTTTACCTCTCTGCTGCAGCTGAAGCTGAGCAGTGTGTGTGCCATAGCCTCTGACATTCTTGCTTATACAGGGCAGAACTTTTGCTTGGCATAGCCCACCTTACATTAAAGAGCCATTTTCAGTAATGGCCTACATTGGGATCTTACAAAGAATTTTAAAAAGCATTTGACAGGGTGAAGTGAAAATATTTCATGCTCTTCCGTGCAACATGTTGGACTATAGCTTTTTTCCTTTCTATGTCTTTGGGTATTTGTATGCAGAATCAGTTCAAAAAATGCCTCTCTCTTAAAAAAATAATAATAAAAAATCTTGAAAAACTCTTTTAAATCCCATTTTCCCTTGCTTTTTTTTTCCTGCTCACTCCTCTTTATATATACATATATGTATGAAAATGAGAAATGGAAAAATAAGCTTGAACCTTTTTTTTTTTCAAATTGAAGGAATGATGCCCATTTGAAAGGACCTTTATTCAAATAGGAACTGTTAAAAAGGACTGTTTCACTTTATTATTTCAAGTTCTGCTCGTGAGAATGTGAAAGGAAATATTTTTATAAACTTGAGATTTTTGTAGAAGCTTGTTTTTACTACTTCTAAAGAACTGAATAGCACTAGTTTGGCAATATTTCTGGGAAATTGAACAGCTGAAAGGATAAAAATGGATTTATGTTATCTTTGGGTTTTTACTGTTACTTTGCTTAGAGATTAATATACAAAATTCAGTCACCGTCAGAAGGCTTCACAACCATTATAAATTGCTCAACACTTGTTGTATTAATTATTTATTTTGGAAAAAGTTTCTTATTATCCCAAATCTTATCTATATAGTACCTGATCTTATTAGAAAACAAAGCAAAACAGAAATCCAAAACTTAAACCCCAGGTTTCTTAGGAACTGGAACATCAGTTCCATGGGGAATTCCATTATTTCTAATGCATTTGTTAGAATTTTAAAAGAGAAGCCAAATATTGTTTATTGGAAAAGCAAAAATTGCTTTTCAAGTAAAGGGAGTGGAAGTGTTTAGGTATGATAGTGCCAAATGCCCTTTTTTTTTTTTTTTTTACAGTGCTTTTATTCATTCTGTATGCATTTACTTCAAAATTAGAGCAAGATATCAATAACATTAGATGTATGGTAATGGAATGTCCTGAATGAAGCTCTTTAAAATGAAAACTGTGTGCCCACTTCCCCAGTGCATTTCTTTTCAGGACGAGGGTCTATTGAAACAGCCTGCTTTGGGACTTGATCTCACAGGCATCAGGGACCGAAAAAGGATCTTCTACAGACTAATGACATCAGGGAAAAATCTGTGGCTTGTAGCAGAGTGGCAATCAGATAGCCACAGCCCTGGAGATAGCAAGGAATTTATGACATACACATGGACTCATAGCATGGTATTTAAAATGACATGTTCATCCTGAAGTAAGAGAGAGTTTTCAGTAGTGTGCTAAAGAAATACTCCCACTCTTTCTGCCATAGAGTACCTGTGAATCAGCACTTTCTTATTTCTATGTGTCTTTTGAAATTTCTCTGTTCAGAACATCCTGCGGTTGGAAAATCACAGGCGTGTCTGCAACCCTCCAGAGGAGACAGAGTGATTCAAAGGCCCTCAGACTGTGATGGAAAACAGAGAACCAGACTTCAGGTGTAAACTGGAGAGAACTTTGCTGCCAGTGAGATATCCTTTGAGGTGGTTGCAGCTCAAAAGAGAGTTGAAATGAGAAGAGCTGGAGTTTGACAGGAAGGCAAGAAAAGGACCGGCTCAGGTCAGTTAACCTACCTTGTTGCATGTGGGGAATCTATGATCGGGCACTGTCTCTGCCTGCTCTGAAATAGTGTAATTGAAGGGATGCAGTCTTCAAAGGTATCCTTGCCTAAATGGCAGCTGCTAGGCCTTGCTAGGCACTGCTTATGGAGGACTCAGGAAACTACCCCAGCAAAATTCTGCAACTGGTGAGAGAAATACTCATGTAACAAACTGTAGAGTTCATGGAGGGAGTCCTTGTGGAGGGACAGAAAATGTATGGAGACGGAGACCAAGCTGTTCAAAGTATGAAAGCAGCAGCTGAATAGAGTTGGACTCCTCATCCTGTCAGTGATGGAGGGCCATGACAGAGATATAAAATCATGAGTCTAAGCTGCTTGATGACTTGAAGGTGACTTCCAGTTTTGTTATTATTCTTAGCTGATATTTAGATACCCGAAAAGCTGAGCAAACCTCTGTGCTTTACACATTGCTTTCTTGACATGTCTCAGACACAGCTGAGGATACTTATTTTGCAGACATTTACAAAACCATGTGAGGAGGAGATGCAGGAAGCAGACATATTCAAAACGAAATGGATAATTGAGCTTGGAAAAACAACCATTCAAAAGGGTGAACTGAAATCATGGGCAATATGTTCACCATCACCACTCCATTCTGAGGAGAATGTCAATACCAAAGTGGTGATATTTCAGTACTCTGCTGATAATAAAAACAAGAAGAGAGAACTGTAGCTATTGGAAGAGAAAATTAAATGTGAGTAAAGAAAAATAATCTTTAACTTTCTTGGAAATTATCTTCTCTGTCTTCTCATCGCATTAATCAGAAATGCACACTCACACCTACCCACATTTTCCTTCCCCCAAATCCTAAACGAGAAAGCCCTCAATGGGTGATGAAGACATTGCAAAGTTTTAGCCTGGCTGCACAGGAAGATATCATCTGATGTCAAAATTCTTATTCAGCATCCCAGCAAGGGTACAGCATTGATAAATTTCTGGGCTTTTCCTTTAACCTCCCCTGACTTCTGTGAGCTTGTGCATAATTGCTCATTTCACAAATCTCTAGCTGTACCAGAAAAATTTGGTGCCCTGAGGTCAAGATTCAGTTGAGTTCTGTCATCTTTGAAGCCTGGTCTCAATTCTGGTTCTGGCAGGCTGGCTACCTGGCTTTAGGAAAGGTGATCTGTGAGAACTCCAGATATAAAGACATTAGCAGAAAACCACAAAGCTGAAGCTAGATCATTTGAAGGCAAATCTGAACATTGTAAATACATGCCAGTAGCTTCCTCCACCAGTTTTGGAAATGAGATAGAAATTTCCACTGAAAATTTCAGCTGCTTTGTAATGTTTACTGCTGTAGCTAACCAGGTTTGGGATGGGTCTGCTGACTGGATTTTGTTGATCCCTTGAGCAATAAATCTTGCAGTAGAAAGAAGCAAAAAGCAGAAGGTTTATAATGGAATTTCCACGTAGAAAATTTCATTTGAGACATGCTCATCTATGGAGAACGTGATCTTTCAAATATCCTACTCCCTGATCCCTTCCATCATATTTGATGTCACTAAACACTTTGTGTGGTCAGGGAGTCACAGATATCTTCACATCAGAAAGAGAGAGCACCAGGCAGAATTTTTCTTTAGAAGCAGTCATATAACTCAGAGGCAAAATTCATCCCTTAAAAACTGATGATCCAAATGAAGTTATTATTTCAATACTATTGTTACTGGTCTGGTGGGTGTTAGTGAAGCAATGTCATTTCTCTGGACAAAATGACTCAGCTCCTTCCAGAAGAAAGACCTGAGCTCTGGTGCTGACCTCTGCCTGCCCCTGACATACTGGGGTTGTCATGGTGTCTCAAAGGACCTAGGGAAAAGCAGCAAGAACTCATAAATAATTTGGCAGTACAGAAAATGCCCTCTTATCATAAAGTTTCCATTAGCCCTGTATAGAATAAGATCTATTTGTCTGACAAATAGTTAACTTCTCGTTTAAGAGTTAAAGGCAGGCTTGTATTTATTAAACTTCTTTTAAATATATAGCAATTTATGTTTCCAGTGCAGAGATAGTCAGAGAAGGTGTGTTGCTTATGAGACACATTTGGCCCAACTCCCACCCTTGGAGCATGATAATCAGATCTGGATAAATACACATGGAATTTTCTCTTCTGGGAGTACTGGACCACATCATGCTGAAATGGCAACAGCTGGAAATATGTTTAATTTTCATCAAGTATATTTGAATGATCTTTCTTACCTTGGCAACACTATCGATGGTACTTGTCAATCCTTCCAAATGCAGTTTCTCCTTCTGTGGTTTCATGGTTCCTTTATTGCAAATTCACCTAGGCCAAATTCTTACTCGGCTTTCTTTTGGGAAAAAAAAAGTCACAGAAATGCCTCTGAGAATTTGTTTAAGTGAGGGCTCAGGAAAAATGTAAGCCAAAATATTTGATCTACTTTAAGAGCTATAGAAAACTGTATCTCTCAGTTGTCCCATGCTTGTGCCACCACTGTTTTCCGCAAAAACTGCAAGTGTTGAGGGTTTTTTTTCGTTTTCACTGTTTAAACTCTGCCACCCTTCCCTGAATTCCTTCATAGGCTGAGTAGCAAGGTGAAAGTTCTCCCATTCAATACCCTTTACTTCAAAACTGCTGACATTACTGACCTTGTGTCTCACTAAGTACTCTGCAGCATTTCCATCCTCTTTTGGATGCTGTATTTGTAGGTCTCTCCTGGGCATTACGGTCCCATTGAAGGGCCAGCTGTGTGAGAAACCACTGAAGAGTGTCTCTCCGTGACCTCGTAACTCTTGAGTCCTCTGTTTTTTCCTCCATGGTTCCAATTAAGCTATGCAACAGCTGGGGGTTTTTTCACATGTGCAGAACGGACTTGTGAAATAGGTGGTATCCATCAGGATAAGAAAGCGTCTGTCTCTGTTTGGGTGCTCCACTCAGAGTTCCCTGAGCTCTTAAGGTGCCCTGAGCACCGTCACATGGGTATTTCTCGGGAGAGTTCTTGAAAGAGAAACCGGCACATGGCCGCTGAGTGTTAATAACTAGCCATGCATTTTTATGTAGTCCTTATGGGAAGGGTATTGGTGCTGGAGTACTTTTGTCCTGCAGCTGTGTGTGCATGCAAGTAGGCTCAGCCACTCAGGGAGTGCGTGGGCTGTGCTTGGGGTAGGATCACACACATTATTTGGGCTGTGCCACTTGTACTGCTTACAAGCTATGTGGATGTTGCTAGAGTAGAACTCAGTAGAAGCCATTGAGAGCTATTTTAGACAGATTCGGAAAACATGTTGGGGCTGTTTTCATTTGCTCACGAAGACAAATGCTTTAGTTAGAGGTTCTTAGAATTAGAACACTTAGAGTTTGCTTAGAAAAGCAACCACAAAATCACAGAAAAATTTTAATAACCTCATGACCCTAAATGGAAGCCTCAGGACTTTCCAGGGCTTTGACTAAATTCTTTCTGCTTCCTAGAAAAACTGAAAATTCCCCATATCTTAGACATTCCCTTGTCTAAGAGCTCATATTTCAATGTTTGCAGGGTGGGAGATGAAAAAACTATGAAAAAGTCATGACTCCTGGTTTGTAGGGTAGGAAACTCACTTAGAGCAACAAGAAGAGGTTGATTTATGAGCTGCTGTGAATTGGAGTCACCTGTAGAATTGGGATGTGTTATCCTGTAAATCACAGAGAGACAGATGACTAGACAGAGGACAGGGGAAGATGCAGAAGAGATTAATTTGGTAAAATTCTGTATGATTTATTGTGTGGTGATCCCAGCCATCCCAATGGACATCACTTTCACGTTGTGGCTAGGGTCCTGCAATATGCAACAAAAAGGTTCCTGCAAATCTGCAAGGGACTGTTACCGGCCATTTTTTCTCTCTGATTTACAAACATTTGCCCAAGAAAAGGAAGTAAAACTTTAGTAAGAGAAAAAAAGCTCTATTAAGGCTTTTATTTGTGGCAAAATATTTTAAGAAAACATGTTTGGGACAAAGGATGTTCTGTATCTCCCTGGGTTATTTTCTTTCTTCTTCTGTGAGATGGCTTTATTATCTTCCTGGGTTTTTTATCATTGTAATGGTTGTGGTTGGTGTAAGGGAAGGGTCTTATGATTAATATTTTATTCTGGCAAAGATCAGATCAATACTTTGTGCTCTCTTTTTAGAATTTAATTTCATATAGGCTGCCTCTTTTCCAAGGTTGGTAACTTCCTCCACAACTTTTTTGTCTACAGGTCTTTTAAACTCACTTAAATTTTTCTCTTACAGCTTTTGATTTAATATTGATGTTGTGACTTGGAAGGAGACCTCCTTCCAAGAGGAGGGGGTAAGATGAGATGTCCAGACTTTGTTCACTCTGCAGCTTTTTTTGGACTGTATCAGCTCTCATGAATTATGTGGACTCAGGCTTGAGTCCAACTTTTCAGGAAAGCTGTAACCTTCCTGCACCTGCTCATCACGTCCAGGAATACTCAGGAGGAGACACAAACAGGGGAACAGAGTAAGAAATTGTTGAACTCTGCTTCTCTTCCTGATTTTTATCTCCTTTTTCTGGCTTTGTCATATGAGGATTTTTCACACGGATTGTGTGCTTTGTTGCACCTTGGTGTAGCAGGAAGATGAGGACAGCTCTCAGATGGAGGCTGCTGCTCATGTTGTGCCTTGCTCTCCTTAAAGCTCTGAGGAGCAGCCCAAATATGCCCAGGGAAAGTCTATGACTTCATCCATATGAGAACTCATGTTGTGCAGGCAAGATGATGAGATTTTAAATTAATGAACTAAGTATGGGTAACAATTGTTACATCATAGCTTCTGAGGACCATAAAGGTAAGAGCAAGATGCAGGAGCCTACAGTTTTAAAATATTCATATTGTAAAAGAGCACACGAATTTTCGTGATGAAAGGAACTGGAAACCTACATGTTTGCTGATATTTGAAATATTCCTTGAAAAGATATAAACTGTAATGGACCCTGATCCTTGATTGTCACTGACTTCCACTGAAACAGGTTTGAGCTTATGATGGAGGGAAAAATTGCAAATGTAACAATTTCTNTTTTTTTTTTTTTTTTCTCCATGGATTGCCTCTCCCTCCCACCTCTGGGAACATTAAGACCTCACTAAGGGATGTTCCTCTTTTGAGTCTCCTAGCAAACACAGGGGTTGCTGGCTGGGAATCCCGTTCCCTGTCTGTCCCTCCCAGTGGATCACAGGCAGCACTCCACTAGGAAATACCTCAGTCTTCGAGGTCAAGTGGGATCCCATCATTCCCATGCATGTGGCCAGGCTCTGCCCTTTGCTTTGCTGTTGCCTTCCAGAGCACATCTGTGAGGTGCACAAGGTGTCCTTCTGTTTTTCACTTTATGAATGATTTTGGTAGCAAACACATATGGTAACTCAGCCTGGCATTGGTTCATTATTTCAGTACTTTCCCTGCCAGCATGGATGGTTGGACCACACATTTTGGTGGTCTGTCATACAGACTTTTTCATGTTTGCCCAGTGGGATGGCATTTTTTCATTTGTTTTAGGATTGTTATTACTATTTTAAAAAGTATTTTGGATGTTGTTTGCCTGTGCAAATTGGCAAGGGAAATTAAGAGACCTGAGATAACTTCTAACCCTATTATGAGGATATATCCTAGAATGAAGAAATGTCCATTCTGATAGACTTGTGAAACTAGAGAAGAGATTGAATTATTTTGTGTTTATAACTCACTGTCAGTAATGATACACAGCCTCTGGCTTGACTGTGTGTTGCTTATGTTGGACTCAGAAGGAAGGTCATAAAGGAAAAATAAGTCTAGAGATGTGGCCAGTAAAGTCTTCAAGATTCCTATTTCATGCCTGGTAAGAATAGTACTCCTAATGATAATAAGCAAAGAATTAGGGCAAGGAGGAAAGTTTGTGTGAGACTGTTAAGGAGAAGGATACTTGAGAAAAAGTGAATTTGTTGATTTATAAAGGAGACAATCTTTTCACTGAATGAAGATACTATATAATTTCCTTTATCTGTTTTGAAGATTTGGATACGGAAATTGAGGATCAGTCTAGAGTTATCTCTTTTTACCAGTGTTATGTTTTTGTAAGAATATGCAGAGATTTCTTTCTTATAATAGGCATTCTGTATTACTTGGAAAATTATCAAGAAAGGATTCCCTGCATACAGAAAACACTTACTTTCCATTCTCAAGGTTCACTTGGCAAGGAGAGAGAATGAACTGGTGCTGTAATGAGTTCCTGATTCTGAAAAAAAAATAGGAAGGGCATGGTGAACAAAGAAAGACATGTTCATAAATCCAATGTGTCCTTGAGGAAAAGAAGGCTTCTAAGGCTTAGAAGATAAAGCAGCAAGCTCTGAGACTCACGGGGGCAGAAATTAATGGCAAAGAGGGAAAGAATTAAAAGGCTTCAATCATTAGTAGTTTCAAAGGAACAGTTTCCTTTGTTTTGCTTGCCTTAAATGGAGGTTGATGTGGATCCTGGAGAACTAGGATTAACCTTGATGCAGAGTCTGAAAAGAAGTTTGAAAGAAACATTTGTGGCTGTTGACCCAAATGATAACCTAACACTGAGCATGGTGTTGCACAGAACTGATGTCAGCCCCACAGAACAGTGTTGATTATGCCCTTAAGATCTTCACAACCTCCTGGGAATACCAGAAAACACCATCTTCACTCCTCAACTTGAAAGTGATAATGGGGCAGGGAGGACATCTGGGCTTCCATGGGAGTGAAGCTCTCAATCAGTGAGTCAGGCAGTCTCTGGTTTTCAGATCTCTATTGTTCATGCTCCAAGGTTTACAGTGCTGAATGTAGCCATGTGAATGTTGAGCTTGCTGATGTCTGATCTCCTGCTCTGTGTAAGGTGATGCATTCCCCCCTCTCTGGTGTACCTGAATACAGGGGGATGAACAGCCCTCTGGAGCTGTGTTTCTCCATTACTGCAGGGAAAGCATAAACAACTGAGTTGATTAAGGCTATATCAGACTCCTATCTATGGTGAGAAGAGAATCCAACCTGAGCTCACTGGAGATAGGTATGAATATGCCAAAGAAAGCAAAACCAGAGTGAGGGCTACAGTGAAGGTGGGTGAGAAGAAGACAAGTGAAAACTAAGATGACAAATCCTTACTGCAGGCTCTGTAATGTAAAATGTGGTCTGTGGGTGTGACTGAGTTGATGGTACTTGCTCTGATACCACTGACTGCTGAAGCCTGGCTGTCCTAGGGGACAGAGATCCAACTGATGCAAGGGGCTAGCAGGGGATTGTGTGAAAGGCCACCACCCTGGTATCACTGGATGTAGTGAGCTCTAGGATGGATTTCAGAGGGAGAGTCGTGGGCGAAGAGGAGACAGAGGCCTGTGCTGACCAGGAGGGTGGACAGATGACAGAGTGAGGAAGTCATGGAACAAAAAGAGTCCAGCCTTCCTGAAGAAGTCTTCTTCCAGTAGGGAAATTTAGGCATATCCAACTGAGGGGAACAAAGTTTATATCATGTAAGGCCCCCAAAGGGACTTCATGAATGAGAGAGACAAGATATCAAAGACAATTTTAGAGTGATTGTGGTATTCACATCTGGGTCACAAGGCTGAGGACCAAAGAGCTGAGCAGTCTTGGTAGAAGGCAGGAAGTTTCTGAGCTGTGAGTTCCTGCTTTCTTCACAAAGGTTGCAATATGAAAGGAGGACAGGAATTGTCCCTGGAAGAAGCAAAATTGGTCTAACCAAGTACCTTGCTGCCATATTAATTACTGTCTTTTTTTTTTTTTTGCCTGTGATCTCTTCAGACACCGCCTAAAACATGTTGTGCTGCCTTTTCATTCCCTTTTTCCTGTGGAGGTGGAAGATGTGCCAAGCCTGTTGAAGAATTCATGCACTCCAGAGGTTTATGTAACACCTATGAGGTTTTTTTATCAATTGAATTTCTGAATATAACTACTTTTGCAACCATCCTAAAAACTGAGACAAGTGTCTGTGTTTCTCAGCCAGGGAGAACTTTTGACCAGGTGACCTGCTGCGGTCTTTTCTAACATTGCCCATTCTGTGAGGTGAGGTAGCCACAAGATTTTCAGGGTTCACACCATACTGAAATAGGCCAGTGTGAGACTATGCTGGGGATGCCTAGCAGTCTCCAGTCTAATTTGGAAACAGCCTCTCAGTATATGTGATTGCTCTGGTCCTAAGCTATTACCTTGGACCAGGACCGAGACAGCTGGAGATCCAACATCAGCTGCATCGACATGAGTAGGAAAAGTAGATGAGGTTGGTTTGGGCATATTCAGTGTTCCCTGAATGCAAATGAAAAGAGAAACATGTTTGGCACCATTACAAGTCAAGCACCCTGAGGATTTCAAAATAGTGTCCTTTTTTATAACAGTAATAAATTTGTCAGTTATGTGGGGAAACATTGTGAAAAATGAATGTCTTTTACTGCATTCAGAGCTGCTGTTCCAAATCCAGTGAGATAATGGCCAATAAAACTTTGAGCTGGGAGGTTGAGTTCTGCATTGCTAAAGCTTCATTATGTGTGGTTTTAGAAAATGTACACATGTGCCAGAGTGTCTCATTGTTCTTTTGCTGTTTTATTATTTTGTCACTATGAAGTGGCTCTGATTTCAGCTACGAAATACAAGTTTAGCTTATATTGATCCTGCTGTCTGTGTATAGGTGCTTTGCAACTTTGCAGGATGTTGTTAAGAGCAGTTAGGTTTTATTTGCAGCTGAACCATACTATATTCTGTTCCCTATCAAAACAAATTTCATCTCAGTCCAAATGTACTTGATGTATCTTTTTCTTTTTCTTTTTCTTTTTTTTTTTCTTTGCGTTGTAGAGGGTTGTAATTGAGATCCCCCCAGGTGTTTTGAATACTTGGAGTCAAGAGCCAATCTCTTTGGGCATCCCAAGGCAGAGAACATGACTGCAGTTCCCAGAACTCTTTTGTTAAATGGCAGGCTCTGCTGTGGGGCCATAGCATTCTCTTGTCTTTATAGTATAGGCCAGATTCTCCATTAGTGTTAGGCTGAAACTCTCCATTGCATTCCCTGTTGCAGCTTCTAGGATAATGCAGGCTTGCTTTATATCTTTGACAAATCCAGTAACCCCTTGTTTGAAAAACATTTGGTTTTGGTCAGACTGGAATACAATTAGGAGCTCTTCTGTAACCAGGTTCAGTTTTCAGCACTCAATGAAAGTACTTCATCTCACGAGAAGTTAGTATTTGAATCCAAGTACATCACATTGCCAGTCCACTAGGTTCTCTAGGTATTATAATCCAACTCACAACAATGACACTTCATGTGTACTGTCTGGGTGTTTTTTCCTAACTGTGGTGTACAGTTTAGAAAATGATACATAAGCTAATACCCATTAGCAGATCCTGGAGGGATGGCATTACAGACACAATGACTTCAAAAAGCATGAAAATATTGCAGCCTTTAGGACGAGATTTGCGAGTTTGTTTTGTAGTGTGACCAATGCTATGCTAGGAAAAACTAACACCTTGTGCTGGAACAAAACCAGTAGACAAGGGTGTGTGCTTGCATAACAAGCCTACCCAGACAAATCACAGAATGTTTTCAAACAGAGAGATGATGTGGTACTTAAGAACTGAATGGAGACATTGTTGGCTTAGTGTAAACCAGGCAATGGTGTTGGCAACACCAAGGGTCTTATGAAAGACTGTGAGGACTGTGCAGCGTCATCGGTATGTCTCATCTGATCAAAACTGAACTCCTTGAGGGACTGTGACATTTGTTTTCTCAGCATAGATGGACAAATCCTTGACCAAATGATTCTTTTGAACAGCATTGAAGCTTTGCAAGGGAGACTGGGCACAAAGCAAATTAAGACCTTACCAACTTAAAAAACTATTCTGGCAGGAGAATGGCCAAAGAGTTGGGCATGGGCTGGCTCCCACCATGCTCTGCACCACAGGATGAGTGTGTGGAAGGGCAGTAATGTACGGTTTGTCGGTCCCCTCTTGCGTAAGAAAATCTCATTGTTGACAGTACGTCTGCTAGAGGATCAGAAAATGGAAATTCTCTCTTCTGTCTGTGACACCTTGTCTGTAGTTCATGGCACAGTGCCATCACATGTGTCTGTCTGGGGCTGTGTAATGGATGTGCTGTACCAAAAGAGTGCAGAGAGATCTGCTGTTCCCCCTAGCAGGTTACAGCACACATGAACCACTAGAAAAGCTTTCTGAAGTCACCTGATCAGATTTTGTTGTTGGTCATGTACGTTTGGAGAAATGCCATAGTCTTCAGTACTGTCCCTTGGATTGTGTACAGACAATGGGGAGGGGATCAAGTCCTTCATTTTATCTAAGAAGTCAAAGGCAACTGAAGTCAGAGGATTTTAAAGGAGGGAACTGAAATCAGATGACTGCTTTTGTTTTTGTTTATTTTAGAGGCAGACATTAAGGTTTTGAATCTGTTTTATCTCGCCATCAGAAGCAGTCAGGTTTACTAGAGTTAATTTTAGAGAACTACAATATAAACCAAAAGTACTTAAAACCAGCACCAACTTTCATCCTTTTCAAGTCAGTGTGTTTGTAAGTAATATAATATTACAAAATACACTTGTAATTGTGTGTTACTGTTTCCCCTGTAAGGATCAGCAAACCATGGGGAGCAGCATTCCACTAAGTATTTGGGAGATAGCTGCAAAATGCAGAAGGAGGTCCAGGTGGTTCCCTGACATCCACGTGGTTTTGATAACCCAGTGCTCTTCTTGCTCTGGAGCTCGGGAACTCCTTCCTTAGTCAGCTGTTCCTTCTCCCACTACTGGCCCACAGGCTACAAAGCAAGTGTCTCGCTCCAATCTGTGTTTGCTGAAACTCTGGTAGCTCCACTCCGGCCAGGTGCTCTCCTCCCCCTCTCATGCCTGCACTCCTTTCTGGGGACAAACACTGGCACTTGAAGGGCTTCAGTTGCCTGCTACCATGGCTTGCAGCACTGCACAGCCCTGCTTAGGAAACAGGTTCTGTAAAAGAGTGCCACTGAAGTCCTCTCAGATGTTTTTTGGCAAAGAAGCAAAGAGGAACGCTCAGTTTGAGCGTGGGAGGTTTAAAGCTTCCGTGCTGGTCTCCAAAGTCTCCCCGGGAGAAGTTGAACGGGAGCCTTACTTGGGGTGGGTGGGTTTGGGTCTGCACCAAATCACAGGACGGAGTGGTGGGAAGATGGGGGGTCCCAGCTCAGGGCACACACCCTCTGTATCTCACTTTGGATATATTATTTTCTGGTGGAAGGTGAAATGTTGATCCCCTTTCCTTTCCTCTTTATGGAACTGTTTTGCCCACTGCTAATTTAAATCTCAGGCATAAAAGAAATCTTTGTGTTCAAATAAAAAACATAAAGCTTCACTCTAGAGGCAATTAAAAATGAACAGACAAAATATTATAATATACTGAACAGTATTCAAATGCATTTTAACTTTTTCCACAAAAATACATCTGCAGATCTGTATGCCATTGCAGAGATTAGTCTAGAGGGATTTGATCCATAAAGCAGAACAATGTACTGACTTTTGATCTTTACTGAAGTGATGAGTGAATGGAAATACAAAAAAAAAAGAAGGAGGAAAACAGCACAGAAGGTAGAAATTGTGGAGAATACACCAGGAATTTCTTGAACATTTTACTCTTCAAAAATATGCACATGTGGGTTGTGAACTGCTCCATAATTTTTATGGGATCTGCTCCAAAAAGTCTGTCAGAAATGTCAGGGAGCCAAGGCTCTCATTCTTTTAGACCAAACTCTGACAGTGGAGCAAACCCAACAGGAAAGTCCCCAGGAGCCTTTTGTAGATATGGTGGGCGCACCATGCAGAGCACTGGTATCACAGATACCAGCAACATAGATCTATCACTTACATGTGTCCAGGAATGGTTCAAATATTCAAAGACTCTCTGAGGCTGGAAATAGCAATGACAAATTTTGTGCTGGAGCAAATGTTACCTTTATCTCAGGTAGTGCAACTAACTTGATAAAAAAGCAGTCTTCTGCCCAGATCAAATTTGTCCTGCTGAGCAGTCTGCTGGTGGAGAAACCCAGAGTCTGTGACAATGAAACCCTCTGTGAGAGACTCTCTGCTGCCTCTCTCCTCACACTATTGAATTTCCTAGTTTTTATATCTCATACAACTGATGGTACAATAGAAAGACAAAGCTGATGGCTCTCTATCTGTCATCAGAAAGTCATCTCTCTGGCCTAGGGGTAGTTTCTCAAAGATATACTTCCTCCTTTTCTTATAGCCAAACTACACTACAGAGAAAGAATTAATTAAAATTGAGTAGAAGCTGGAGGGGGAAGCTGGGGGGAGAGCCATTGTGATGGGGTAACTTTCTCTTGAATCAGTGCAATTAAGTTGTGTTGTGATCAGATTCTATCACGTAAAATTAGCCGCAAAGATGTCTTTAAGAGATCATTAAACCATATTTTCTTCTGAATGCAAGTGCAACTTTATCAACATCATTCCTGACAGATGTGTGTCTAACTCCTCCTTAAAGATACCCAGAGATGGAGGCTTGAAGTTGGGGCCTCAAAACTTAAATAAGCTTTAGCAAGCTATAGCAATGAGCAGCTGTGCTGACTAGAATTAAGTTTATATTCTAAGGAGCTGGAAAAATCAGTCATAATTTTGAAATCTGAGTGTGTAGGCTAAGTAGCCAAGCCACAAAGGTAATTAAAAATTAAGCTCTGTAGACAGGTGAGACAATAAATATCCTGGTCTTGCTGCCTTTTTCAGTTTGTTTGTATGGGTTTTTTCCCCTTTATTTAAAAATAGGGTGCTTTCTCTCTCTTTTATAATACAGATTTGACTAAAGATACATAAATATCGTAATGTCTTTTGGTAGGGAGGAGGAGGAGGGAGGAACGCATTGTTTGGTTTTAACTGAGAATTACTTTCTGCCTTCATTTCACATGGGGTGGAAATGAGCAGGTGGCAGGTGGTGAGGCAGTAACCAGTCAAGACTGTCCAACTTCTCACCTGCCTTGACTTTGGAGCTACTAAGTTCCCCTCTATGGGTTTGCAAAAACTGCTGCTGAAAATCTGTATTTAATACTAACTTGGGTTTATCTGGTTTAGATGTCTGGATAACTGCTTTTGTCTCTTTTGTGCTTACTATGGCCTTCTTTTAGAATCCTTGCTCTCCAAAACTGCTGAGGGATATACGGGGAAAATTGTCTGTGAACTGAAGTCTTGACTTCAGAATTAGGTCACGAGTTATTGTCTGAGAGTTTGCTCCTTAAAACTAAACTGTCAGCAAGAATCATTGAAATTGCTAGGAAATATACTGTTAGAAAATCAGCTTGGTTTTACCTGCACAGCAAAGGAGACTGCTGTTTGTACTTCAGCAAGGCTGGAATTTAGACATTAGTTAGGCCTGTTTTATAGCACAGACTTAATTCTAGCACATACCTTCATCTCTCGTTGATATTTTGCTCCAGAGCCAACGTAGTTAAGGCTACAATGTTTTGAACTGAGGGCATCCTTTATGGACATGAATCCCTTTTCTAAAATGGAAAAAGGAGAAGTATATTGTGACTGACAACTCAATCTCAGCTTTGCATCTAAGCAAAACCCTGGTCCACGTGCGAGGCAGGAAGTGAATTGCAGAGCTTCAGAAATAGCACAGAAACCTACATTCTGCTTGCAAATGCACCCTTCAGCGCTTCCGCAGGGGCTGCAGCTCAGTCCCCTGCAACAAAGGCAGCAATTCTGGTGTGGAATAACATGCAAAAAGCTATGTTGTGATACACACTCACAATGAGGCTGCCTTACAGCAGGTAGGAAATCTTCTAATTGCTTGGAGGATGTGGTGGAAGGTTGCCTTAATTCAAAGGCTTTGCGAGAAAATGAAGCCGAGTGTGGCAGAGCAGGACTTTGGAGGTTCACTCCGGTCTCATGAAACTGCAGTTAGGTCAGGTGTGGTGCATGCTAAGGGAAAGTGAGCCAAAATCCACCACCTTTGGGTCAGTATGGAAAGCAAGACCTGGCATTATAGCTAATAAAAAGTCTCAAAGTAGCTCTAAGCAGGCTGAACTCCATCCAACAATGTGCTTTATTTTGATTCTTTTTCTCTTACAGTGGGACTGGGTTAAAATAACAGTGGATCTGCAGAGAGAAATCTCTTAAAATGACCTAGAAAAGAGGTTTAGCTGACCCTGTGTGCTTATTCCCAGCTCCCAGAGCTGTCCCTTCCTTTCTTTGCAGAATTCTTTCATTCCTAAGGCATAGTGTGGGCAAGAACACACACGTACACAATACTCATGCCTGCAGATTACTCTGGTGCTGGTGGCATCACAGTGTGGGATAGGGCATTAAACGGGCCAAGGTGAAAGCAAATCAGCTCTCAGTTCCTGCCCTTCCCATGCCAGCACAGGGTTAATATCCCAAAGTGTAGCATGCCCTGCATGGTCTGGTGAGGGAATTTTTGAGGAGCAGTGTCATGCTGGCTGCAGCTACGGGAGGTCTGCTGGCATCTCCCAGATGAGCACAAGCACAGCATCACTGTTCAGCCACTGCAGAGGATCCAGGGTGTCCCTGAAATATTGCGCAGGTGCACTCTGGCCACATGTGTGTTATCTGTGTCCAATGCATTGCCTCGGGGGATCAGTGGGAAGGCAGATTCCAAGTGCCCTCACCAGGCTGGTGATGGTGGGGAAGTACTGAAGGAGTGGTAGAAATCCGTGTCCTAATTCCACCATTGCAGCACTGGTTGTTTTTTGCACCTCTGATGTAATCTGCTGCATCAACAGGCTGCTGAATCTACCAGAGACTATCCAGGGAGTGTTAAGATCACAGAGGATGGAATTGCTTTTTTGGAAGGCATGAGTCTCTAGCACTCACTGAAAACTTGCAGATGAAATCCTAAAAGTCTTGAAAATTCTAGAGGAACAGTGAGAAACAAAAGACACAGGCATAATCATGCTGTGGTATTCTTTCATATTTAATGCAGTTCATAGTAGACGTGTGTGTGTAAATAAGTATATATTCATCTCTTTGTTAAATATTTTCTCTACTTATGATTCTAGGAGTTCTTCATGTTAAAATTAAGACAATATATGGTTTCACATCACCTATATTTGCAATCCCATTGTAGAAGAAAAGTACTGTGGTAGTTTCTGTTGCTGCATTTCAGAAACAAATACGTTTATTCAGGTTTATTCAGATACACCAAACACATATAGTTGCAATGATGGAAGTTATATAATCTTATGGAATGTCACTTTTTATTTGCCTGAATGGAAAATAAACAGCCCCTTCTTTTTCCCCACTTCAGAAAAATAAAAATCTGGGAATTGTTTTAAACACCGGAGAATGCCCACCAGAGATACAAAATGGAGAAACAGAATTGCCAGCCTTCCCGAATGATTAATCCCGGATTTTAAACAGCAAACAAAATTTCATCTCAAATGATAATTTTCAGGAAACCACAACTACATGGGAGGAAAGCTTTCCATTGGCCCAGTTGAATTTACTTTCATCTATACTTCATGGCATCCTTTTCCATGGTTAGTTGCATGGGATAATTCAATGTTAAGCCTTTCACTCACTATGAAACAGGTTATGGAAAAGCAGTCTAATGAAAGTAGTTTTCCAACTTTAAGACCACGTCCATTCCCAGGCCTCTTGGGTTTCCTATTTGGAATGAAGGGAAGGAGACAAGCGCAGGACACTTGAGGGCTGGACCTCCACCTCACCTCCTTGTGTGCTCGGCACCACTGCCATGTGGCAGCAGAGCTGTAGGTTTGGTGGGGCGGTGCCACCACCCTCACTTTGGTAGAGCCCTGCAGGGAGATGCCTGCAGTCCATGCTACAAATGGGAACAACATCACCGTGTCTATCAGGTTGGTGCTCCTTTCCTCACGGTGTGTCACAGTTTTCTCTGCCAACAGCTTCATTGATCAAGGCATAAGTGAAGGCAGGGAGCTGACATTTGCTGTCCTCTCAGCACAGAGAGAGATGCTGGCTCTGCAGCCTCTTAAATGAAGAAAAACGTGAAATCGCTTTGCTCCCCTTCTGCAGAGAAGCCATTAACCTCACTAACAGGGAAGGGGGTAGATTTTTAAACCCCATGCTTGTGGGATTAGACAAGCAACTGCTCTTAATGTCAGCATTGATATATCTGAATAAGTTAGTCCCTTCCTGAAAACATAACCCAGGTGAGCAGAGGTTTTGACTGTGCAGCTTTAGCCCAAGCGGATGAAGGAGAACAAAGCTTACAAAAGAAAGGCCAAACCTAGGCCTGTTTATGATAAAGGAACATCTACATGTTTACATTTATCAGTGTGAATTCCAAGGAATTTTTATATAATATATATATATATTTTTATATATGTATATTTATATACACACACATATGTATATATATATAATATTCAGTGTGAAAAATAAAAGGCACTTCACCGATGTTTTGGTATTGTGCCTTAAAAAAATGATACTTTCCACTGCCAGTCATGACTTTAAGTCAGATTATGGCTAAAAATATTACGGGAAGGATCACCACAGCAACAATCACTTTGCTCCCCTTCTGCAGAGGAAATGGAAAAACGCTCAAACTTTGCCAACCTGAATAAATTACCCAGATTATCAGAACTGTAAGGAAAGCCATATGTAAGCAAGTCTGTGTGTGTGTGTGTCTGGGAGTGTGTGCAAATGTGTTAACTGGGTTGCAACCCATTAAATACTTAAGTCAAAGGGGCAACTCTGAAAATATGCTCAAGAGACAAAAAATTGCTGCGGTTGTACCTTAATTGGCCAGCAGATACCATGTGGAGGGTAGTGCTCACTGTAACACTGGGGGACTCCTGTCTGGCTGCTGGGCTGGGCTCTCCTGCCTGTGGTGGCCTGGAGATGGCATGGAGGACATTGATGCTCACTTCATCTTGCGCCAATGTGAAGCTGAGAAAGGGCTGCTTTGCTTACACTCTTACTCCAGCTTGTAGTTGTTTGTACATACTTGGTGTAGTTTGCTCTGCCAAAGGAAAGCATCTCATTAGCCAAGGGGGGAAGAACAGGGGTGGAAGGGTGAGGGGGCAGGAGCAATATTGTCACTGCTTGACTTGAAGCACATTATGCAGGAGTCTATGCTAGAAACCTCCTCTTACCAGGCTGCCCACACTGTCAGTGAAGATAGGATGGCTTTTTTAGAGGCAGTCCAAGGACGTGACTTGGAATAGTTGAAATGATGTCAAGCTCTTTGGTGAATTCATATTGCATTAAAGACTCTAAATCATCTTATGGAAGCCTGAAGCACATGGCTTTTGAGCACTGGAAGGGAAGGCACAGAGTGCAAAGGCTGTGTGTTCCCATTATCTTGCCATTAAAATGAGCACTTGTTTAATTGTTTGTAGGTCCAGAATTAAACCCTGGATTGTTGTCTGTCCAGGGGGCTGCTGTTGCTCTCTGGCTTGGATTTCTAGCTAGAAAGGATCCTCAGTTATTTTTGGGATCACACATTTTAAATAAATGGTGCTTGACTGGTCTGTGTCTTTAGCCTTTTCTACTTTCCCGGTTCACAGATGTTTTGCAAAGGAGGTGTGTGCTCCTTTTGAACAAATTTAAACCTACTGATAACAGACTTGCTTTTCTTTTTTTTTTTTTTTTTAATGTAGGCCAGTTCGGGTTTGGGCTTGGCCAGATGATCTAAGTGATGCCAGTGATATCCTGCCCCCATTTGAAGTATCTACTGAATGATGGGTCCATTATATATTGTATAATTATTGTCTGTTGACGCAGACTGAATTCCAGTAATGACCCATACCTGGTGGTAACATGGCTGGAAAATGGTTACAATGGCTGCTGTCAGAAGCATATGGGGCTCTCTCCTGACTTGCAGTACGTGCTGTTCAGGGCCCTTGTGTGCCAGAGAGGCACATGAGTGAGCAGGAGGTTTCAGTTTATTCAGGCTGGCTGGAAACTCCTGCTGTTACCTCCAGCTTGTAAAGAGCAGTTTATGGCAGATTTGGTTGCTCTGCAGTATTCTGCTTCTTTTTTTTTGTTTTTAAAGTGCAAATTTTAGAATTTTCTTGCCAAATCATTTGAAGAGCCCTTAAGGCCCATCCACCTTGCTCTATTTTCTGTCTTTTGATAGCTGCCCCCTTGCTGTGCCCACTGTGGCTCCAAGGCTGGCTGCCTGCTTAGCCACGGAGCCTTGCCACATGGCATGGATTTTGTGCTGACTGGTGGAGCCGTTGCAGTGGGGAAATCTAACAGCAGCAGCTGGAGTTAATGAATCCTGCATCACCCAGGATCAAGGACAGGACTCCCAGAGCTCAGAGGGTTTTCACAGAGGTCTGCTGCAATCTTGATGTGTGAGTGAGTGGAGGAGATGAAAGCACATCTGGATGGGCTAAAGAATACATAAGCACTGGAATTCTAATACTTAATTCAGTGTTTGTGCATTAGTTGGTTTGTTTTGGTTTGGGCTTTTTTTCCCCATCTTTTTTTAAGATTTGCTTGTTTTTCTGAATAAGGAAAGGCAAGTGGTACATATGGTTAGATGTATGTTTGGTATGATTCTGTTATTGTGTGTGGGACCTTTAAAAATGAAGTGTTCCCCAGGCTGTAGTCTAGCAGTGAATGCTATGCATCAATGCAAGATAGCCCTTACAGTCAGTTACACTCTTTGTTTCCATGTAGTTGTTATTTCTCTCCTTGCTTGTTTGATTTAATTTGAAACAAAAACTATTCTGGTTGTAGGCAATTTTGATCTAGGCCTTCAGGAAATGGAACAGGATTAGATCTGTGGAAAATATAACTGTGAAAATCCTACAAGAACAACGTGTTGCTTCACCCACCATCCTGTCAAAGTCAGGTCTGATCAGGATGTCTCCTCTGTACCACCCTGACCTACCTGCTAGGAGGACAGATTCTGAACTGGATGATAATGGATTTTCTTTCCCCTTCAAAATCACTGTCTCCAAAACAAGCTCTGTATGTTATAACCAACACTCCCGTGAGAAAGCTGAAGTGATTCCCAGCTGCAAAAGTCATACTTGAGTTCCTGATAATGAGATACTTTGTGAGAAGCCACCAATTTCTTTCATCCAGATTTACTGGATGAAAGCCTCAAATATGAGGGATATATCTAAAGCAGCTGCGGGTCTTGCCTGCATTATAGTTTGGGAATTGGCATGCTGCATTACAATTTGGGAATAACAGACTCGGTAGCCTCTAAGCTGAACTTGGCCTTACAGAGTGCCTTTCTGGGGATTAGTTTATTCTGTTTGTTGTACCTTCCTGTCAAATGCAATGGGAAATCAGTGATGAACAGGAGGTCCTTAATCTCCATGGATACTTGTCTCTGCATGGTGTCAAAATCTGAGTTGGCTGTTAATTTTCTCATATTTTACATATGACTAATTTACTTAGGAAGGGAGGGGAAAGAAGGAGGTTATTTGAGATTGAAGTAAAAAATGAGAGAAAGAAAATTGGGCAGTGGTTCTCAACTGTAGCTGCTGGGAGGCCCCCAGAAGCCTGTCCCATACCTGCATCCCCCAAGCTTGTTGTCAGCTCTCACACTTTGTTCTGTGCTCGGAGTAGGGTCTCGAAGGAACACAGCTGCTGCAGCTGCTCATAGACCAAAGGTGACCTTTGAGTAGCTGAGGAATGATGCATTATTTAGTGCATTCCTGGCTAAAATGGAAATGAAATGTTTTCATGAGCGGAAAGATTTGTTTGTCCTTTCACTTGGATGCATCCTTTTTGCATCACACAATGGTGTGGCGTGCACACCACTCCTCACGGTTTCTTCAGGGTAAAGTTTTTGGTAAGACTTTGAAAAAACGCTGACTGTTTACTAGAAGGACCCTACTAGCCAAATGTAATAGACTTCAGTTTAGAGGTACCAAGTTTGCAAAAAAAAACCTTCTATTTAAATAATGTGTAGGAGTGAAAGCTTCCTGGTGAAGTGTATGTCTTTAGACTATCAGCTGATACTGGTAAGTACCATAACCAGCTGTTACTTCAACATGAAGTGTTTTGCTTCTTTCAATTAATCAAGAGTCTCTTGGAAGTTGCCATAGCAGGGCATTCATTACAGGGATGTTTAATGAGTAGAATATTTGTCATTTGCATAGAGAGAGGCTTCAGCAGTGATCCCGGTGATCTGTGATAGCCAAGTACTCAGGCTCTCTGTGTATCTGTTGGGTGAAGGAGGGGAGGCAGATGGGACCAATTTTTCACAATGTCTGACATTAAATTTCCCACGTGGTCTTTCAGATAGAGATTCAAAGAGGCTGGAACCTACCTCTCCTGATGACTGTGAATGAAGACTGCAGTATACTCGGCTTCAAGTCCATCTGTTCTTTAACTTTATAATTAAAAAAAAAAAAAAAATCTAAGTGTGTTTCTCCTTTGAGTTTTCCAGCACCATTTTTGAAGGCTCAAAAGGGGTATTATTCATAAGTTTCAGATGAAGAAAGCTGAACTGTCAAAGTAACAACTGACTTGAGAATAGCCAGTATTCTCCAAGGCATCAGCATTTAGAAGGACCTGGGAAAAGATCCTGCGCTTACCAGGAAATTTCACTGATCTCATCAAGCCCCAAAACACAAGAAGGAGGAAAAATCTGCACAAATGAAGAAGTGCCCAGCAAACCGTGCTATCTTGTTGAAAACTCCAGTGGTAAAAATTTTTCATAAAATGATCGGTATCTGCTTCTGTGGGATTATTTTTAGCAGTAAAAGAATAGGTGGTGTAGGACAAGTGAAGACGGATTCCATAAATAACTGCAAGCATTTCAGTTACCTGTTTGGCATCATCTTAATTGTTACAACAAACAGCACAAGATGTCAAAAAATGAACACCTTTCTACTCAGAAGATAAACTGCTTTTAAAAAAGAAAAGAAGGAAACCCATCTCTATGGTTTCTAGAATCCCAGTTAATTAAAATGGACATGACTGGAGAAGCATAGACACCTGAGCAGCTTTCAAGACATTTCTCTGGCATGTTGTTACTGACTCCAAGACCTTATTTCCAGTGTCTGCTTGTCCTAGTCCAGCACCCTTCAAACCAACCTTCCCCAAAGGATCCAGCAGACATGGTCTGAGAAAAGAGCTGAGCACAAGCTGGTAGGCGCTCACTGCAGGGAGTTTTAAGTGCTGTGGGATTTAGTCAAACAGTAAAGTACAAGCTTCTACTATGACTCATCTGGTGTAAAACTAGTGCTAAGTATTGTACATAATTAAGACAACATTATTACAGTGAGATGGCACTTCTTTTTTGGTATGGTTAAAGTCTTGAAAAGGTGTAATGTTTTCAGCCTTCAGAGCTGTGAAGATGAGGAGTTCTGATAGGAGTTAATTCTAAAAGATATCATGGCTACAGTGAGTTTAGATCATAATTTGCGTTATTGCTGAAGCTTTGCATGCATATTTCTGTTGTCTTTGTGAAAAGCTGTGGTATTTGTGAGAATAAACACGACCTTAGAGTCGCGTTCATTAGGTAACACTTGCAACACTGGCCTCTCTACACATTCCAAGGGTTTTCATAATTTTTATACCCACAAGTCAAGTATTTTATTTTGAACCACATTTCTTAAAGAGGTCCTATTGGTTTCTCAAGTAACAGGCACAAAAGATTGTATTTGCCATTGAATGCAACAAAAAATGCTGGTGACAGTAGTGTCACTGAGCTAGAGATTCAACACTGACTGTCAGCAGGTACAGAGGTATTAGTTAGACATTGTCCCTACCAATGGGAAAAGTTGAACAAGTAGGTCATTCCAATTTGCTTACTTGTGCCAACTTTTTCCTTCAGAGGTCCACAAATCAACTTTGCTTTTAGTGAATGCATGCTTTTGGTTAAAATTTGTTGTATAATAATAATGCAAAGAAATTCAGCTTATTGATCATTCTAAAGCCATTTGTTCAAGTTACTTGATTCTCATTATCCTTGACTAGATTGTTGTAGACTTGTTATGGTATTCTTTCTGTTTGTTGATTATCTGTCTGACTTGCAAGGGAGAGGTGGGAGATCTGACTGCAAGATGGTGACATGGGCCATTTTAAGGGACAGGACTTTCAAAGAACCTATTTCCACCTGTGTATTCCAATGGATGCCTTTGAAGTCTGTTTATGTTCTTACTGGAAAATCCATTGGCTACTTCTTCAACCTAACTTTACCACCACTTTTCTTATAGTTTCCTAACATGCTGTTCATACCATGTTCATTGCACATCTCCAAGGAATTATTCGTGTAAGTTACAGGAACTACAGAGTCTCAGGAGGAATCCCAAGCAAACAATGCACTTTGGTGAAGACATCTCAACTACATCCAGTAAGCTCTTTCTTTTTGTATGAGTTGAACAAACTATAATATTTTACAAGTCTGAAGATAAGCATTCCAAGGGCCTTTCTGAAAAAATGATCATTTAATATAAAAGATAGATCAGTTCCTGTTTTGTTCGCACTGCTGCTTTCCAGATGAGTTTCCAATCTATTAGTGAAGCAGTAAATGCTCCCCCAGCAAACAACCATTGATGTTTTGAAAGCAAATCAAAACCAGTGTAAGGTTGTTGAAGAAAAGGGCTTGAAAGGAAAAGAGTGAAAGATCATACCATTCCTATGGTAGCTGCAAGAGTTTGTCAAGATTACAGCTGAGAGAGAGATGGGCCAGAGACCAGAGAGAGACCAAGGGATCAAGGACAAGATATCTGCCTGCAGAATATTGTCCTAACATGCCTTCTTGCAGGCTCACAGCCTAAACAGCACAACTAAAACTTTGTAGGGTTGATCTGTTAGGGGCACACCACCAGAGGTGGAATTGTGTGAGAGGATGGATAAGCCTCAAATGGAGAGAGCACCTGTTGACTGTGGTTATTACCTTGGACTTTTTTCAGCCCTGACAGGATTTACAGAGAGCCTGGACATGTAAGAGAAATACTGTGCATGCCTATTCTTTGTAACATAGCGTTTTTACTTCAGCTGAGAGGCCAGGGACCTTGCTGTGGATGCATGCTGGAGTTGCACTCCTGATGCGCTCTCAGCTGCTCTGACTTTTGTCTTTATTCCAACCATGAGCTCACTACAAGCCCAAAGGGAAAAGTATTTGTATTCCACTGTGCACACCGACAGTAATTTTGTGGATGCAGCACAACACTGTAGAAAGAGACAGGTATATGGAGCATTTAGAAGGTAATAATTTCTTCTAACTTTTTTATTATTTTTTTTTCTAGCCACACTGCAAAGGTTATAGTGGGAATAGCAAAGGAAAGAACTTGCAGACTTCACAAAAATCAAAGCCTACAGCTTGTGCTGGATGGGTTTATTTGGCACACATCTGTGATTATGAAATGAATTTTGAATTGCTTTTGAACTTCATCTGGATAATGATTTATCCTTTCGATTTCCCTTTTCCCTCCAGAACATCTGCCATTAACAAACCAACCAGTTGCAATGTTTTACAATCCACATTTGAACCTATTTCTCAAAAGATTGGACATTTCCTTGAATAAACAATTACTCAGCTCATTTGCACAGGGATAAGGTCTGTCTTGGGACTGAGAAATGAATCAACAACCCTCTCTGGCAACCGTCTTTGAAATGGTCAAGAAGCAATTGCAGTAGAAACGTTAAACTGCAACTTCGTGTTGCAGAAACGCCACATTAACAGGCAGCTTAAGTGTTTCTGTACAAACAGATATCGTACAGCCTTGGTTTGGTTGAGTTGAGCCCATTACAGGCTTTAGGCACATGCCTGAAGATGGAATTACACAACTGAAATTAAGATGTGCTTAAGTGTTTTGTTGTGTATGGGCCTACACACTACATCTGTGTTTGTATTGAGAAGAAAAGCTGTTCTACAAGACATTCAGGCATTTTAAAATGTATTTTTGTTCTGAACTGGAACAGGAAGTTTTATCTTTTAATGAAATTTAGGAGATCTTTAATTCCAGAAATCTTGTAATTGAGCATACTTGAAACATTGTGTGTCAGTAATGTTGAAACCATTTGAGACATTAAGACTGAAATATTGCATGTCCACATATGTTACTAAATTAATTAGAAGCAACTGTTAACTAAGCATGCTGGGATTGCCTGGGTTTGGATACAGAAAAGAGCTGTGGTCTGGTCTAGCTTCTTGGCTGAGATGCAATGTTCCATGACCATGCTTCTCAGCTGAGCAGTAAAACAAGGATAATTCATCTGTGCACAAAGTAGACCTGGACCTACCTAACCCTGCTCGGCCTGACTGGATTTAGGGACATCTCAAGTGTCTTGTACTAGGTCTTTGCTGGAAGTGCTTCAGGAATACAGGGCACAGACACTGTGCTTGAGCTTGGTGGTTTGGGTCTTCCTTGGCTTGTTGGTTCTGCCTTTGATGTATCCAAGATGATTCCACACTGTCCAGGAGCCATGGTAGTTTGGGCACAGCACCATCATTTGCACCTGATGCTGTACATGATAACTGAGTCCCTCTGGAGCTGAGGGCTGCAGCTCTGCAGCAGCCAGCCTGGGTGCAGAACTCAGCTGCAGCTACTTAAAGTCAAGCTGTGTCTTTGCAGGAGCTGTAGTGGTGCCTTCAAGCCTGTTCTGCCATAGACATCCCACTACCTGACGACTGCAGCCTGGCTTTAAACTTAAAATCTAAAATTTGCAAATCAAAGCTAGGCGTGTTTTGGTAACTTCTTACTAACTATATTACCATAATCAATTGTAATTCTCTTGAAAAAGTTTCAGTATTATGGAATCAACCTTCACTATAAGGAGACTGATGCATTGGAAAAAATTCAAGCAGCTCTCTGAGTATATAGCAAAAATGATAGATAAAGCCTTATCACACTGAATATGTTGTTTGTTCTGCCTGTCTCTAGATATAGTGGCTGTTCAAAAGGGAGTAGATACCTGGGAATAGTCTATGAATGGGAATCACACTCTGTTCCCCTCTGTTTCCCCTGATCTTCAAGTTCCAATCTCTTTTCTCAGTCTTATTGCATGACAGATCAAGTAGGGTTGATCCCCAGGCCAAGAGCTTGTTTGGGTAGGTGGGCTTAAGAAGACTGAAACAATTGCTTTAGATGGGTGTCTTTCCATGGCCCAAGCATATGGCACCTGTGGTGAAATTTATTCAGACAAATGTTTTATCTAAAATGGCCTTTCCTGCTTAAGTCTCTAGGTAGTTATGGCTTTGCTTGGATGTCCTGCCCTTTTCTTCTGGGGTTGAAATAAATATCTGAGGTCCATAGCCTTTGCGTCTCTGTCAGCTTCTGGGCCAGCTGGCCAGCAGAGAAGTTGTGTAATCCCATTTTTGAGAGATGTTCTTTCATCCTTTAAGGGCTCAACTCCAGCAAAACATAACACAGTAGATTTAGCTGGAAACTGTGAATATTGCCCCTTATGACAGACTCCTCTGCCCTTACTTGGCTTCTCTCTTACTCTTCTTGCAAGAAACTAGGGCAGTCCCTAGTATCCAACCAACAGAATTCTTTGGATTCAGATCTGATCAAGAATAGGAGCAGGAACCTGGATTCTATGTTCATAATAGTTTGGTTTTGTTTTTTTGTTTTTGTTTTTGTTTTAATTTTTATTTTTATTTTGCTGCAGTCACTACATGTATGGTTATATTTCTGTCTGAAGAAACAGAACAGCTTCACAAATGAGTATAAAAAGATGCATGTGTTTTCCCAAGCTTGTATGTATTTTACTGTAATCTGACACTTACTGTAAGAAATACATTTTATATAATTGGCAGTGGCAGACACATATTCTGATAGAAAAAAATGTATTGAACGATACACTGTGTATCACTGATAGTGACTTGCAGCAGTATTTCCATAAAAGTAAAGGATAATTTAGCACTTGAAAGTTAGGCCTCAAGACCAAAATAAAATGCTTTTCTGTTTCTGTACCTAGCCTAGGATATATCTCACCTCACTGCAGACATCAGCAGTGTAGACACATATGGCAAAACCCATCACTCCAAGCTCCCTTTGCAGTCAATACAGGGAGCAGGCACTTTTAGGCCATGATTCATCTGACCTATTTACATGTCTGCTGTAGGAGGAGATGAATCACTGCCTAGACTAGATCTGTGCGGAGGATAAAGGGAGCCTAAGATGGCCAGCACAGATGTAGGTGCTTGTAAAGATCTACAGTTTGAATTAAGGCTTTCAGTTTGGAACAACAATTTTTCAGAGAAGAGTAAAATTTCCTAAGCTGTGTTTTCCTAGCAAAATATGTGTATGAATATATACATATATGGTATTTTTCTTCCTGCAACAGAAACATTTGCAACAATATCTTTTGAACACTGGTCCTATATCCCCTTCCAAATGTTCTACCATCTGAAGAGCTGCCATTTTATCTCTCTCTGCCTCTGCCCCTCTTTCACACATACAGACATGTGTACACATACCATATTTCAGAGCTGGGCCTCCTGAATTTTCAGCATTAACTTAAAATATATTGCTCTGTGTGTGGCAGCCAGAGCTGCTGTTACACACAGGCAGATATATTAACTGTTGTTCTGGGATTTTTTTAAAACCCAAAGAAAAATATGCAAACAAAACCACCAAATGAAGATTTCTGAAATTTCCTTCTGTTTAAAAATAACATTTTTATTAGTTTGTTGGTTTTTTTTTCTTCCAGAATCTGCTCTACTCTGCCTGCAGCCTTGGTGAGGCAGAACATCATAGGAAGAGGAACATGAATTTCTGGGAGACAAGTACTGATGCAGAGGAAGGAGGAAGACAAGACCTGATCATCTAAGAAAGAGTGCAAGTTCCTAAGTAAAGCTCTAAGATGACAACAGAGAGGCACAGTTGTGTTATTATGTATAGAAGGTCAGAGTTGAGAGAGTCTGGCTTCCTGAGGATGATGTCCTGTGCACATGCTGTAGTATAATGTTCCAGTACATCCGTACATCCATCTACACTGCAAATGGCATGGGGGTAATATTTTAAAAAAAAGAAGAAGAAATGAAACCAGCCTGTTGGAGAGCTTTACAATGCTCAGCTGCTCCCGAGGAGTGCTTGGTGTAGCTACAGCAGGCAAAACATCTCTCCCATCTAGACACTGGCACACAGCGCAGCAACCCATTTATGCGAGCACCTGGTTGATCAGTTTGCCTGTGACAGATCTTGGCACACCCTCTCCTCTGGCTGTAAAGCTTTACTGACTTGTGTGTTTTTTCCCCCACAAATTCTTATCTGGCATGGGAGGACTTGGAACAGAACAACACTGTCTCTGGCAACAACAGGAAAGTGCATTTTAGATAACCCTTTAGGGTGCAAGCTTTGCAGCTATTTAAGGGCTTTTCTGTGGGGTTAGTGAGGAAGGGCTGTCCATCATCCAAAGTCTATTGCTGTGGGAACGGTGCCTGTGACTGGAAAGGTCTTTGGCAAAGGCCATGAGCACCTGAAGGCTGCTTGGAGAAATGGGTATGGGCTCACAGTTGCCCACAGGGTGCAGTGCAGAAGTGGCTTCAGGAAGAGAGCACTCTTCCACCGGTCATCCCAGTGCATCATTCATTAAATATGACGCCCTACAGGAAAATCAGGGTTTTGTGTTTTCTGTACCCCCTCCTGCATCAGCCCTGACGTCAGTAGTTTGGAACCACGGAAGTTAAATTAAGGCCAATGCAGTCTAATAGGCAAGGGATAGCAAATGCTAAGAAGTCAAGGTAATGAGAAAATACCTGCCATCTGGAGCTGTCATAAGCACAAATTTACATCTCTCCCCACTAAATAAATAAATCACAGCCTACAAAATATTACTCTCCCTGGATGCAAAGTCCCACTCCTGCGGCTGCCACCAAAAATGTTGGCCTCCCCACTTTCTGCGTGGTCAGTGCTTTCTGCTGAAAGCCCCAGGGTGACGTGCCTGGGCGCGGGGAGATGTCTGCAACCGCTGCCTGTTCAGGCGCGATGGCTGGAGTGGGATCTGTTCTGCTGCATCCGCTCGCTCCCGTCCTCGCTCTGACGGAAAGTTTTCCTCCTGGCTCTGACAGCACCGCAGCCACTTGGGGAAGCACGTGACTTCCTTGGGAGACGGTGTTTCTTATTTGTGTTGCCGGCCTCCAGCAGGCATGGCACCGAGGCAATATTTATATCAGTTTTTGTAACATCGTCGCAGCAGCTGCAATTTTGGGAACTGAAGTGCTGGCTGGAAGTGGGAGAGAGAGGCACAAAGCACAACATGCCACATAGAAATGTGGATGCAAGGGGAAAAAAAAAAAAGAAAAAAAAAGACAAGTCAAGAAAAGAAAATTGGCAACCAGCCTCCTCCCCCAGAAAGCTCATTGTGTTCCCAGGTGCCAGGGGTCCTGCTTGCCCTCCAGATGGTTGTCACAGGGCCTATCTGTGTAAAAGTGAGTCAATGGCAATTGCAGCTCAGGATGTGTGTGATGGGATCAGATCTGTCCCCTCAGGATGCTTGCAGTCCTGGGGGAGCAGGGCAGGGGAAGGGGAGTCCTCCAGCCAGGTGGCTTTCTGTGCTACAAGCCTAACAGTCTTCAGCAGTCTTCTCATACCCTTCAGCTATGAGAATGCGTAGTGCAACACTTGTGTGCAGGTAACCAGGCTGCCCCCAAAACTGCTGCAGCCCCATGCTGTGCCTTGGCAATCAGCCCTAGCAAGCTCCTAATCCCAGCTGCAATGCCATGCTGGTGCTGCTCCCAGGTGCCCAGCTTGGATCTGTGACCCACACTCTGCAGGTGTCCTGACCTCTGTGGAACCACCTTGCTGTGGCTGGGAAATCCCCAGGGAGGTAGAACGGGGGTCCTGTCTTCCAGATTATTTACTTGCTGCTTCCCCTTACAGGAATGTGACCCAATTCTCTCCTTTTCTGCCCCCTGGCTTGATTTCAGTGGTGTTTAGCCAGTGGAGGTTTGAGGCTTCTCTGGTGCTATGGGGTGGGAAGACAAATCTGCCTGAAAGACAGTAGAGTCCTCTTCAATGTGTCTCCTTGTTCCTTCATCTGCCCTGCAGCAGAGGCAAGTAAGCGCCCTTGGTGGATCCCATGTGTGTAAGAGGGGCTCTCCACTGCCCATGTGTGTTCTCAGTAGGTGGTTTCTGCCTCTGCTGCCAAACAGCAGCAGCTGGCAGAACATAGCCCTGAATTCCTCCCTGTCCATTGCTTTTTCTCCATGTAGCTCCACTGGCCTGTGGAGCTGTCTGACAGAGGAGGTGTCACACAGTCCCCAGTTACTTTAGAGCTTGGTGAAACAGAAGGAAGTTGACATGAAACTAAAAAGCTCCCACAAGGTGCTGTCCCAGATTTGTTAGGTGATGCACATTTTATCATGGGCAAGAGCTGAAGGTCATTTGACCCAAGTATAGCTGTGTGGTGCAAAATACCTTCATTGTCCTGGACAGCACAAGGTCTCTAGAAAAAGCTGGGCTGCCAATGAGCTCTCCATGTTCATGTGTCCTGCAGTCCTCTGAAAGGACTGCTGTGAGGACTAAGCAGGGGAACCATCGCTGTGTCTGCCTGGGAGGACTCTTGAAAACCTGCACCTGAAGCTGCATCATAGGCTCCTTGAGGCAGACACCATCAAAGACTGGTGACATGGTAAGCATGGCTTCTTGGACTATGTCTGTCAGAAAATCCTCTCCAGTCTCCCACTTCATATGCTCGTGTGCCATAAGCACTCCTACTTTGTCTCAAAAAGAACTGCAACTTCAGTGCCCAAGTTGTTTCCTTAGCACAAACACCCTGAAATTCTCCTGGTGAGCAGAGTTGGGGTAAGACAGGCAGGGAGCAGAGGGAGGAAAAAAAGACATGCCAGCTGTGGTGGCAGATCCTCTGAGGTGGCGTGGGGAGGGCTTGGCAAACCTTTCAGCACTGTCCAATTGCAACAGGAAGGAGGAGGATATACAGAGGTTACTTAAAAGCCCCCAACTTTTTCCCTGCTTCTATTGCACTGCAGAAATTCTGCAAAGGAGAGGGAAAAAAAAAGACTATCTGAAAAGAAGATACCCTTGGTAACTAAAAAACCCTTCCTTTTAGAGCTTACTTCTATTAAATAATTGCTACATTTTAAATTGCTTTTTTCAGGGGCTTTGGGAAGAAGTTTTCTTCTCAGTCATTAATATTTTCTTAGAAGGGTGGCATGGCTTTTTTACTGCTACATGCTTACACTGAAATAGATGTGAAAGCAGTTTTGAGTATCTCAAAAAGAAGTCTCTGATCAGCCTACATCTAAGATTTCCCTTAAGGACGTTAGTGGGAGAGAAATAAGTGGATAAGTGCTTTTTTCTTTTCCTTTTTTTCCCTTTATCCCCCTCTCTCTTCCCCCCTCCCCCTCTTTTTCTCTGAAGTGGATTGTCTGGGTGCATAGGAACAAAAATACAATTCTCCACTAATCATCCACAGACTGTTGTAGGCTGTAGTATTTGGCTTGATTGCAGTATGACTTATAATGCCATTTTTATTAGGGAGAGGTAGTGCATGATGCACTTTCTGAAAATATAATCTGCTATTTTGGATTCAGTAATGCTGTTAAGGAGTATGAGAGAGTGAATGATTTTCCAGTTCTTTTACCTGAAACTTCCTAATGTTTTTAGTGCCCTGCTTCTCCTAAGCAAACACTTCTGTGTTAGACTTCCCTCCCCTTCTCCCGCCCCCTCTTTCTTCTCTTATTCATGTGTGTTGATGAACACAAAATGCCTTCCAATCCTTAGGGAGCTGTACTTATCATTAGACTGATGTTTTCTGCCTCTCAGGTTTTATTTATGTAAGTCTAAAAATGTGTAGCTCACTGGCACCCCACATTGCTTTTGGCTTCTCCCATCTTGCATGCGCCATGCTAGCTCACGTTTGCTTTTCCCTTGCACTCTTTCTTTCATGGTATTACACCTTTTTTAGTACAGGATGTCTGAAACAACGAGCACTAACAAGGAGAAGAAACTTGTTTTGAATGGGAGAAGAGCCATCCCACCAAACAACTCCAATGATGAAGAAAATGAGGTCCCCGAGATGGAGGCTTTTGGATTGATACCTAGAGGATTTAATCCTAGAGGTACAGTGTACAATTAAGCCATAAATCTATTTTTACATCTTCCATATTCTTCTCAGCACAGGTCTATGAACTAAATCCAAATCACTTTTTCCTTACATCTTTCCAACTCAGACAGTTTTTCTTTCTGCTTATGGGAAAACTTACTGAAATCACCTGTGTGCATGGAAATGTTACCATGGGTTATGGGTAGGGAAAACGAGGAGTGGAGAAGCTGAGTGACCAGTTTTCAGCTTGAGCTGTGGGACTGGTTAAAAAAAGGCAAGAATGGGTTTTCCCGGTTTGATTGCAATCACAGAGTCACTTTAGGAACCTGTTGGCTTCAGGCACGGCTGTGGCAGCATTGGAGTGAAGGGCCAGAAGGAGTCTGTTCTCTTAATGGCCCTTCTCATCTATATGGCCTTAAACTGCCTGTGAAGCTGCTGCAAAATGTTGTCTGGCAGGGAAAACTTTTGCTATAGATGTTCAGCTCACTCACAAAAAATGGCATGAGACTAAAAGGAGTACCCATATGATTATTTATTCTCCTGTGAAAAATGCTGCAATCATTTGGCTGGGGAAACAAAAAAACGTCATGGTAGAGGATAGACAAATCAAAGTATGTTCCCAGTGTCAGCTCTTTGGAGTCAACCAGAAATAAAAAATATGTAAGATTTGGTTTAAAAGAAAACAGGATTAACTTCTGAATGACTCACTAATGAAATGATGTTAAATTTTTTGCCTATTTGAATTGAACACCAGAACTTGTTGAACGTGGCAGCTCAGGGTAGCTGGATGTAATACTACTTAATGCTCATAGGGGACTTTTCATCCAGAGTTGAAGGAGTGCTTAATAAATGTGGACAAGAATTAATTACTGAATTTCACACATTGGGAAACAGGCAAAGAGATTTTAAGTGACAAGTTGCAAAGCATTATTTCTGTAATCCTAATCATGTGCCTTAACCACACTCCCCTCCCCACACACCCCTCCCCACCCTCATCTTAGTACACACACATTTCTTTTAAAAGCATTTAATTTTCAAAAATGCCGGAGCAGACCAACTGACATGTTAAGACTGCAGAAATTTTGCTTGAACCTATTCTGACAACCCTGTAGCTCTGGGGCAA
The DNA here is from genome assembly GCA_013397115.1 of Edolisoma coerulescens. Taxonomy (NCBI): domain Eukaryota; kingdom Metazoa; phylum Chordata; class Aves; order Passeriformes; family Campephagidae; genus Edolisoma; species Edolisoma coerulescens. The sequence continues at coordinate 99,710 of VWZW01004877.1, read as the reverse complement.
GTATGTGTGTTTAAATTGTCAAATGCAATGCAGTGCAGGTTCCGGCTAGACACTGTTTCAAACCCAATATGCTCACAGAAACTGGAGATGTTTAAGTGTGGGATACCTTAGAAGGAATGCAGCCTGTAGCTAAAGCCCACCAGTACCCGGAGAAAGATTCCTATTGCTTTTTGAGGTGCTTCACATCAGGCTCTGAATGAAGTGTGCTGTTTGTGGGTGGCAGCCTCCTGCTTTTCAGAAATGCAGTGGAAACTTAGAAAGATTGGGTCAAGTGAGTTGAGGCAGGAGCCCAACGTGTCCTTAAGGTGATGCTGCTGTTGAGAAAAACATCCCTTGTCCAAAGCAAGAGCTTTTGTGGCCGTTGGGTAAACCTGGCTATGGCTGAAATATAAATCTGTGCATAACAGCAGAACTCTTTTTGTACAGCTGGATCAGCTCTGCTGTGCAATTCTCTCCAATGCTTGCAGCAAAAATATGCAAGGGGTGACCTGAAGGGTCACCCGAAGGGTCCCTGAAGGGACTGCAGCAGCGTTCCTGTTTTGGTGCACATCAGCTGTGATCTGAGACTGTGGTACCAGCTGATACAAGTGTGGTCCCTGGGTGTACTGTTTGGGGTAGGATGCTTAAGTCACCTGTCAGACCACGTTAAAGGTTTATTGCCCCATGGAGCTCAGCCTGACATTCAGGAGCTGAGCTTGCCCCAGAGCACTCTCAGTGCTGTACTTGGGGGATAAAATGATTGTCCATGGGCAGAGCAGGAGCAGCAGCGTGATGGGGCTCTAGAGCTGTGAGCACATCCTGGCAGAGAGCTGCTTGTGACACCTTCCCCTTCTCCTGCACACCCCTCCACTTCTGGGTTGTCCAGATTTTTCTGTAGTGGTTCCCAGATTTCGTTGCCATAACACACTGAAAAAAAGCATGCAAATGCTTTTACCTCCACTATTACAACGGAGGTGCTTTCTAGCCTTTGGACACCTGCTATAAACATCTAAACACCTGTGTCTTCACCTGTGTCAGGCCGTAGTCAACACAGAGCCATCCAGTGAGTGGAGGTGAGGGCACAGGTTGTCCAGAAAGTCACTGGATGTCAATTCCATGGTGATCTGTACCCTTCTCTCATCTCCACCGACTGCAGCAACCAGCCATCAACTGGCCATAATAAGAAGTTACATACCAGGCTCACATCATTTAGATGCCTAAATTTAACTGAATTCTGCCCTTGATCTGTGCAGTGTAGGAGTCTACAGATGAGCTAGTCACCCTCGTTTCCCTTGACAGCCAACAGAGAGAAACAGGCATTTTAAGGGTGTGATTCATTTGACCTATTTTAGCTACTACTCTGGGATGAGGTAAGACCCTGTGCTTGCCTAGCTCTCTGCTGACACCCACTTCTACTCCGCTGAATCACAGCCGGGGCGAGCTCGGCGGCTGCCAGGGCCGGCTGCGTCCCCAGTCCGGTCAGTGGGCTGCCTGCTGCTGGAGCCGGCTTGCCTGCGGGAGGAGATACTCATGAGGGGGTCGGAGTGCTTCTTCAGCAAGAAGCCTGTGTCTCCGGGAACATCCCTCTCCCCGCCCTGGCTCGTCCTGGCCAGCTCATCTCACCACAGTGTGTCGTGAGTGGGCTCGGTGGGAGGACACAGCCCTGCCACCCCAACCTCCTTTGCAAAGTCCGGCGACTCGCCAGGCGTTCGTGCTTCCACTGCTAGCGGAGTGATGGGCACTTCCTTTGGAAATTCACGCTGGTTTTTTTAGTAATTCAAAGCCCTTCCTCTCTGCTCGTCCGAGGAAACCTGGTGTTTGAAGGCTATTCTTTTTATTTGAAAAACCGCTCAAGCTTGTGCTCATTTATTTCCCTACAAGCTTAACATTACAAAAGCTTTAAGAAATCACACTGCTGCCTCTCGTGCAGCAAACCTGCTTGCACTGAGCAACAGAACAGGCTACAGGCAAACCCTCAAGTGGACCTGACTTCAAAGGAGGCCTCGATGGCCACCTGTCCCTCACAAATAGATGAGCATTGCCTGGAGCTTTTCTTTGGATCACACCCTGGTGCTGGTGTTAGCACATCCCATTACCCTGCTCATGTTTTGCCCTCTGTAATTACCATTACTGTAATTAGCACAGGCTCAGCTATGGGTTATCTTCATCTGGCAAGCTTAATGTACATTTTAACACTGAGACCAAAAATGAAATGTGTTTTCTGCAGATGTGCATGGCTGTGTTCTGACAGGAGCCGTGTAAAGTCCTGTGATAAAATGAAGCAAATGCTGAACTGAAAGCCTAGGGTGGTTTAGCTTTGCAGTTCCTTGAAGGGGCTAACATGCAGAGGAAGGATGGGTTCACTATTGCCTTTTATTGCACAACAGGAGATGAAAATAAAACAAACCCTCATCTCTGTTTTTATGCCTCCTTGGAAAGAGGGAGAAGTGGAGCCAATTTCTTATTGATTCTCCACTCTTCACAGAACCCCAAAATACACACCTTTTACTTGTCATGCTTTCGGCCCAGATGGGGTTGGGACATATAAGGGGAGACTCTCCCCTGTCCGTGCTTTATCCCCATACAGGAACTTCCTGCCTCGTGTAATTTAATTGTGAATTTTGTCAGCATTTTTGAGAGAGCATTGGTAAATTTTGCAAGGGGGGAGGTGAAGACATGCTGTATTTCAGAGAGGGGCAATGAGAAGGATTTCTGAGCAAAATGGTACATACAGACATCTCTGTAACTTCAGCCAGTGCTAAAGCCAGTGGGTTTTTACAAAAGTTACTCCAGAAGCCTGGTGAATTGAGCAGAGAATAACAATAACATTGTCATGGAACTTTAGGCCTGACTCAGGATTGAACAGAGTATTCCAGCCTTTTTGCAGATTAGGGTTAGCAGGAGGCAGATGGTTTTGGGTTCAGTTGTGCAGGGCTTTTCCATGAAAGGTTCCTTATCTTGCTGTGTCCTCAGGTACATTCCTTTCTTCTGTTTCCTAAAAGACAAGGCTAGGGATCTGAGGGATGATGCAAGCAGAAGTGGGACCTACTCCCATTACCATTACTCCCCTGTCTCCCATTAGCTGCTGCCCAGAGCCCAGGTTGGGGCAGGAGAACTACCATGCTGACCATGCTTCCCATCCAGGGAAGGTGCTGCCTTCAGGGCTCTGCTGCTTGTGCAGAACTGACAAATTAAAACAACGTGCAGAGCTGTTGTCTGAGCTTCTGTGAAAGGGGCCATATTCATCCCTCAGTGACTTCAATGTCCGACTCATTTACAGAGCACATCATTCTTGCTCACAGTGTGCTCAGTAGAAGGCCAAATTAGCCACCATCACAAGTACACACAGCTCCACCAGCTGCTGTAAACTAGCACCTCTTTTTGCCAGGCATCAGTTTGGCTCTGTCACTCTAAGTACAAAATGCAGGAATTAGTTTGTTTCTAGCTGTCCGCACCTGGAAAGGCAAGCTGAGAGCTGCAAATCTAGCTGTACTCTTCTGTCTCTCTCCTGGTGGTGAGTAGTAATGGTCCTCCTCCTCCTGGCAGAGGTTTCAGGATTATGTGCCTAAGCATGTAGGTGAAAGAACAATGTCCACTTCATTTTCATGTGGTTTCTCATAGTGTGAGAATACTCCCATTGTGCAGATTCATGGTGTGGTACAGTCATATATAGCTTATGGTGACTGCAAGCGCCTGTGGCTATCCCAGTGCCACCCCACACTGGTCACTAGCTGAACAAACTACTTCTAGTTTGCCATAACCCTTTAGACATCCCTAATTTGAAGGGAGCAAAGCTTTTCCTGTGTGTGTTAGAGATACCTACTGCTGCTTGCCTGTAACTCTATGCTGTAATTGTATGCTGTAATGTTATATTTAGTTTTCATAAGAAGACACTAATAGCAGTGGAGGTGTACTGAGAAGCTGAGTCTAGACACATGCAGTACACCCAAACCTTATCAAATACAGGCAATCCAAGCTCTCAGCTGAATGCAAGATCATTGACTGCCTCTCAGGCTCTTCAGCTCTCAGTACCGGTAGCATTTTGCAAACATTAATGTATTTAATTGTCACAAAGCCCCTGTGAATTTGCATTTTAAAAATGGGGGGCTGCAAGAAGGGAGACACAAAACCCCAACCATCAAAGTCACACTGATTGCTCTGGTAAACTTGTGACAGCAAGGCCCAGACTTGCAGAAAGCCGATGCCAATGGAAAGATGGGGCCAGACTCTCCCTGGGGACATTCAGCTTCTAACACCTGACAAACTACTCTTTCTGTGGTTTCATGAGAGTTTCATGGCTCTCACCATGTTACTAGAAGCCTTGTAGCCTCTGTGAAAATGGCAGGTGGACAGAGAAGTGTCTGTCCATAAGTCTCTGCTCAGCCAGGAGCATGTAAGCCCCAGACAGATCCAGCATGCTCCTGTTCTGTGGTGTTCCTTCCCTGGAGAAGGGGAGGACATGGCCTCTAATGATGTTGATACCATATTGACATTTCAACACACTGACTCCTTCCCCCTCTGTTTATTTACGTGTCTCTGCAGACTACCTGCGTGTTGAGGATATTTATATGTTCAAGGACCCTCATGAGATCAACAAGCAGGAGCACCACACTGACAAGTACTACAATCCCAAGCTGATAGTGCGTCGGGGACAGCCTTTCCAAATCCAGATTTACTTCAACCGACCCTACAAGCCAGAGACGGACCAATTCTGGCTGGAGTATTTGATGGGTGAGTGCCTGGCAAAGGCTGTGTCTTATCAGCAAAGCAATAGTCTCTCATAAACAGGAACACAACAGAACTTAATGGCTGGGTCTTTTCCTGTTATGATTGATAAGCCATAAAAACAGGCTTAGCCGTAGGCAAGGAAGTGTTTTTCTAAACAGGGTTTGAATCCTTTCTTGAGAAAATCAGCAGAATTTCAAGTGAGAGAAGAAGGAACAAAATCTGGGGGTTTCTGTTTCGTAAGAAGCTGTACTTTTTTGAGCTTTCAGAGTTATATCCGGCTATATATTGCTGTATGGCAATGCTGAAAGGTAGGTGGAACAGGAAACATCTTTTGTTAGTGTTTAGGAGATGTAGGGAGGAGGAGTCTGTTGTTTGAGGTAGGAGAGGTGACTGTATGAACTGAGATAGCAAAATATTGATTACATAAAGAGGGGAAGTTACACAGCGTGGAAGAATCTTGCAACTTTTCAGCCTGCATTTACAAACAACTTAGTAACAAGAGAGAAAGTTCAGTGACTGCAATTTTGGACCAGAAATAGAATTGTGAATCATTGAATCACTAAGGTTGTAGAAGACCTCTAAGATAATTGAGTCTACGTGTTACCCTAGCCCTGGCATGTTTACCACCAAACTATGTATCCAAGTAAGGGTTGTGCTTCCACTACTTCCCTGGGCAGCCTATTCCAGTGCTTGACTATCCTTTCAGAGAAGAAATTTTTCCCGATATCCCATCTAAACCTCTCCTGGTACAACTTGAGACTATTTCCTCTTGTTCTATTGCTTGTTACCTGGGAGAAGAGACCAAACCCCTCCTTGCTACAGCCTCCTTTCAGGCAGTTGTAGAGAGTGATAAGATCTCCCCTGAGCCTTCTTTTCTCCAGACTGAACAACCCCAGCTCCCTCAGCTGCTTCTCATCAGACTTGTGCTCCAGACCCTTCCCCAGCTCCATTGCTCTTCTCTGGGTGTGCTCCAGCCCCTCAATGTCTTTGTGGTAGTGAGTGGCCCAGAACTGAACACGGGATTTGAGGTGTGGCCTCACCTGTGCTGAGAGACTTACCCAAGACACTATCAGAGACTTTCTTGATTTATTGCCGAAAGAGCAAGAGGGCTTTTTGCCTCTAACTGAGAAGTCTTCATCAGAGACCCAGGTCCTAAGGTACCTGTTGACTCATTGAAGGCATGGGACTAGAGAAGAGCGTAACCTTACTAGAAAAGGAGAGAAGCAAAAGGGTTTCCTGCTATGCTCCAAAGATGGCCCCACCCAAATCTGGTCCCTACAACACAACTCTGGGAAACCCCCAGCTTCATCTAGATTGATCTGGGAGCTTCTGTGTTAAGACATCCATGTTCCCCTTATAAAGTCTTTAAAGTAGGTTATAATTGATGTTTTAATTTACTTTCCTGTGAGATGCAGCTCTGAAATTTGTAACGCTGAGTCTTTTCCATCGTTGGATTATGATGATGTGGCCATTTATTAGATTTGTTGCCTTCTAAAGCTAGATGGGCATTTATCTTTTAAACATATGTGCAGTGAAAACGTTACTGTCTGCACATTTTTTTTCACGGGTCTCTTCTTTCTAATTTAAATTAGGGTTGGGAGGCATGTTATGACAGTCCAGTGAATGATTGGCTGAACCGTCACAAGTGCCTTTAAAAATTTAATATGCATAAATATCATTAGTTCTTTTGGGATTTAATTAAATTCAAGATTGTTCCCTTAATCTTTATATGTTTAAAACAAACAGCTGTATCAAGAAGAAGTGGAAAATGGAACATTTGTTTTTTATTGCACTCCATGCAGTTTGCATTTGTTTTAATCAGATATTCTATATTGGAAGAAGAAAATTAACACTTCCTTTGACGTTGCACAATCCACTTAAGAGAACAAATTCACTTCTTTTTCTGTTGCTCTTTCCTAACACATCGGTCCATGGTTCGTAACTTGAATCTCTAAGCATGGGTAAAAATACACTCATCTTCTGCCATGGTAGGCATGAGGTTAAATACAGCCTGAGCCAGGGGAGTCTCTGCAATAAACACAGCTCTGAATGATTCCTTTGGAGTTAGCCCTGAGTCTGTGGTGGAGTTCCCCTCTCTATTCTTCATTGTTGCTGTCCTTCCAGCAACCCTACAGGATCAGACCAGGGGATCAGACCCACCCAGCATGTGTTTAGGAGGGGTAGATCATGTTTGACCAACCTGATCTCCTTTTATGACCAGGTGACCCTCCTGGTGGATGTGGGAAAAGCTGTGGATGTTGTCTGTTTGGACTTCAGCAAGGCCTTTGACTCTGTCTACCACAGCATACTCCTGGAAAAGCTGGCAGCCCACGGCTTGGACAGGAGCACTCTTTGCTGGGTTAAGAACTGGCTGGATGGCCGGGCCCAGAGAGTGGTGGTGAACAGTGCTGCATCCAGCTGGCAGCCAGTCACCAGAGGTGTCCCTCAGGGATCTGTACTAGGGCCAGTTTTGTTTGATATTTTTATTGATGACATGGATGAGGGTATTGAGTCTTTCATTAGTAAATTTGCAG
>VWZW01004877.1:4168-92370 GCA_013397115.1 Edolisoma coerulescens | reverse complement strand
CAGAGGAGGGCGACAAGGCTGGTGAAGGGCTTGGAACACAAGCCCTATGAGGAATAACTGAGGGAGCTGGGGTTGTTTAGCCTGGAGAAAAGGAGACTCGGAGATGACCTTATCACTCTCTACAACTTCCTGAAAGGTGGTTGTAGTCAGGTGGGGGTTGGTCTCTTTTTCCAGGCAACAACTGACAGAACAAGAGGACACGGTCTCAAGCTGCGCCAAGGGAAATTTAGGTTGGATATTTGGAAAACTGGGAAGAGTGATAAACTTCTGGAATCATCTGCCTGGGGAGGTGGTGGAGTCACCATCCCTGGATGTGTTTAAAAAAAGATTGGATGTGGCGCTTGGTGCCATGGTTTAGTTGAGGTGGTGTTATGGCGTGGATTTGACTCGGTGATCTTGAAGGTCTCTTCCAACCTGGTGATTCCGTGTGATTCTGTGTGTGATTCCTGTGAAACGGGATGGTGTCGATGTGTGGTGGCTGACAACTGGCTGCAGGAAATTGCTGCAGATACAGGATGGTGTTCAGTGCTATTGTCCTCCCCTGCTTTTTAAGTGTCTGCTTCTGTGAGCACCACTGCCCTCTTGTTGCAAGGACTTTAGCTCACAGAGATTCAACTGGGAGGTGTTCAAGCTCCTCTTCTGGGAACTGGTCAACACTCAGCACTCTGCAAATGTTTCTCTTTGTGAACATGTGGTGAAAAGGTAGTATATTTGTTCTCAGAAGCTAGCAACAGGAAGCAAAACAAAAACAGTCCACAATGGAGAAGGAAAATTCAGAAATTATATGCTTGACTCTTGCTACTTCTCCTTTTAGTATCAAGTCCAATGTTTAGTGCTGAGAAGAGAAAGGAAATTTCTCTTAGTTAGGAAAGACAACTGACTGCTGAATGTCTCAATGCTGTGCTCTCAAATCTTTTGTCACAGGGAGATATGGCCATTTTCATCCAGTTTTTTTCAGTTTGTTTTCCTGAAGAGCTGGCACTCATCTCTCATACTGCCTGAATGGCAGAATCCAGTCCAAAGCTCTTGCCCAGGCTGCCTGTGAGCAAGGGAGAGAGGCAGGCACCTCCAAGCAGAGTAACCCTGCTGTCTTAAAGGGGGATGAACTCTCTTCTGGATTTCTTTTTCTTCCTCTATTGACTCTCTCTCATAGACCAGACTCTGACTTTAAGAACACTGAAGGCAGAGGAGGTGAATCCTGCCCTTTGGTACTGTCAGGCAGAAGCTGTCCCTAGGGAGTGGCTCAGACAGCAGCCCTACAGCAGAGGCAGCTTGAGCTCAGAGAAGCTTTTTGTGCTGAAAGGAATATACCTCCTAGGAATGTGCTGAGTTTGGGAGATTAAAGTGATGGACACACAGAAATATTGGCAGGCTATTGTAAGATGACCTTTCCAAGGTGCCCTCTGTGTGCCTGAGCAGTAGATTTCAAATGGTGCAGCAGAACTGTTGAATAGAATAACCTAGGTTGGAGGGGCCTCCGGAGGTCTCATCTCTAGCCCTTGGTCAAAGCAGGTCCACCTTCTCCAGCCTCTCTGGGTCTTTCCCTATGAACAGGTTTTGAGTATCTCCAAGAGTGTGGATGTTGCCCCAAGCAATGTGGACCAGACTGCCCTGAACTGCAGAATATTTTGAGTGGTTCAGGGTTCTATTCTCATAAGGTACAAAGATACCCCATAGGGATGGCTGGCCTTGGCTCCCAGGGAATTCAGTTGGAGCTGGGAAGACTTGAAGTCTCCTTTTGCGGGGCTGTGCCTGCAGTGGGGGCTGTTTATGCAGCAGTGCCTATAAAGCTATTCAGAAGTCATTAGTTCCCAGCTCTGGGAAATTTCCCAAAGTTGACATTAATCCATCATAGAATTTTTATCCATTAAAGACTAATTTTGATCCTGAAAAATGTGACAATTGTAATGGATTGATCCTGTGAGTGTGCACGGAATTATTCTATTTCCGTTATTCCCTAAAATTTACTTTCCCTTCTCTTTTTTTTTTTTGCTCCTATTTTTTCTTCTTTTGCATCATTAAAAAGATGATTAATGAAGCAAGTAAAGCAAGTAGAGACTGCTTAATCCTTTTAATTGATAATGAATCAAGGGTACCTGGGACAAATGCTTCTTGTGTCATGTGAAACTAGGTCTGAAACACTCACAGAACAATCTTTAATTACAATCTCATTTAATCCACAGTCCATTTAAACACCATTTACACAAAATTTAGAATTCATGGGTTAAATTGTATAAACATATATATATATGTAAATATATAAATATATATGTGGATATATAAATAATTCACCCCAATCTCTTGAAAGTCACGTTTACAGATATTCTTCTGTGATGGTTCCTTATGACGGAAGTCGTTCTTGCTTTAACAGACTGTTTTCTGTAGAGTCATCACTGGTGAAATCGACTGAAATGCTAATGTGAATTATTATAATTCAGTTTTGCACATAATCCTTCATTAAATTAGAACCACAGTTGTCTGCCAAAGTATGGAACACAATGAATGTGCCAAAAAATCCACATGGAAAAATATCCACTTAAAAAGAGTAATTGGTTGTAATTCCAGTTCTTGTGCTGGACCTCAGCCCTGCTGCAGTACCTATGGTTTGAGAGCTGCTCCATCACCACATATTTCCTTTGTTTCTGCCTACTTCCTGGCTTTTACAAGAGGAAAGGTGAGCATCACCACTTGGGAGATACTTGTTTTATTGCTCTGGGGTTGAGATAAAGAGCCAAGTGCAGATGCTGTGCTTACATCTAGTTCCCCACAGTGGGAATAATTTCAGTTTGTTTGGAGCCTCCGCCAACCCAGAGGAGCCAATGGACTCCTTCACCTATCTTGATCTGTCCTGACTCCTGCCTTTGTGATGATGGGGATATTTTGTGTTCCTCTTAACTTTCCACAATGCAAGGCTTAGCCTGGCTGAGCACAGCTCCCACACCTGGGGCAGCCAGTTTTGAGTGAGTGCTTCAAAGTTTCCACAGGCACTGCTGCAATGGCAGGGATTTCTCTGAAAAGCAGATGCATGGTGAGATGGGTTTATACAGCCTTCACTCTTGCTTTTAGTAGTAGTTCCCAGTACGTGGCTGTAAATCGTTGAGGGGTTGATGAGTTATATGTGCATCCTGACTCTAATGATGTATTTCCCCACATCCTCATAAATTGTTGTCTATTTGTGTTTTCCTTAAATGGCTTCATAAATCCATATACATTGGTCTAGCCCTAAATGTTATTATGAATGTTTTATTCATTGACGCACTTCTGGAACAACCATAAATTCCAGTCCCCCAGGCTACTGTCACCTTTCCACGTGTGTGCATGTGTGGACACCCACGCACCCGTCCATATGCTCTCCTCAGGCTTCTATAAATCATTGGTTTCTGGCCTAAGATGAGAGGAGAGACTTACTGCTCCTTTTTCCACGGTCTTCCCAAGCCAGTTCCAGAGGGATAGTTATAAACACATCAAAGAAGCTAAGAACATAAAGATGTTAGAGCTGATCCCGTATGGCTTATTTAGGTGACACCAAATTCCCACTTATAGTCAGAGGGATATCTGAGTTCAACTAAATAACCAGAGGTCCAGGATACACACACCAGAATAAAGGGAGCTCTTCATACTCTCCTACAGTGTCCACAGCCTTTCCCTGTTTTCGCAGCAGAATTGGGCCAGGGATGATTCCAGGGTTATTGAGGTTTTGATGATTTTTGTCAGGCAGTAGTTCTGCCTGAGTGGGAAATATTTCTACCTCTGCGGTCACCTGTCCTGTTCAGCAGCTCTGGGCAGGGCAGGTTGTAGCCAACAGAGTGCTGGAACATGAGATGTCCCCCGGAACTTGGGATGGGATGTCAAGCTGAGTTCCGACTCTGGGTAAAAGTTTCTCTTTGGAAAACTTCGGATCTTCATGTTTTAGGAGCTTTCTTGGCACTATCAAGAGAACTAACCGGTCTAGAGGACACAATGTGTTGGTGTGTAACTCAACACTGCAAGTTTATTAGATCCCTGTTTCACAAAGAAGACCAAAAAATTGAGCAGAAATACAGAAACACCTGATGGTCTAAACTTGAAGTCTCATTTTGTGACAGAAAAAATAATTTACAAGCAGTGGAACATATTTTCTAGAGATTGACTCCCAACAGACAAGGGACTTGTTTGCCGGCTCTTAGCAAAAAACAAACCTCTCTACTTTCTGAACAAAGGCATTGGGGTATTTTTTCCTCCCCTCTGGAATTCCCAACCGGGCCCCAGAGGAGCAGAGAGGAGGGAGTCCCTCAAGGTGCTCTGTAAATGCAGTATTTCATGCAAAGCAATCTTTATTATGCCAACTTTTGCACTGCTGCAGCAGCGTCAAGTGGCACATAAAATCTAGCTGTATTTTTCAGTTGTTTTACTAGCTAAGGTGCGTGGGTCTGATGTGTGTTTTACAATTGTAAAGTACTAGAAACATTCACTGCTGGGACAGAGTGGCCAGATGTTAGGGATTCATAACTGGAGCCATGAGGAAAACTTCTTTCAAGGTATTTGTGTTTACTACATTTCCAAGTTCGTATATAGCACTTCTGAAGGTAATGTAATTTGAGGGTGGGAGGAACCCAGATGAGATGTTAAAGTAGAGATTTAGAGACTACTACTTGTAACAAAAAATTGTTTTGTCTTCTTGCTTCTTTTGATTGTTTGGAATTTTATTAGAGCACCTCTCCTGTTTCTTTATTCTTTGTTTTACTCTGTGTTTCCTGTCATGAATCCCATGTGCTAACACCCATCTCCAAGGCTGCTTGCTATCAAAAGGCTTCCCTCTGCTATGCTGTACAGCTGCTGTACTGGTGGCTTCCAGCTCAAACTTATTTATCAACACGTCACATTTATTAGACTTGCATGGAGGGCATTGAAATAGATTCTTTACCCTTTCTGTGAAAGAGTGTATCTAGATAAAACAAATGAACCTATGGGAAAATTGTTAATTACTGTGTGTAATATATATTCCAGAGGGAGACAGATTATTTGACTCCTTGAAAAGCCAATCTTCCAAGGAGGATTCCTAGAAAGACAAAGACTACTGATATATAGCTTTGTTCACCTCCCTCTCTTCTGAGGTATCCCACTTCCATCAGGAAGGAAATGTCCTGTGAAGCTCACTAAATCTCTAATCTCTGTGCTACCAAACTTTCCCTCCTCGCTGCTGAAAGTAAAGCTCAGTTGTGTAGGACCTGTCCAAGAGCCCCTGCTGGTCCCTCCACTGTCTGTGCCAACAGCACAGCACTAACTCAGCCATGGCATTTACGAGCTGTTTAATGCACACACACACACAGAGCAGTGTGCATGTCCACTGAGGATCAAGGGCAAAACTAAACTAAATGTCGTCAGCAGCTTCCAGGGACTGGACAGAGAAGGAGAAGGAGGAGAGTGGTCTGAGCAAGCCCTGGGTCCTGTTAGTTGCTGTTCAGGAACAGCAGCAGAATTGGATAACTGGAGGAGGAGTGCTCGTGTTTTGACAGCTGAACTCGCTGTACCTATCTCTCACCCTCTCTCTGTTGCTGTAAATCCCTCTCTGGTGTGGCAGTTTTACCCAGAATTTAACACAGCTTGCCTCCGTGCCTGATGGGCCCAGAGCTGACATGCTAGGGAGATAAGGCACATGTTGAAAATAACTCGCTTTGAATTGTATGTGTGTGGCCACAGTTCTGTGTTTTAGATGGCTCATTATTTTGCTGCTACATAAATAGATTTTGACAAGCTTTAACAAACACTGCACTTTGCTCTTTGCCCCTGTAAAGTGTCTGTGTGTGATAGGGAACATCCCATGCATGCCTACATCTGCACACACTTCAGTCACGGCACCTTTTGCCACGCAGATCTTTACTCATGTTTTTTAATTTATTTTATGAGCTCCTTTAATAGTAACAGCAGCTACTTTGCTCCTCGTTTCCTGGGGGCCTGGAAACCCCAAGAAGTGTAAAGTTGAGCTCAGCTGCAACTGAAGTGAGAAGGAGCTTTAGGACCCCAGCTTAATTAGCTGCAGAAACCAAGATAGAACAAGGAAGGATAAGAAAGAAGTATCAAAGGATTGCAGGCCTGTGCACTGTGCATCAGAGGAAATAGATTTGTTTGTGCTATTAAACCTTCTGTACAAGGGAGGCTTCTGTAAAAAGTAATGTCTTCTGGCAGTGTTGTGGCTCAGGACCTAGCACTGAAATGCAGAGGGTTGGAGGCCCAAGAAAGGGGGTCACTGTGAGTTCTCTCCTGTCCTCCCCTGCTTCAAAGGCAGGACAGTCAGCAGCTTCCAATCAGTACATGATATCTTCAAAGGAGCCTATAAAAAATTCACCCAGTGCAGGAATCTCCAGGCTTCCTGAGTTTGCAAGCTGGATTTTCCGATTTCCACGTGCTGTTAGAGTGAGCAGACAGGCACATCCCAACAGCGTGATGTCACACAACGACTTTGTGTGCCACAGAGCAATTGGCTGTGAAATGTCCTCGTGTGAGGGCCAGGGCCTCCTACACCCAAAGCAAACGTGAGCATTGGGGAGTGAGGCAACCACAAAGAACTGGCTGTGGAGCATGGTTCAGGCTGCCAACTCCTGGAGCAAATCAGAGACAGAGAGATCCTGAGCCAGCTGATGCTACTGGCATAATGTCAGCATCCTCCTGTCAGCATAAAAAGGGTTTATCTTGTCTACATGTCCTGGTCCTGACATGCACTCAAACTGCCTCCTGCCTCTCCGTGGGCTGGGTTAGCACCAGAGACCCTTCAGAAAGTGCTCTGCCAGGCATTCACAGGCTTTTGGTAATGAGTCTTCGGATAGTATTGAATCTTCTTCCTTAGAGACTAAGCCAGAGAATGAAATCACCACTGCATGTTATTCCTTCTGAGAAAGGGCCAACATTACAGATACCCCAACTATGAGCCAAAGCTGGCTCTATTTTCCCACTGCAGCCAGAAATGTGTGCTCAAGATGTAGATAAAGGTCAAATGGCCAAGCCATCCTGATAGGACTTCTCTACAAAGTTGATAAACATGGTACTGAACCTATGCAGGAATTATTTGGCCAGCAACCTTAGCTTGCAATGCCAAAGTTGCTCAGCTTTATTGCACTCTATTATCAAGACAACAGATGTGTGTACGTGAGACTAGTGTGGCTGATGCTGTCAGATGTCTAGATGTGTGTTTACAATTCAGCTCCACAAGCTCCTGACAGAAGTAACAACTCCCTTACTCTTTCATTTACAAGCTTTATTCTTCCATTTGTATTTTGTTTTGTTCGGTTAGTTTTAGTTTTGTTTCAGAAGATTAGGGAACCTGTCCCGTCTTCAAAGAAAACATAGGAAATTGCTCACTGTGCTCTCAAAGGCTCTGCCCATCTTCCCAAACTTCCTTGTGGGTTCAGGGTTTATGTAACCATTAGCAAGCACCAAATCATGATTGTCTGTCAGGACCAAAAAATGTTCTCTTGTATTTACTATTTATAACACCTACAAAGTATCCTGACTTTTAGGATATCCCTCCCTGGCAAATCTGCTATATCTGCAGAGATGCAGGCATTGTCCCAGAGCACCTTCTCCTCATGGGTGAGCAAGCTACTGCAGTGACCTCTTACTTTGTGGTACCAGCTGTGTGGGGCTCTGGGCTGAAAGGACCTTGCATACTTCTCAAGAGCAACTACAGCTGCTCCCTTGTCAAGCAGAAGGTGTATTAGGGTGTTATGTGGCTTTGCATGTTTGGAAGGGAAAATGGGGTTTTGAGTTTTCAGAAAAAGTGAGAATACCAGAGGTTTGGTACTTTGCCAAACTTGCTTATGAGGTGCCAGTGGCAGTGGTCCCATAAAGATGTCTTGAGAAGTTTTCATGGCCTCTTTGGGATCCTATCTGGTTCCTGTAGGCAGATTTTCTGGGAAGTGATTCTGCAGTCTCCCCATGTACACGCGGCACACACAGACATGGTGGTGCAAAGTCACTACCAGAGCACAGCTTCTCCTGTCCCCAATAGGCTCCTAGGCCGACATGCAGCTTCCAGCAAAGACAAGGATGTCAGTTCCTAACCGTGTTAAAATAGTAATCTCTTCCCCCTCCCACCTTTCTGAAGGAGGTACGGGAGGTATTTTTAAAAGTAGCACTTGTTAACGGTTTTCAAGGATATCAGTTCAACTACTTGGTTTGCTCTGCTGCTTTGTTTGCGTGGACTGCTTTTTTTAGAAAAAGATTATGTCAAAACTAGAAGCAAAATATCAACTGTAGAGGCAAGCTGGGTCATACACAGTTGCACTACAAAGAACGTGTTCAGCTCCGAGATCTGTTGCCTCTATAGGCTCTTCTCTCTACACTGGCTTTCTTTTGATGGTTTATATTTGAAGTGTCCAGTGCTCTATCTTCTAGTGTTTTCTATTGATTTTGCTCTCTTATTCTAGTCCTTTATTCTTCTGTAGGTCTTTTCCTTCCATTGTGTTCCTCACTGATCTGAATGAGTTTCATGGGTTACAGCATCCCTGGCTTGCAGGGCGAAGTGGGCTATTTATGTGCACTGAATATCTGCAAAATGGAAATTCATGTGCTCAGAATAATCTCTTGGATGAAGCACACTAGCCCCAGATTTCTCAGAAACACAAATGTCGTGGCAGCTTGCAAGCTTCAGATTTAAAGCTGGAGTTGTCCTTTCCCAAAATGTAGCAGTGTTCAGATCTGGGATTATCTCAACATCGGCAGTATAAAAATAAGCAAGCAAGAAAATCAACGCCCTTATGAGTTTAATTTTGAAGTTCTTAAATAGTAGGAATGAAAAATATAGAAGTCTGTCCCTCTGTCTGCCATCATTGCTTTTCATTACCCTATTTTTGAATGAGAGAGTTTGACTTTCAGCCTAAAATATGAAATGAAGAGTAGATTTGAGAATGAGATAAGGAACTCATCCTTCTCACAAGTGTCTCTTCTGTCTGTGCTTCTGGTTGGCTTCCAGATTTAGTTTGGCTCTACCTCAGTCTGAAGGGGTGGAGCCTCACACAACTTTAAATCCTGGCAGTTTATGTGTTTACATGTAGCCTTTCTGTCTAGCTGCTTTTAGAGTTGGCAGAGTAAAATAAGCTCCTCTGGGGTGTGATTTGTCTTACTGTGAGGCAGACTCTCACGTGCAGTACTTTGGAGGTGTGTCATACTTTGGGACACATTTCTGGCAGAGGAAGTCTCATGATTCAGCCCCAGTGTGGTGGTTTATATTCTATAGCGTCCAGAGTTGGGTCCCACTATGTCCCTGAGAAGTCCCTGATGCTCGGGGGGAACTGAGTGCTGGGTATCTGCAGGTAGACTCATTTGTATTTCCTCCATCTGTGTGGACTTCATGAAAGCACTTGGTCTCTACTTGGCAGTGCACTAGTGCAGAGAAGAACAGGGTTCTGCTCTGCTAAAGAGCCCCAAAGCTGATGTCTGTGCCACAGAGGGCACTTGTGTGATAGTGACAAGGGTGGTGGGTGCATCTGAACTGGGGAAGGGGCTCTTACCTGAACTCCTGAACTTACCAACTGCCTGGCTGGTGTTGGAGGTGTCCAAGGCAAGGAGCAAGCTGGAGTGCAGTTTGCTGCACGAGGATGAACAATGGTGAGCAAGAAAAGCCTGGACAGCCCCTGCTCATGCTGGCAGGGCTATGCTCCTGGCAGTGCTCGAGCCAGTGAGACTGAAGCTTGCTGGAGTGAAATGGGTGAGGTGTGGGCCACAGGCTGCCTGCGGGGAGCTGTTGCAGGTATTTGTGTGGCTGTGCTGTCAAGTGACCAGGCCCTGTGTGGGGTGATGAGAAAGGCAGGTGATTTTTGCTCACTAAAACCTGCCCCCTCCATTGAAAATAAGACAAAGGGACAGAGAACTGCTAGGAAATTAAAGAGCTGCCAAAACAAAGCCAACCTCTTCACTTCTTTCTCCAGGTCGCTACCCACAGCAAAACAAAGGCACCTACATCCCAATCCCAGTAGGCAATGTGCTGAAACCTGGTCAGTGGGGAGCCAAGATTATCCACAGGGAAAACAACTCCATTCGGCTGTCCATCATGTCCTCTACCACCTGCATCATTGGGAAGTTTCGCCTGTATGTTGCTGTCTTGACTCCCTTTGGCATCCTTCGGACACGCAGGAATTCAGCGACCGACACTTACATCTTGTTCAATCCCTGGTGCCAGCGTAAGTACCTGGTCAAAGGCTTACACTTTCTGCTGCTGGGCTCATCAGGTTTTAGGAGGGTTGGTTCAGGAAGGGGAGCTTGGTACCAAGGAGGTTGGAGACATGTCAGTTTGGGTCTGGAAAATTTAAAGCAATTCTGCCAAAAGTCAAGTCTTTCAGGCTGGGGAATAGCCCTGTGTGAGCAGGGCTCCGTGCTGGAAACCAGTGCCTGTGTTTTATCTAAACTCTGCAGTTTTATGAGGCTAAGCCTGTGTTTGCCAGTTCAGGCTCCATTTCTCATAGTAAACATACCCCAAGGCTTTACTCTGACTTGAATAGGCAACAGTGAGAGTCTCCAGTGTGCCTGTAATTGCCTTAAACAAGTTAATATGGGCACATTTTTTCCAGGATTTTTTGTGGGGCGGGATGTGGCGGCCTCACATACTCTATTGACTTACATCTCTAATTGCCATGTTTGGGATTGAACATCTGCTGTCAAAATCTTGCAGGAATTCAATGGGAGCTGCTGCTCCTGCACAGGTTGGGTGGAGTCAAGTTGCTGTAGCATCACTGGTGGTGCCTTCCTGCTGCTACATGACATTTGCCCTTATAACTTCCCCTTTACTTGTGACTAATTAGCAACGGTGCCCTCTCTGAGGAACAAAACATTTTGCAAATGAGCCTTTTTTTATAATACAGTGGGTTGAAGAACAATTTTTTTTTTTTTAAATCTCTCAGGATCCTTGGAAGAAATCAGGCTTTACTCTGACAGGGTTTTATTTTACCCAATGAACTCCATGTCTGGCTTTCAGGAGAGGGCAAGGAGGACCAGAGGAGGACTCAGCCTTCTGACAGGCTGTAGCACTGTCTCAGCTTCTGACACTTCCAAGGCTCCAAGTCATATGTATTGCAGCAAATTTAGGTGACCAGCTAACTTCAATATTCTCCTGCTACCCTTCCCTCATCTTTCCATTTTTTTACCACAGTATTTGCATCAAATAACCCTGTACCAAACAAGGGCCTTCCTACCAAGTGACAAGTAAGTTTAGCATTATTAGTAGAGCCCATTATTCAGCTGCACTGCTGTCAGTACATGAAATGATTTGTGCTGGATTCATTACTTGCCCATAGTCTGTGGAAATATAAGCAATGATTAGCTTATGCATTATTTAAGAAGATAGAGATTAATGCTGAATAAAGTAGAGTTAGTTAAGTGGGAATAGGAGGGAAGGGCAGGGCCCAAGTCCCTGCCACACCGTGAGATACTTCTGAAAGCAGTATAAGGTACCTCAGAGCAGTGTGCTAACAGTTTGTTCTGGAGGGTGTGCAACAGAAAGAGAGGAATCATTGCCAAAGCTGTGACCCACTGTGAGCAGACAAAGCTTCTCAAGGTTTGTTTTGGCACCATCAGATTCACAGCTTCAGCCAGGGAGATGCAATTCTCCACCTAAAGGTAGAGAACTACTTGATTTTAGTCCTGGGGGTTGTAACAGCTAGCACGGGGACTCTGCAGTGGCTCAGCACATCTTTGGAAAGGGATAAACCCCAAGGAAAAAGCTGCTTAAATTGCCTCAGTTTGCCTCATGATTAGCAGACAACCAGCTAGGGCTGCATGCAGCCCTAATGTGGAGGCAAGATGTGGTGGGGGGGGGTTGGCTACCCCACTGTGGTGTGACTGGGACCACACAAGCTGATGTGCGGTGTTAGCCAGAGGGAAAAACGGTAAATCGATCCCTACTTCACACCTCCTTGCCCAGCAACTCTATGTGCTGACTGATCCACCTTTGTTCATGGCATTCGGACACTTCGCCCTCCGCTGCCCTCCCTCCCTCACACCTGAGCTGAATGAGTCCAAAAGCCAGCAAGATTAAAAACACAAATGGGAGTAAACCCACAGAGAGCAAGACATGCATCAGTTGCCTCCAGTGACAGGGATTGGCAAGGCTGATGGAAAAAGTCTGCCTTAGGAAAACAAAAAATAGTCTCTGGGCAGCAAGGACATGCTGTGTGACCCCAGGTCCAGGGGAGGCAACTCGGGGACCACATTTTCCTCTGCAGCTTACGTTTTCAGGTGTGTCTCAATGGTTTCAGGTCCTGTCCCTTGCTGGCTACATTAGTTTTCATTTCCTGCATGTTTCATTTGGATTTGGATATATTCTCATCTCTTGTTCCTACTTTTACTCCTAGGTAGTTTGGGCTAATTGGCTCCTATATCTGTCTTTTTCTCCTTTCCTTGTGTTAGAAAATCAGGGACTGTTTCTTCATGCTTTATCCCCTGGCTGGAAAAGATTTTTCAGTGGAATGACAAAAGGGTAGAAAAACTGAGGCAGCTAAAGTGCAAAGAAAACAATAGTTTGAGAATCTTCTAGACTTGTTTGCTGGGTTAATAGCTAAGCAGAAAAGACTGAGTGAAAAGCCTCATTAAAAAGAGAGAAGGCTGATGCCAGGAATGAATGGGGATTGTTATAGCAGGGAGCAGAGTATGGGCTCTAGTGCCTAGTGCAGCTTTCGACTCATCATTTTGGAGGAACATCAAT
Source organism: Edolisoma coerulescens (assembly GCA_013397115.1). NCBI lineage: Eukaryota > Metazoa > Chordata > Aves > Passeriformes > Campephagidae > Edolisoma > Edolisoma coerulescens. The sequence goes on along the minus strand of VWZW01004877.1, from coordinate 79,700 downwards.
ATGTCAGTATGAGCTTTTCTTTAAGACAGAGGCATTTGTGCCCTTTCTTATTACTCCTTTTCTCACTATAGTTCAGTTTTGACATATTTTCCCAGGCAGGGATGGGCTTTTATTCCTGCTGCTTCAGAAGTTTGAATACTTTACCAGTCAAGCTACAGAGTACTTTGCTTCCAAAACCATCATATGCTTTTATATATTTTAATCCCTTTAGCTACATTTAAGACTGATAACCAAGAATACTTTAAAGACACAGGGTCTGATTCTGCAAAATTAAATACACCAGCCCCAAACATCTGTGAATTCACCTAACTAGTGGATTGAGATTTCAGTTACTCCGGTGAAATTTTCATTACTTAATAGGCAAGGTAAAGTCTGTGAGAAGAGGCAGCATCCTTTCTTCAGCCAGCTGACTTAGCTGGATAAAACAGATGTGCTTTTGGGCATGCAGAGCTCTCTTCAGTTCTGGAACAGAGGATACAAATGGCAAGTAGTTAAGGATAACTTCTTGGAATTTAACTAAACTCTTGGCAATATCAGACTACATGAAAGCGAGGAAGATCTGCTTTGATCTGGATACTGTGAGCTCTTTCCAAGGAGCTGTGAGCTCTTTCCAAGAAGGTGCTGAGTTCCTGCAACTTTCTGCTGGGAACATTAAGTGCTTATCAGGAAAAGACCTTGTGCTGACTTCTGTGGCCTTCTCACAGGTGGAGGTGCATGGTGTAGCTGAGTGAGTTGCAGACCCTGTGGGCTGAGGTGTGCATTTCGCTTACCCAAGCCTCATGCAAAGTGGATTACATTTAAGGAATTAAATATATTGCAACTTTATTGAATCAGCTGCACTTTTCTTCTTCTTAAATGTTCTAACACAGTTTGAGGATTAGTAACATGTGGTTGACTTTGGACTCCTCTCATATGTTACCAGTCATCCGGATTTGGCCCAATAACATTTTCTTACTTTTATTAGTAAATCTTAAATTCAGTTGCTTGTGTCATAGATTCTACATGGGCAAAATTCACACAGAGCTTCACCCTTCTGCTACGTTAATGTAGGCAAGTACTAACACTGTTCAAGGCAGCATACTGCTCTTGATCCTGGGTAGAGTGAGTAACTGCATTTAGCTCTTGTAGCTTGGGGTTTGTAGCTCTTTTGTAGATAACTGCATTTAGCTCTTGCAGCTTGGGGTTTGTCACAGCATTGTCTTCTTCCCAACATGAGCCCTGGGAGTTTCGTGGTTCCAGTGAGGCCCAGCCTTTCACTCCTGGATTCCTGTGGGAGCACGTTGAGGGGAGGCTGGGAGCTCAGGGCAAGCCTGCTGCTTCCACTTCCACCCATCTGCTGGTGCTGGTGTGCTCAGCTGTCACCGTTTGCACGAAGAAATGGGTTTTCCAGCACCACAGAGTTGCTGTGCTGGGGTTGGGGTCCCTCCATTCTGGGTAGAGTCCTCTTATGTTCATTCACCTTGCCAAACAGAAAGGGTTACTCTGCACTGCTCATGTCTTTATCAAGGGATTCCTTGCCTGCAGTGCTGTCTTCACATGAAGTGTATTTTCACCTTACCCAACTTCAAAAAGAGTAGCATAGAAGCTAATTTGCTTCTTTGTAGCATTGCTGGTGTCTTAGTAAATTCCCAGGATAAAAGAAGTGAGTAAAAAAACTCCTGAACTGCTAGAGAAAAAGAACAAACAAACCCAGAACATTTCTGTGGAATTCTTCTGTTTGTCAGATGTGAGCCTCCACTTGCACAAAATAATTAGGAGTTGCATTATGTAGAGCATGCTTAGCATCAAAGTAGTCACAAATGCCTCATATTTTCTTCTAAACAGTCTCAAGGGTAGCGAAAGCTGTCAAAAATCAAAGCAGCTGGCTTCTCTGTGAAACACAGAAGACCTTTTTACCTTATCAAAAACACAAATATTTAAAATAATCGACAGAGAAGTTAATCAATTTTCATCTGATTTAGCAAAGATCATGCAGTCTCAAAATAACATAAGCATCTCAATTGATACCAACAAGATCAATGTTGATATTTTTAATCCCCAAAAGAAAACAACAGCTGCCAAGAAGGCATATGCACACACTTCACTGAATGTATAACTGCACAGAAGAAGGTGTGAATTCTCCTTCTTTAAATGAACTCTCTGTACTATTTGCACGGACGGACTTTAATAAAATCCAAAGCTCAGTGAGAGAATGCAGATAATTGTTCAACGAGCAAATCAGGCAAATCCAGCCTAATGAAACAGAGCCTAGATGATCTGTAACATCTGTGATATTTTAAGTGGGATGTTACGCAGAACTTGTTGGACCACAAAAAAGTCATGTAATACACAATTTCATAAGTATGAGAGTCCCTGCTTGCATAAATATCTGCAGCCTTTTCATTCACTGTGAAGTTTTGACACTCTCTTTCACCTCATAGCCTCTGACTACAGCAAACCCATGATCATCCTCTTTGTCTCTGGGTGCAGGTTGACTAGGTCATGGGTACTGAAAAGCTTATAAAGAAACTTCTTAATGGCCCAGCCTTTAGAAGCCAGGTGAATACCATCGCCCTGCCAGGTACAAGAGTGGGTCTCAGACCTGTCTGCCTTAGGTAAAACTCCACAAAACCTGCTGTTCCTCTGCGTGCTCCAAGCCATACTGAGTCATCAGAGCCTGTATAGCAGCTGCCATAAAGCATAATGGCAAGCACTGATCTCCTCAAATGCAATGCAGGCTTCTTATATTTAACCCCTGCTTCTCTGTCATTCTTTGCACACCAATGTGGAGGTCATACATTGTGTTACATATCTATGCATAATCCCTTATGTATGTATAGACATAGAAATATAAATACTCCTTCAGGGAAAACAAAACTTCCAAAAGGGTCAGGTGTGTATATTGGCAAAGCCCTTCACCTAGTTGAGGCTCACCACTGATTTTTCTGGTGGGCTGAGATTTTAGCTTATTTTGGCCAGATTGCAGTTTCAGGGACAAATGAAGAAGGTTTTGAGGATGAGGTTTACAAGAAAGTGCAAATCTGACTTGCATTTCAACAAAATACAACAAATCAATAGGCTTTTAAAAGTTAAATGTTCCTATAGTAATTTCTAGTTGGGTGCTGAAGAAATCTACTATGACAGTAGTGAGTGGTAGTTTTGTACCAGCTCAAATCACACTGTCAGAAGTTATTGCTTCCCTTTAATTTGCTGTCTGGTACCATGTTACTGATTTCCTCAAATTAATTAATTCCCATGCTATTAACTGTTAAGCTGCATCTCTTAGTCTCAAAATACAAGCATTGGCACGGGAAGGAAATCTTCAACTATTCTAGCATCACAGTATCATGACCTGCTTCATACTTACCTGTGGATGTCTGAATAGTTTCATGTCACTCAGGGCTCCTTATGAATGTTAATAATGAGTTATTTACATATGTAAATCATGTTTGCAAGTCAAGCATCCATGCATGTGCTCTTGATTTTTGATATAAGTCCAATCCAGAATGTACCCTTTGTATATGTTTAGATAAAGGTCTTGTCCAATTACTGCCAGTTTTTACTTAGACACTTGAATTTCTTCTCATATGACCTGGTCAGTCATACTGATACTCCAGTCAATAACTAATGTACAGAAAAGGCAATCAAACCTTTCTCTTAATATGTTATAAAAACTGTATTCCATTTTTTTAATGCACTACAGATTTTTCTTTAGATCTCTTGACCTGAGCTGTTTTCCATTAACATTAATAGGTTTGAAATTGTTCTTTGATCTGTTTGTACAGATGCAGAATTGCATCATGGTGCTCCAGCTTTTAAATTAGTTGTACATAGCAATCATAAAATTCTTGATAAGATGTGACATTTTAATCATACTTTACAGATCCTGAGAAAGCAGGCAGGAGTTGTCAGCATTTTTCCATCTTCCATCTTACCATATTCCTAACTATGGTCACTACCTCCTTACTTCTGTACTCTGTTGATGCAAGTAATGCTTTGTTTGATGGAAGAGGGGTACTTTTCATCAGAGATGACTGTATTATATGCTAAGATGTTTTATCTGTCCTATATGAAAATTAAACACTTGTACTAACATTTATTTTTTGTAAACTAATGCAGTGGATGCTGTGTATCTGGATGACGAGAAAGAAAGGGAAGAATATGTCCTGAATGATGTTGGTATTGTGTTCCATGGAAATGTTGAAGACGTGAAATCAAGAAGCTGGAGTTACGGTCAGGTGAGCTGTTTAGATCTTCTCTGTCTGCTCCCAGTAGGACAGCAAATGAGTTTAATTGACACCAGACTGTGGTTGAGACTGTGGGCTCTGGAATGCATTATTGGTTTCTCCTTCAGAAAGATAAGGGGTATCATTTTAAAATTGTATGAAGTGGGTATATGCCTAATCCAGAAAAGCAATGCTATAATAGCTGATATTTAAAGACCTCGTTTCAGGGGCATATTTAGGATACTAAGAGGCTGCCTGTTGGAAGTCATAATCATTAGCTGAGGTTTCCACAGGGCAGAGGTATTTCTGCTGCTGCATTATTGCTGCTTCAGGATCAAATCAGTTCGTGAAAAGTAGAATTGTGTTTTGGGTTTTTTTCATTTTTCAACAACAGGTTGTATTGCTTTTTGACTTTTCTTTTTAGTTTTAGCAACTTGGTGGAAATAATTCTGATCTTCTTGGGGTCAGATAGTCACAAGTTTCCTATGAAAAACTAGTATTTAATCCCAAAATTTTAAGTTCTGGGGGAATCTCTCCCTTTTCTGCCTGAACTTGATAACATCAGTCTCCAGTGGCCTGTTGCAGTCTGGGGGAGACACCCTCCACTAGGCTGTAGTGGGGTATTGGTGTGCCTTGAATAAGATAAAATCATAGAATAATTTGGGTCAGAAGGGATTTTTAAAGATCATCTGGTTCCACCACCCCAGCATGGACTTGGACACCTTCCACTAGACCAGGTGCTCAGAGCCCTGTCCAACCTGGCCATGAACACTTCCAGGAATGGGCCATCCTCAGGTTCTCTGGGCAACCTGTTCCAGCAATTTACCACCCTCATTTAAAAAAGTACTTCTTTATATGTAATCTAAGCCAACCCTCTTTTCGTTTAAAACCACTACCCCCTTGTCTCAGACTTATTACTTGCCTATTTTACCTAAACCTTCTTGTAAGAATTAACCAGCTTTTAAATCCCCATGGGATGGAAGAGTTAATTTATTGTGTTAGAACGGGAAAAAGGCCTTGCCTATCAGAATCAAAATGACAGCAAAGCTATAACCCTAGCTGTCACTCAGAGGGGCTCCAATGGACAGATATTGGACATGGTGAACTCATCTCATCTCCTGGATTTTCACAACAGCACAATTAAGAAGGTAGTGAAGTGTTCCCTTACTACTCTGATGATGTATCCATTCAGTTTTTGTGGCACCTCCCCAGCACAGCCTTGCAGAAGGGGCCTTGCTTTCTCTCCCTCAGCTAAATACAACCTCAAAGCTTGAGCTGCATGGATTGCCAGTGTGCTTGCCCTGGAGAGCTCTTTGAACTCACATCTCTCTTGTTTCCTTATTTAAGGGTACAATTTCATCTTTTTTTCCTGCGGCAGCACTGCCTTAGGGAGTTCCTGCCTCTGCACCATTCCTTGGTTGTGTCAGTGCCGTTGTTTGCAGGGTCTGACTGGTTTCCTGACTGAGATAAGAACAACCCTTAAATAAGGAGCGGGGAAGAAATTCCACAAGCTGATGGTGCCTCTGATATAAGAGATGCGGAGCCAGATCCTTAGGTGAAAGCTGGGCATGCATTTAAGCTGACCAAAAATGCCCCCTCCTGGCCCTTCTTTCCCCCTGCAAGCACTTGTGCAGCCGTGCAGTGACTCAGACTGGAGAGCTGATCTAGCTGAATAAGCATCTCCTTGATTTCTTTCTTCCCCTGGGTTATTTCTTGGGCTTGCTCTGTTCCTAGATTTGGGATTCACTCTATGCCAGATGTAAGGGGGAGGGAGAGAGGGGAATAAGTGGCTGGAGGTGGAAGGTGCTGCTTAAACCAGATGCTGTGGATTTATGTCCTAAGACGCTAAATTTATGGCCTATGGTGGCTTGGCCTGAGGTGTTTATATTCTGCAAATCTGGCATCTTCCTGACACAAACACCAGCCTCCCTTGAGAAACTGCATTATTTATTTGGTTTTGCTAGGAGGTAGTTCTCTCTGGGAGGTTAGGGCCATTCTATAGCCCTTTGTCATGTACTTTCATTCCTGTGTTGGCTGAAATCAGAGGACCTGATTTCCACCCCGTGCTGAGGTGGACCTTTTGCTATTGGTTGCCCATGTGAAAGCCGAGTGTGGCAGATGCATTGCAGCAGACCCAGGCCAAGAACTTTAATGGAATTGATCATTTTGTATGGGTTTAAAAGACATGTCAATCTGCAAAGGAACAGACAAATATTCTTCTGGTTCCCTTACTTTCAGTGAAATGGAGGAAAGGATGTTCCTGATCTTACCCTGTCCATTTCCAACCATTAAAGACGCATTTTTGGCAATCCTAGATGTTAGGAATAAGAGCATTGCTGTGAGTAAAAGTACTAGCATCAAGGCCTATATTAAGAATATATCATAAAAGTATGCTTTTGATGTTTATGATACATAGCCTTTACAACATGTAAGGAAAAAGCACAAGGCCACACAGAGCTGTAGAGGTGAAAGGTATATGGCCACACTCAAAAATGCAGATACACTTGTGCATGGTAATGTTCTTAGGCTAAAAAATCGCTTAGGACAATGACAGCTGGAAGCTTTAACTCAGGTTGTAAATTAAGAAGGAGCATAGATTCAAAACTGGGTTACGAGAGGGAGATGGTTCTCAGAGCTTCTGTCTGTAATGAGAAGCATCAACACGAGAGGAGGAAAGGCAAGAAACATGGACAGAGGCAGAAAAAACAACAGGACAGTTGAAACATGGCTGAAATGAATGAAGATGGAGGTGTTCCTTGTAACATGACAGCAATCCCTCCTAAGAAACTGTAAAAGGCAGTCACTCAGAAAATTCCATGGAGGATCCAGGGGAAATTTGGCTTTGGAAGACATCTAGGCACACAGGAATGCTCTAGCTGAAAAATGTCAGAAGTTGGATGCTATTCTGATCATTTAATGTTGATTTTTGGTTTTGTGAAAAAAATAAAATAAAACAGGTGGGCATAGAGTTATGCTGCCATCGTGTCTTCTCCCATGTCCACACATAGATCTGCTTTACGTTGGAATCTCACTGTGCCTGTGTAATTCTACAGCACGTGCATTTGGTCAGGTCTGGCCACAGGCAACACGACATCACGTCTGCCTGCAACTGACTGAGAGAAACACAGCTTTAAGTCAACCAGTGCAAAAAGTGATACAGCCCCTCTTACTCTGGTTTAAATGGAAGGTCATCTATTAGAAACAGGTCAGCATGCAGGAGGATGCCCAGGGCAGCTATGTGTGTTGCTCTGTAACACAAGGCACACCTGTGTGCACTTCACCTGTGTTTTCTCATGCCTTATTTTCCACCTGCATTTTTTCCCACGTGGTTTTGCCAAAGTTCCTTGCTCCCGAAATAGGTTTATTTTCATTTCAGCTTCAGTGGAGCAGGCTGTGACTGTGCCTGGATCAGGTTCACTCCCCTGTCCTATCTGCCTACTACTGCTCTGGCTCCTCCGCTATTTCAGAGATGTTCAGCATTATAACTGCTATTTTTCTATTCCACTTCCCTCTAGATAGGTTTTCCTTGCCAAGAATGAGGACAGAAAACTGATTTAGTTTGTTTTAATATTTTTTAAATCTCCAAATAGTCAAGAAGGGCAAAACTGGCCTTAGTGTTAAGGCTACTCTGCATCCTACACTACTGCAACAGTGTAAGCCAGCTAGCCCTTGCAGCTTGTCCTCTCTCTTCCCAGTTAATCCAGTTATTTCACAAGCATTCATGTCACTTTGTAAATGCTAAGGTGGAAGGCAACAACCCTGATAGCAATTTATTTCCTCTTTATTCTTTCTGTATATACTGGCAAGATTGACAGTGTCTCATAAACTGTAGATGAGAAAAGTTTAATTTGCAGGGTAAACTTCTTATTGATCTAACTGAGGTCTGATTACTTGAAGTGCAGAAAAAAGATTTTGATCCTGGTGAAAGATTGTTGTGCCAGACCAGAAGAAAAAGGAATTTGAACCAGGAAGGAGAGCTGTGTGGGCCCAGAGTTTACATTTTCTGTTGTGAGGATTCTCCTTCGGAAGGAGGGTCTCCACAGCACAGTCATTAACCCGACATTATTTTGCGTCACATCCCAGTGGAGTGGGCTGGGATGTGCAATTATTCAGCTTCTCAGGAATTATAAAATACTAGTAGTAGGTCTCTGAGAAACACTGAGAAACACTGATCCCTGTTCCCCTATTCCCAAACACCATGAATTCAGTTTTGCTTGGACTATAAAGTGATCATTAGCTAATGCCTGCTCCAGAGAAAGTAATTCAGTGCAAGTGTGGGTGATTATGAGAGAGGCGTGCTGCCTTGGAGGACATTTGCTGGAAGGGATCCTTATGCCAGTGGTACCCTCGAGGCAGAAGCAAAGGACTTCTATTGGCGAGGAAATGGCTGAAGATGGTGAAACACGATGGCGCTTCCCCTTTCTCGGCTTATGCCAGAGCTCAGCTGTTGCCCAGGATTCACTTCTATCCCTCCCATCTTCCCTGCTGTATCAGCAGCAGTCTTTACTCTTTGGGGCTTCCTTTTCAGCTCTCTGACCTCACTCTTCCTTCTCCTCTCCCCAGACTGCCAAAGCAAGTGTTCGATCTGGGGTCTTGCTCACTTTCTTCAGGAGGCAAAATTCAGGACTGCCTTATCTGCCAAGGAGCCCTAAGCCAGGCTGGAGAGAGTTAGGAAATCAATCCAGCTCTAGTAGCAGCTTGAGAGCAAAAATCCTATTAGCATGAATCATCTCTTTCAGGATGCAAGCATAGAACATAAAACCTAACACCATGGAGTTTCTGCCACAGCCTTGAATGTTAATATAAGTTTGTGTATCTAGAAGGTATTTGTTTTACTGTTGTGCATTTCCCTGTCTCCTACCATTTTCCAGGGGACAGAGGTATTTTCCTTTGCTATGCAGTTTCTCGTAAGGAAAATGAAATACATTGCAGGGCAAATTCTGTGACAAATGGTTTCTAGTCTATTTAGACACCTCTGCCCTCAATTCATTCTTGTGCTTGTTCATGCCAGATTGAAAAAATGTACCTTTTCACTCTCTTTTTGAAGAAGACTACTTTAGGTCACTTGGTATTTTTGATGTCTAAGTTTTGTAGACCAGGATTAATCTGTATAATAAGCTTTTGGTTTGTCAATTTTAAACAGATTTTAAAAATAACTTTGAAATACAAGTGTCTTCATATTACCACTGGCAAACCACTTATTGTTCAACTTCCCAGCAGTGCACTGGCTGTGTCGGAGAAGTCCTGAAATTAGCAGGTCTGGAATCTGTGAAGGACATAAAGTCCTTTGCAAGTAGACAAGCTTCTTGTAGTTATTATTATAATACCCTCCTATTATATACTTGTTAGCACTTAAAATTTCATGTCCTGTCAGAAAGTCTGTGTTGTCATTTCAACCTTCTGGAAACTGGACTGAGATTGAATTGAAAATTACACTCTCTTCCCTCACAGCCTCTCACATTTTTATTTTTTCTCCCACACATGGGTGATTATTCCAGAAGAAAATTTCTATTGTTAAACACAGAGCTTTGATGTGACCAGCTAATTTTGAAACTGATCAGCAGTTATAACAACAGGGAAAAAGACCTTTGCCTGTTCTTTCAATTATTCCTCTGTGTCCCTTTTTATTTTCTTTTATCTAGTTTGAAGAAAACATTCTGGATGCTTGCCTGTTCCTGATGGACAAGGCAGAACTGGAGCTCTCTGGTCGTGGAAACCCAATCAAAATCTGCCGTGTTGCCTCAGCAGTGGTATGTAATGGATGCCTAATGTGTGTCAGAAGGGACTCATAAATCAAAGCCGGGCTGATTTAACTGGCCCTTGTGCCCTGATGTGCTCTCCACAACACACAACAGATCAGTTGTCCATTCTGACAATTCTCCATTCTGGGGTCTGACATTTTATTTCTCTCCACTAAAGTTCAAGCAACTTCTTGGCTCATCGCCTTGTCCTGAGAATGGTGCCTCACTGGTGGGAAATCCACTTTTAGACATTGCACTCCGCATAAGCATTTCTTATGTGACAATGTGCTCATTTTCCAGTAGCTGATATAATTGAGAAAGCTATTTCTGCTATGGATAATACAGTGGTATCATGGGTGGAATTTTGGATGGGGAACTGAGGGACTTTATGTGGACTCCAGTGCTAACCTCAATGGGGTCTTAGAACACTACAATGGTGCGTGTTGTTGTGTCTGATCCAAGCCCCAAATGACCCAATCAGGCTGAGAACAGTTATATAAGTGGGCTGTTTTGGCCCCAGAAGAAAACACTGTGGGAATTGTCCTCTTAAACATGAGGTCCACAAAACATACCCCACTCAGAATGAAAGTACCTAAAATAACCAAGGAGTAGACTTTCCAGACCTCCATTCTTTCCAGTTGCTAGGCACCAGGAATCATGCTATAGGTGCAAGAGCAGATCCATCCCTAACAGTCAAGATGCTAGACTCATCCAGGATGTGGAAGACAGAGGCTGAGTCCTCTCTTTTGCCTTATTAGAGGTCTGAGCTGATGCTTTCTGCTTCCCAGAATAATACTCTAGTCATTGAGCTAGAGTAATTAGATGTTCTCCCGAGCCAGCTACTGAAATAGACTGTCCACAAAACATGGCTGCTGGAGACAGATGATCCTTTAACCCATTTGTTAGAGCATTTTCCCGGGCTTTAAGAAAATGAGCTCTTTGTCTTAGATGGCGTTGAAGTGGGATCTCCAGCCTCTCAGTCTTGCATGTTAAATAGAATAGCTTCAGCAAGAAGTATGGAGAACACCGCTACTTCTGTCTGTCTTTTAACATTTCAGTTAGTTCTTTCACTCCAGACATTAGAAATACAGCTTTGGACCTTTGGACAGAAGAAAGAATCAAATGTGGTTTCCTCATTCCTGAAGTAGTAGACGTGAAAAGTCCCTCATGTAAGGATTATGGAAGCCCTCAAGACAGAATAGCACAAAGTTTATGAATCCAAATAGGGCTTGGATATTACTTAGGTTTTGAGCCACTCAAACATTTTAGAGAGGTGGAGGAGTTCACCATTGGAAATCCAGGACTCAGTAGACTTCCAGCCTAATCTGCAGAATTAGGCCATAACTGGGTAGGGGGCTTGGTCATTGAAATCTGGACCTGAGTAAGAAGCAGGAAAGAGGTTCTGAAGTCCCACCTGTGTTCCTTAACCTCATTCTTGCTCAAGTTGAAATGTGGTAGAGCTGAGCTAGTCTGAGGACATGCCCCCCATGCTGGAATCCTTCTGAGCCTTTGTGGCATGGCAGAGCCAGTAGAGTCTCCCTCTTCTTCCCCTCGTTACGGTTAGAGTAGAGCCTGAAGATCAACATGCTGTCCTGTCCTTGAAGTGATCATTTTCTTGGTATGTTTCCTACACCGGTGAGATGGGCACAACCTCTTAACCCTTTGGTTATGACTCTGAATACTTATCTCTGTTCAGTCCTAGAGTTCACAGGAAGTCGATTTTCTAATTATAAAACAGTAGTTAATGCAGCCAAAAGCTTTTAAATGAGAACTGTGATTTATTTGGCTGGCATGTAGCTGTTCCACATTAGCATAATTAAAAGGTACAGAGTGAATGAGCTTTTTGCACAGCCTCAACTGGCTTGGTTCAAATTGCAGCTAGGAGATGTATTGCTCGTTAATGCCTATCAGTACAGCCATTAGTCAGCAAAACTCTTTGCTTTGTCTAATCTTACCAGAAGAAAACTTACACAGCAAATTCCTTCTTGTTTTCATGTGTGCCGGACCAAAGAAATTAGTTTCTACTCTAAAAATAACAGTAGACTGGTTCTCCTCTCAATCTGCTCTAAATCAAGAGTGATTTTATTAAAATCTCCGGGCTGAAGAACAGATGATGGAAAGAATACAGCTTAATATTTCTGAGGCTTGCTTATCAGTGTATAACTGATTGCATTTATTAAAAATACATAGCAGTAAGCATGTTTAATGTTAATAAAACTGATTAACTGGCAACATGCATACTCAGTGTGGTGATTTAATTTCGGATTTATTTTTAACTGTCTGACCTTCATTCAGAATTGTTCAGTAACAGAGAATCCATGGCCCTTAACAAGATTGTCCTATTTATCCCCTACCTTCAAAATGAAACACTTCTATCTTACTTTCTAACCTAAACTTGGCTATATTCACTCTCTCCCATCCTATTGGTCTGCTGAGTTAAAGAGCTTTTTATTATTCAGTCTTTGACATCCCTAATGCTCATTTCCTTTGACTTTAGATTAATTCCAGGGATGACAATGGTGTGATTGCTGGATCCTGGAACAATACATATGATTATGGTGTTGCACCTTCAGCCTGGACGGGAAGTGTGGACATTCTCTTGGAGTATTACAGTTCTAAGCAACCTGTCCGATATGGCCAGTGCTGGGTCTTCGCTGGTGTCTTCAACACGTGTAGGTATCAGTGAGAAAAGCTCCAAGCTGCTATGTGGTTCCTCCTTGACAGAGTTTTTAGGTAAACCTAACTAAAATACTTCCTAGCTCTGTGCTGTTCAGGAGTAAACAGTAGAGATACTTAAAAATACATGGCTAAAATAGATGGTCTTTAAATAAACCTCTGGTGTGTCCTTGAGGTCAGCTGCTCTTCCATGCAAATCTGTTAACTATTTATTGGTTCAGTGAAATGTATTCAGTGACTTATGAGGGTAAGTTTGTGAGAGAGAAAATTGAGTCCTTCAGCACAGTCCACATTTCTGTCAAGAATCCTTAGACGGACAGAGTGCTTGTCATCTAGACCTAAAATATTAAATTATTACCTGGTGTGGGATATGTGATCATGTTTCTGCTCCAGAAAGGCCAAATCTCACCAACTGAAGATTGCTTCTAGGAAAATTGAGGTGCACTGTCCCTGCACCTGTTTACTGAGCACAGTTAACATTTTATATGGAGTTTATGAGCCAGAAGAATGGAGAAAATGATGGCCCAGTTTGTGAATTATCTACCACTACAAAGTTAAGTCTAAACGCATTTGGTCAAACAAAGAGTTCCAGTGTTGCAGCAAACAGTGTTGCAGGTCATAAAAACCAGCAGGAAAAGCAGCATTGGGTTGGTCCCAAATTTTGACTGTCTAGCGCTTTCTAACAACATCATCTGCCAATACACAGGAACGCACTTTGTGGCCTCCTCTGGACTTGCTCCAATAGGTCCATGTCCTTCCTCTGCTGAGGATCCCAGAGCTGGATGCAGCACTGCAGGTGGGGTCTCAGGAGAAAAGAGCAGAGGGGAAGAATCCCCTCCCTTGGCCTGCTGGCCACGCTGCTTTTGATGGAGCCCAGGATACAATTGGCTTTCTGGGCTGTGAGCACACATTGCCTGGTTATGTCGAGCCTCTTGTCAATCAGCGCCCCGAAGTCCTTCTCCCCAGGGCTGCTCTCAATCACTTCTCCCGCAGCCTGTATTTGTGCTTTGCCTTGACCCACGTGCAGGACCTTGCACTTGGCTTTGTTGAACCTCACGAGGTTTGCACAGTCCCACCTCTCCAGCCTGTCCAGGTCCCTCTAGATGCCATCCCTTCCTTCCAGTGTGTCAACTGCAGCACACAGCTCGGTGTCGTCAGTGAACCTGCTGAGGGTGCCCTCGATCCCACTGTCCATGTCACTGACAAAGATATTGACCAGCATCAACACCTGAGGAATGCCACTTGTCACTGGTCATTGACCATTACAGAGCAACTCTTTGAGTGCAATCATCCAGCCAATTCTTTATCCACCAATTGGCCCATCCATCAAATCCACGTCTCTCCAATTTAGAGACAAGGATGTTGTACAGGACATGGTCAAATGTTTTGTGCAAGTCCAGATTCTTTCATATATCTGGAGAGGTTTCTTTTTTGACTTGGGAAGGTGCTGGCAGGTGCTCTGTCCTTCAACACAGGAAATGTTTCATTTTATTCCTGGTGCTGTGGGATAATGAGCAATCACCCATATCCAAAGAACCTGGGGGACATCTACTTCCTTCACTGCCTGAGGCTGCATGGTCTGTACTTGATGCTCCTCAGCCTCTGCACAGCACAATAGGTTTGAAAAAGTTCATGCAATTGTTTCTTATGGATGCAATTCCTCACAGTGGATTCCATGGGCCACTTTGTCTTCTCTGCCTGTTGCCTTCTCTGGATTTCTCTAGATCACACATAGACACACACACACCAGTTCTCCCACCTTCCCCCTGCACTTGCCCTGAATCACCACTACGCAATATTTTGCCTGCAGGCCACTGTGAAACTGGGGCGATGCAGCAGAGGCCCGGAGCCTGCTGTGTTAAAGGGAGAGGCGTATTTATCTGAGGCAAAACTAGACTTGGTTTGCTGACTAAGTTAGTCAAGTCAGAGACCTGGCACTTTGCACTGCCGCAAAGATTGCTGAAGTATCAAGTTTGTGGAGCATTAGGAAATGAAAATATTGTCCAGCGGCTGACCTGATGATAGCCACTGACACATCCAGCTGCTGACCACTGCACAGGGGACAGCAAAGGTCCAAACAACCATGTGCAACTATCAGGGTTGTTTTGAGGTGGTTTTGAGTCTCTCTCAGCTGTCAGTGTTTTATCATTGTGACCAGTCCAGCTTTCCAAGGTTACTATATTGTACACTCTGGATACTCATCTGTTAAAAATGCTAAAACATTCCAAAAAATGGTCATTAATCTTGCAATTGTCAGACAAATTATTTCCAATGAGCCCTGATGGCTCATGTGCTGGAAGCCTGGGAGGGCACTTGAATTAAGTTTAATCAATAGGTACATATGGTATTGGATGCATCCAGGTAATTTGTCATCCAGAAACTTGAAATGAATGTGCAGTGTTACACTTTATTGGGAATCACAGTAGTGACAGTAATGAATATACAAAACGCAGCAGTAGCAGCAGGGCTGTTCAACTCTGCAGCACTGGAATTATTTTTAAGTAGGATTTTCAATAAAAACCTTTTCCCTTGAAAAAACCACAAAAAAACCCACAAAAAGCCCCACAAAAAATCCACCCCAAACCAAAAACCACCACCACCACCACCAACCAACCAAAAAAACCAATAACCCCCCCCAAACCAAACCAAAAAAACCCAAACAAAACAAAACAAAACAAACCCTACCAGCCATCAAAAAACCCTCACCCTCTGTTTTCTGCAGTACCATGTTGGCTCCTAAATTAAAAGCCAGGAACTTTTTTTGGCTGGAAAAAATATGTCATCTGGAGTTGCTGAGATGATGTGTCACCCCACAGACCCGCTCCCCTAACCCGGGGACGTGCTCCAAGCCTATTTATCTGCCAGGGTACACAACAAACACAGAAGCCTATTGATGCACTCTTGCAGACTACAGACATAGCTGTAACATTTCCACGGTTTTTCCACATTTCTGAAATTTATCACTTGTCAAATGGTAAGAAGGGTCGTCAGTGCTTTATTGTGATGGTGTGAGAGTTAGGGCTAGGGGCTTTTTTTTTGATCCTCCTTTTAAGGTCTTTTATTGGGAGGGACTATTGACTCCAAAATGCTATTACTTTGCAGGCAATATGAATTGTGTAGTGCATTTTATTCAGATTCTCAAACCTTGTCATTTCAGTTGCAAATAATGCAGCTTTTCCCCATTGTTAGCAATCATTTTCTACTTTATTCTTTGTGTTCTCCAGATCCCTTCTGACAGCAGACATCAAACAGGAAAACTCCAAATCAATCAAAAGGAGATACTTTTTATTACTTTCTTTTTAGCATAGTCTCATAATTCTCCTGAGTTACTGATACTAAGAGACCTAATATGTTGTGTATTTCTGGCAATCTCAAACTTCTTTTTCTTTGTATCACATTTGGTCATGCAGCAGACCCATTGCACCCAGATTTGACCTGAAATTCTGCGGTGTGGTCACTATGCAAAGCTGCCTTAAAACTATTGGTAATCAGATGCTTTGGTTATAACCATTGTACCATTACATGTCTCAAATGCTCATCATTTTGGGACCAAATAAAATATTTGGCATGTGCAATATAAAAACAGATAGGAGGAATTATTTGGGTTGATTTGGCTGAGTTTTCCTATTTTATTCTAGTTATTAATATTTCTGTCCTCTCATCCTGTCATCCATGAACACAGTCTTCATATTTGTCCTTCTCATCTCACTTCTGTCTTTGCCACAGTTCTGAGATGCTTGGGGATACCTGCAAGACTCATTACCAACTATTCTTCTGCCCATGATAACAATGCCAATTTACGGCTGGACTTCTTTCTGGATGACGAAGGAAAAGTGGACACCAGACTTACAAAAGATTCTGTCTGGTGAGTCCTCCTGGAAAATGCCTGTAATGTGTCACTGATAAAAGTAGTAAAAATCATGATGGCAATGCCTATGTTGTATTTATTTCTCTGTGCGTTGAAGAACACCACTGGCTGATGTGAAACAGAATGAATGGATTGTTGGTAGGCTGACTAATATGAAGCCCTTGTCATGTAAACAGGCAGACCCTGGGGGATCCTGCTATTAATGTTACCATACAGTGCTCATTTAAGCACACTGGAGAGCTGGAATGGGCTTGTGCTCCTTAGCGACAAGCTGTTTTTAAAAATGGAAGGGCGTAGAATGGGCACTTCCATTCTTCTGGAGCCAGGCTCCAAGGGATACTCAATACCTATGTAAAAACGCCCTTCTTGATCTTGAACTGAGCTTGTGCCCAGTTTCCACATTTGTAGACTGGTTTTACACTTTGTGCACACAGTCATTGTTGCAAAGAGGTGCTTTCCAAAATAAACCCAGTTCAGCTGAAAAAGAAACAAGTCAGGGTATCGTACAGGATACTGAAATGCTATCACCAGATTTATAAAATGAAAAGTCCCTAGGGCTGAGAGAAGGAGTTTACACATTCTTTTTGAGAAGGCAGTCCCCTAACTGGCTCTTCAAACCCTTACTGTCTTCTGTCTGACAGGAGAAGAATAGCATTTATTGATTATATGCTCTGTGTGGGATATTGGCCCTCAAGCCTCTCCTCCTCAGAGTGAAGCAATGAATGTGACCTCTACATTCCTATATTCAGGAGATACTTGTCCTATTCAATGTTAATATACCTGACTTGTGTCAATGATATCTTCAACTCATTAGCATAGCAGCTCATCAGCATGTTTCATTAATAACTTAATCTCTGGAAGTCTTTGTATTAAAAACTGTAATAAACCCACTATGTGGTAGAGGAAATGACTGAACCTGTTGCTGTGACATCTTTTATGTGATTTCCATAATCAAGAGGAAATCTAGGGAAAGCAGGTTCATTTACATGTGATACTTGTGTGGCAGCATGACAGAGTAGTTGAGACTAGAAGGGACCCCTGGAAGTCACCCAACCCTCCTGCTCAAAGCACGGTCAGCTGGAGCAGGTTGCTCAGGTCCGTGTCCGGTTGACTTTGAGTTTCTCCAAGGACGGACACCCCACAACCTCTCTGGGAAACTTGTGCCAGTGCTCAACAATTTTCACAGTAAAAAGTGTTTCCTGATCTTCAGACAGATTTTTTCTGTGTTTTAGTATGTGCCCATTGCTTATTGTCCTGTCCCTGGGCTATTGAGAAGAGTCTGGCTCTGTCTTCTTTCCCTCAACTCCCTAACCAGGCATTTTTACAGAAGGATAAGATCCTGCTCAGCCTTCCCGTCTTCAGACTGAACACTCCCAGCTGCCTTAGTTTCTCATCATGTACAGTCTGTGTTGTATCAGCCATTCCTTCCAGTTTTCGGTATCAATGAACTTGCTGAGGGTACAGCAGGTCTTGTAATCCCAGTCATTTATGAAGCTGTTAAACAGTGTCAGACCCAGTATCGACCCCTGGGGTACACAACTAATGACTAAGCTCCAGCTGGGGTGATCACTGCTGATGACAACCCTCTGATCCCAGCAATTCAGCCAGTTTTCAATATATCTTGCTGTCCACTTGTCTAGTCTATACTTCAGTGGTTTGTCTATGAGGATGTTCTGGGAGATGCCGCTAAAGTCAAAAGGACCAGCCCCCATGCACTGGTCTCCCCTTTGTCCTTTCAGTCACTCACTTCATCAGAGAAGGCTCTCAGGTTTGTCAGACACAGCTGGCTGCTTGAAAATCCATGCTGACTACTGCCAATCACCTAGTCCTTAATATGTTTGGAAATGTTTTCCAGAAGAACTTGCTCTATAACCTTCCTAGGGATCAAAGTGAAGCTGACAAGTCTGTCTCTCCCTGGGCACTCCTTTCTCTTGAAGAATAGAGCAATATTTGATTTCTTCCAGTCTGCAGGAACTTCTCCAATTACCATGATCTTTTGAAGATAGATATGAGTGGTCTTACAGTGACATTGGCAAGCTCCCTCAGCATTTTTGGTGAGATTACCTCAGATTTTCCATCAGATCCATTGGACTTGCGTGTGTTCAGTTTGTTTAACTGTTTTCTATCTTGTTACTTGTCTAGTTTTCATTATTCCAAACCTCCACACTCATGGAGGTCTCATGGGCTGAGATTCCTGAGGGCAAATCTTAGCAGTAAAAACCAAGGTAAAGAAGGCATTGAATGCCTTCTCCTAATCCTTTGTCAACAGGTTGCCTGTTCTGTTCAACAACAGAGCCACATTCTGAAGTCTTCCTTTTGACACTGATGTACTTGCATTTCTTGCTGCTCTTCACATCCCTTGACATACTTTGTTTGCTCTGTTCTGCCTTTCCTGTACCTGTCCCAGCATGCTCAGACAGTGACTCTGTATTCCTCCTGGTCACATGTCCCCGCTCCCCCCTCTTTCTTAAGCACCTTTTTTTTTAATCTTTGAGTTTAATTGGGACCACCTTGTGGACTTGTGCCACTTTTGGTTGATTTCCTGCACACAAGGATGGATCATTCTTAAGTTTGGAGGAGGTGACTCTTGAAAAACAAGTAGCTCTTCTGCATCCATCTTCTACCCAGAACTGCCTCCCATGGGATTCTTCCAAGCAAGACCTTAAACATGTCAAAGCCTACTCTCCTGAGATCCTGAGCTGTGATCCTGCTATTTGCCTTGTTCCCTCCTGTTAGTATCCTTGGGCAGTTTGCATATGGGCTGTGAGAAAGAAGGACTTCAACATGTCTCTTGGGGCTGGTCCTTTTATGGCTCAGAGAGGTGTAAAGGAGAAGTCTTCTGAAACCTCCTCTGCCTATAAAAGATGTGAAACAAGAGCTGGTGACTTGGCACCTCAAAGCTCCATCCATACACACCCAGTAATTGCTATGCTTCAGAATTTTCACTGTCTCATCCCTTCTCTCCTTCTCCTAACCTGGTCTATGAAATACCTCTCACCAGCTTTGACACTTCCTTTTACTTCCCTACCTCTCTTTTTCCCAGCTGTTTCCCAAGACTTCTTAATATAATGTATTTTTCTCCCACATTCTTTTGGGACAGGGTCAGATGATCCAAAATCATCCTAGCCCTACTGAAATCCATATGCAATTTTACACTAGCATTTCATCCTTCCATCCTACCTTTGCTTTTCTTTGGCTTGATAACTTTTTTAACTGCCTTGTTCATCCTTTTATCCTCCCGGTGCATTTATTAGTACATGGTGCACATAACCCTCTGGGCATGACTTAATATATACACCTCTTTTCATTTCTCCTCTGTGTCCTTTCTTTTCATTACTCTGTAACACTCTATGGTAGCCCACATGCTGACTTCTAATGACTTGTGTCTTAACCCTGATTTTATTTTTAATGCCTCTTTTATTTCTTTTTTAAGAGGACAAGCTCAAGGTATTTATAATGATTTTTTAAAATGCATTTCTCACTTTTATTTATAAGCTCTTGGAAACTGTAAGCAAAGCTCTTTTTCTTTATTAATATATCATTTCTATTTTACTTGTACTCTAGCCGGGTACTGCTGGAGCTGATCTGTCTTCAGGTCTTAAATACTCTCGGACTTCAGGGATACTTGGAGCCAGGATTTTTAGTCCAATCAATCTCTGAGTGTGGGGCTCCCTCTGAATGTTATCTGACATTTATTTATTTTTATTAAAGATTGTCTTCTCCCTCAGGATAGGAAACAACACCACCACCAACAAAACACATATACAGAATTACACAGACTTTGCAAAAAGTTATTTTTATAAATCTGGCTGGATTTGGGGCCATCAGTACTGTCTGTTCTCCTTGTCTTTTTTAATGATGATATAAAGACACTTAAAGAACATTTCTCTTGGATGGGAATCAAGACTCACTCCTGCTGTGAGGTCCAAGCAGATCAACATCAGTATCTCAGCAGAAACTTGCTTGATGTCACCCAACCCTGTGGGATTTCATCCACATCCAGACCTGTGGAGAAAGCCCTTCTGAGACGTCTGCTCTCCCATTTACTTCCAGATCACTTTGCTCTAATTTCTCAACAATATTATCAATGCTCCTCTCGACCTCAATGCCTGAACTTGTTAGCTCGTGAAAGGGCAGCAGCTGCTTCCAGCATGTGCCTGTCCCATAAGCAATAAGAACTACCATTCTTGAATTGTCTTCCAGGCATAAAACCCACCTGGTCATCTTTTATTAATTTCCCCATTGCTTTGTTTAGTCTATCCGTAATTATCTCTGTAAATATTTAATGGTCACTACATTGATCTCTATTGCCATTCTTGCTTTCTTTAATGTCTCAGGCTTGCTGTAGAATACAAGAATTACAGAATCAGTTCGACAAATTATGGTCGCACAATCAGCTCCTCAGCTGTGCTTAGTTCTATAGAGAAGTTTCTGCTACATTTGGAAAGGCAAATGTTTCCCTCATCCTCCTTTCTTTAATGCTCACTGCTTTACAAGCAATGTCTTTTTGTCCATTCAGATTCCATATCCTCACGTGTATTTGTTATTTGCATGGCAGCAGACCTAATGCCATCCTGGTGTGTCCAGCAGCGCACCAATAAAAACCAGAAAGAAAGGTCCTGTCCCTAAGAGGAATACAGAAAAAAATATAGAAAAACTGCATTACCTAACTACAGAACTGAAGTAGATCTGCCATTTTCCACATTGTTACTCCCCCCTCCCAGCCTTTTTTTTATCATCTTTTCCTTTTGTGTGCTCTTCAGGTTCTTCTTCTGCAGAATGCAAAGCCAGTGACACATCTGACTTTCATTCAAAGTGAACCAGTGAAGGCTTCAGGGCAGGGATTGTCTTGCTCATATGTTGGCATAGCAATTTTCAAATACCCACCTTCCACGAAGTGCGTCCCCATTCTCAGGTAGCCCTCAGCAAAGTTCTGTGAGCATGATTCAGCACTGAATACTCTCAGCAGCATCAAAAATTCTCTGAGCGTGCGTCATTTTCCTTGAATAATTCCTTTTTCTGTAGTGCTGCTTCATTAACTCTCCTAACTGACAAGTTTTACCCTGATCCAAGCTTTCATTTCCACTTTGAAATGTCTTGTTAGACAAGCTTCAGATCCTTCTGACTCTGCTCCATAGCTGGTTTTCACCTATTATTAATGAAATGGTCAGAGTTTAACAATCCCCATTTTGGTTGCTAATATCATTGCGTGTACTAGAGGCTATATCAGCAGCTACACAGATGTAATTTTATTCAGATCTGCTGTAGGATATGTATAATTTGCAAGCAAAATTGCCCCTTTCTCTACTCTTTCATTCTTTTATTTTTTTGCAGTAATGAAATTCAAACAGTTTGCAGGCTTTACTGCGAGACCCTCTTTCCAGATTATCTTTTCTTCTTGCTTGTGCTCTCCCTTGAGCGCTGGTAGCATTGCAGGAAGTTACAACATCTGTCATTCTTTTCTGCTCATCTTTGAAACACCCAGGGCAGACTGTGATGGTGCTGTCCTAGGTTTTCAATTTTCTTGAGCATCAAGCCAGGTGAGAGCATTTTAACCCTGAGCACCTAGATGAACTACTCTCAGAATTTTACCTTTTGGGTCTCTGTCCTCGGCCCTAAAGACGCGAGTTGGCCCACACTGGTTGTAGGTGGGTTTTATGAAAAGATGTATGTTTTAGGAGATCTGACATCATGCATGGGCATGACACACAGGAAAAAACTTATAAGGAATCCACAGTGAGGATAGTTTTAGAAAGGCTATTCAGGGTCTTTTTCTCAACCAACACAGAAGCCAGCTAAGCATGCTTGTTTTGAGCCAAGAAAACAGAAGTACACACCGTGCGTTGTGGAGTTGATCCCAAATCTCTTCATAAGAGATGCCAAAGCTTCAGTCTGAATAATTATATAGTAGGCTATGTTTCATTGGCTTGAAGACTCAAAGTTTGCTTTAGCAGGCAGATTGAAGTAGAGGTGTCTGGCTGGAAAGGGATTCTAGTTTGTGTAGCTTTTCATATACCCCAACAATCTCCAAACACTGGCATATTTTCTGAGACATTTACACTCAGAACACATTAGAAGAATCAAAAAAGCTTCTTCAACTTGTAGTCAGGAAACTACAGTGAAGGATTTTGGCTTTCAGGTTTTAACGGATCGGTACCAAACTTATACACCTAAAAATCTGTTCTCTTAAAAGAGTCAACTTTTTTACCCCTGAATTGACAAACGGTGTAATTGAAGCAATGCCAGGATATAAATACACAGGATTTGTTTTGGTCTGTGTGCTTCTTTCCAAGAATTTAATATACTGGTCCCATCTCTTGTCTAAGGAATTATCATTGCTGGAATGAAGCTTGGATGACCAGGCCTGACCTTCCTGTTGGTTTCGGAGGATGGCAGGTTGTTGATGGGACACCTCAAGAAACCAGTGATGGTAATATTGCTTGAAGTCCTCCTTAGCTCACTTTCTAATGTTTGGGATCTCTGTTTCAAACAATGAGCTGATGATAGCTGAGCCAGTGGCACCTGGCACCATATGGCCAGTGACAACTTCTTGAGCCAAATAACCACACTCACCTCAGGGCCTTTTCCTGATTTGTTTTGAACTCTAAAATAAATCTGTCCTTATTATAACACTGCTCATGATGCCCTGGGCACAAAATCCTGCATGAGAAAGGCCCTGTTTGATACAGAAGAGATGTAATCCTGTTGCCAAGGATGGCTTCTAACTTTTTAGAGTACCTATACAGGAGCCTGATCAAATTAATTCTCCTTTATGTTATGCAGCCCTAACTAAACTTCATGAGCAGACAGTAGGCAGGAGAGAAAAAGTGAAAAGTCACAGCTGTTTCTTCCCAGTCCTTAATTTTCCAGCCCTTAAAATACAAATTCTCAAATTTGTAGTGAGATCTTTCTCAGCCTATGCTGTACCGGAGTCCTCCCAAAATTATCTGTGTTAACCAAAACCAGCTGTAACTGTATTTCAAGCACTTGAGACTTACAGTGGATGTTATAGTGCCATTAAAGGTACCAAACCACCAGGTTGTTCCAGACTTGAATCTGTGTTATCTACAGAGCTGGTAACAAAATTAAGCTTTTTGCTTCTTGGTCAGGAGTTCCTGTAAATTATTAAGAGAGTTCATCAAACCCCAAGAATTCTTTTTCCTTGAGAAGATATAACATTTTGACATGTTTTTAATTTATTTTAGGCTCACACTTTATCTCTCTTCTCCCCATAGGTATGTACAGGTGTGGTCCAGCCTCAGTTCAAGCCATTAAACATGGTCATGTTTGCTTCCAATTTGATGCTCCTTTTGTCTATGCTGAGGTACATATGTGAAAATTTTTACTGCAATGAGTGATATCAGTGAGACCATAGTGAGACAGAAGATAGGGCTCCACTGCAATTTATGGGTTGAGAAGTTACTTCATGTTGCTTCATGTCACAGAACAATCTCTTCATTATATTTTGACATGCAGGCCAGTAGGTGTGACATGGGTCTAATGAGTGACAGAGATTTCTCTAATCTCTGCTCCCCTACGTAATAAGAAGAAAAAGCTGCTCTGACTTCATTGAAACTTCAAGCTGTGGTCATTTTTCCTTCCAAGATTCAGCTATGCTGAATGGGTCACTAGCTCTAGCTAGTGGTAAATGGGTCACTAGCTCTAGCTGCTCATCCTCTTTGCTCATCACATTCCTTTTGGCTGCTGTGGGCCATGGAGATCTCACGTGGGTGATCTGACTGACAGATCTGAGAGGGAAATATCTCAGTAAGGAGATAGAGGGCCTGCTCTGGAGTTTTAACCCCTTGCATCACCAGAGGAGGCATGCCCAGAATTGCAACACTGCAGGACAAGTTTCTAATTTAATTGTAAATAGCTTAGGACGGAAAAGAAAAAAGATATTTTATCTATTAAGCATTCCCCTCTCTGTATCTAAAGCTTTTTGGTACAAGAAATGTGTAGTAGTGCTCCCCAAATTTGAATGACCTCTCTGTAGCCTTGTGAAGTTTACACTCTTGTCATTCTGGAGCTGTGAATAGTAAAATGCATCTCAGCATATGACTAATTTTAAACATGAAATTCCGATGTGGGTAATTAGTGTGACTTCAAGTCAACAAGTCATTATTTTGGGGGAGATAGGCTGACTTCTCTTCCTCTCTCTACTTCCAGGTATCTCAGTGTTCTTTCATTTCATTTCATAGGTGAATAGTGACATTTTTTACACAAAAATGGAGAAAAATGGAACCCAAGTGGTAGAAAGCATTGACACAACCCATATTGGGCAGTTGATTGTGACCAAGGAAGTTGGAGGTGATGGAATGATCGACATTACTGAGGAGTACAAGTTCCGAGAAGGTAACCTGAAATGAGCTGGCACCATATGGATACAGACTTATCTCAGTCAGATCTTGGATGCTGACTTGAAAACCTCTGTCACTGAGCGAGCTTCATGAAAAGCTGCCAAAGTGCCCTCTGGAATTCTTTATTTGTAACTCCATCCCAGAAACACTGCAGATGCCTTGATCATAAGGCACAAACAGAGCACAAACTTTGCTACTCAGAAATGCTTTAGACTAAGACAGTTGTAGTGAAAATAAAGGCCAGTCATGGAGCAACTCAAAGCATTCAAAACAATTCAAGGCTTTCTGTACAGATGTTTAGACATTTCTTATTCAGGCCAGAGGTTCACACAGAGTAAACTAGTGTAGCTGTATTAATAGGAATTCAGCTACATCAATTTGTCTGATACGGCTTTAACACCAACTCCCTTGGTAGCTGTGAAGTTCTCGCACTGCTGGTGTTACCCCAGGAGGGTTCACTGTCCTCATCCATTCATTTCAGCTACTACAAACCGTGGAAAACACACCCTTGTGATTGGTAGGTGGGCTAATGCTACACTTCTGTTTCTTTTCTAAATCTGGTTATCATTCATTCCTAGGCTCAGATGAGGAGAGACTGGCTCTTGAGACTGCTGTGATGTATGGTGTTAAAAAGCAAAGTCCCCAAGATACCACGTACCAGCCACAGAAGGATGTTGACATGGACTTCCAAGTGCAAAAGGCAGTCCTTGGCAATGACTTTAAAGTCACTGTAACTTTCAGGAACAAAAGTCGCAACTCCTACACTGCTACTACCTACCTTTCGGGCAACATAGTGTTTTATACAGGAGTCACAAAAAGTGAATTCAAGAAACACTCTTTCAGTGCAAAACTGGAACCCTCTTCATGTAAGACTTGCATAGTTGTTTTCTGTGTTATTAACTGCTAGGTTTTTCCTGTGTTATTAACAGTCACCAGTGCTTCCACCCATGGGTAGAGCCAATTCTAGTAGCTAGGGGTAGGATATTCTATTGGGTGCCAGAAGGATCCACTCCCTACTCTAGGCTGGATACCAGGGTCATTTAAAGCTGAGGCTGTTTTCTTCACGCTGTTTCTCCCTGCATACTGCTCTTTTACACCAAGCTGCATGTCTGGGAATTGTTAATTTTTCTTATTTAGTAAAAAATAAAGCGAAGGAGCACAGGTATTAAGATGAAAGGTATCGTTTTTCCTTCGAATTCCTTCATTTTCCTAACAGCATCTCAGCAAGTGAAGGGGAAGCTCTGGTTCCACAGGGTGTCATGTACAGAGACAAAAAGGTGAATTTTTTGTCTTATCTGTTAGAAGCTGACAAGTTCCGAGGAGATTCAAGTGAGTATCTGGCTTTGGAGGACTGTTTGGTTCAGGATTTTGTATTTACAGTGATCTAAAAAGTTTATATGTAATGAGGATGTGCCACGATAGAACAGGGACATTTGTCAGCTGGGCAGGAACCCCAAAGGTGAGTTATCTTTACAGTTGCAGCATTACTTTTCTTAGTGCCCTCTGGAATGCAGTAGGGAGATCATGCCTCCCACTTCTCATCAGAGAAGCAGTTCCTGGCAGACTAACTCAGGAGGCTGTGGGCAGGTTTTTGCACTGCTCAATGTAGGGAAGAGGGATGTTCTCCTTTTTTAGCTTGGACATAATCTATTTCTTGTCAGCCATTGCAACTCCAGTGTGTTTAGGACCTGCTGTACTTCCAAGTGCTACCTAGCAGGCTCAAGCAACAAGTGACTGCCAATCACTTGGTTTCCTGACAGGCCTGTGTCCTTGGTCAGTGCTTCCAGCTCAGCAAAAGTGATGAGAACGTTGTCTTACGGAGGTGAAGTACAGGATCCTCCACTTGAGTTCCCTGCTGAGAGAGTCAGCAGCCATGACTTTGCCTTCCAGGCACTGCTACTGGGCAAATCAATCTTTCTGAGCGCAGTGGGAAGGGCAGGACTTTGGGACCCCAAAGGATGGGCCTCCTGAACTGGGTCTGCTGCTGGATCACAGCAACCCTGGATGACATCTGAGCTTTCTGTCTTGTCTACCTCATCCCAGCTCACGAGACACTGTGAGCCCTCTTTCCTCAAAGAGGATGAGTTTTGTCTCAGTGAGAAGCCTCCATGGAACCACAGATCCTATCAGGCCACAAAAAAAACCCCTCTGCTTTCTTCCTCCCTTTGAATATCATCTGAAACAGCACATTTTATTTGGGGCTGATTATTCTGCAAAAAATAGAAGTCCACTGATAAGGATCTACTGGTGAAGGTTAATAAAACTTCTATCTCTGGTCTGTAACAAAGCCCTGAGAGTTGCTCGCTCATTCTTTCTAACTCCCTGGATCATTTGCAGGGGACCTGGAAATGAGCAGTGAGTTGTTCCAACATATGCTATCAAAACACAGCTTGAGGGTTTATAGTTACTTACATCAGTTACTAAATATTTGATCTGAAATACTGCAAAACTTTTGGAGACTTGAATAGGTACCGTAAAAAAATCAGTTTCAATAGTCTTGGTCTAAATTCTGTGCCACTTCTTTGATGAGGGAAAACTCAGTCATCTTGTAGGAGAAGTGCAAATACCTGCTACATTTTCTGGCTGTGATTTGTGCTTGGTTTCAGGACTTATTTATGTCTGCTCTTGCATCAAAGGTCTATGTAGGGTATTACTACCTAAAATACAGCTTCTGGAGTGCTTTGAGGGTTACCTGGCTCCTCTCTGCGAGAAATGAAATGAATAGATGTTTAAACATCACTGAGCATCATAATTCATTTTTTCTAAGTTAAGTAAATGCTTTGAAAAAAGCTTCTTGAAATTGTGCAGGAAACTCTGAATCGAGTGATGGTGAGTGAATGCAGACTGGGGAGAGGCACCTGAAAGAACAGAACATGGATTTTTATGTATGTGTACCACGAGTATGTCCCCATCACTGCTTCTGGCCAATGAGACATTTTTAAAGTTCTTCCCACTTTTCAAGGTGGAAACTTGCTTGTACCTGAGCTACAGTCATCAACTTGTGGGGCACTCTGTCCTGCAACAGGACAAAAACTCCTCACAAATTTCACCATTGCTGAAGGTGATACATTAAATTTGAGCATGAATTCTTTCACCTTTTCCTTGGAAAGAAGTACATGTGGAATCAGGAATAGTGTCTGAGCAGGTGGGCAGTGTGAAGGGAGGCAGTGTGATTATCTGCAAGTGCATGAGAACACTCTGTCAGGGGTGTAATGGGAGGATACCTTCCGAGGCACCCAAGCAGGATTTGTAGGCTTTATTCAGGGCAAGAAATGTGTGTGTATATATGTGTGTATATATATATATGTATATATATACACAGAAGTAACAAAGAATTACAAAGAATTACAATGCAATAAAGATGCATTAAAGGCATTCTTCCAGCCCATACTACTAAAAGGATGAAGCAAACTAAGTTTTCAAACAGGAAACGAATGAATGATTTTCAGAATAATGATTAAAGGGATTGTGTGGGTTGAAAACATCTTTGAGGATTTGAATAGCTTAAACCTTCCAGTGCCTTCAAAGGTGCTCTTGCATCTACTGAGTTATATTTAGTTTTCTCTATTTTTTTGAAAGACTGTAAGGCAAGTCAGTGTTGTGTCTCCCTTGGCTTTCCCAGATGCAGTAAGTGGTACTGACAACTTACCAGTACAACCAGTGCTAAGGCAATGGAAGTCCATTCTTCTTCTTTTTTTTCCTGCAGTGATTAAATTTAAACAGAAAAGTTTGTCTTTTCTTCCATTGTAAAGTAAATTTCTCCTGATCTGTAACTAATTTATTTACTTATTTACTTCTCAGATGAGAAATACCTTGCCTGATTTATAATTTACAGTTAAGGGTATTATGGGAAATTCTTTTACACAAGATAAAAAGTGAGAGGGAGGGAGAAGGAGCACATCAAGTCAATTTAAGGCTGGCCTAGTAAATCCAGGTCAGGTGGCCACCAAGGGAATAGCTTTGAAACCAAATCAAGGAACTGGTTTTGATGTGAGCGGATCAAAAGAGTGAAAAGGGGTGAATGTCATTTACCCAACTGAGTTCAATTATCTCAGTGTTTACAGTGTATGTCACAAATACAATACAAATAATGGATAACAGTAATCATCATAGGTAACAGATGGGAGATCTTGATGTGTTTACTACGGTTATAATGAATGTTTATAGAGAGAAGAGCTCCAGGTCTATATATTTTGCCTGGTCAGTTCGTTAGCAGGTCTGATTCTCCACATCACATTCTCACACCATTGTTGGCCTGGGAATTGCAGTTCAATATAGTTAAAATTAATGATTCCCTGCTTCTCAACTGTCTAGCCTACAGGGACTCGTTCCTTCCAATAATTATTGTCAGGGAGCACGTGAAAGCTCTCTGGAGGGCATGCTGGTGACAGGAAGACCTTCTTGCTAAATTTTGCAGGCAAGTCCAGTGTAGAACAAAGGCAGATATCCAGCCATGTCCTGGAGAGCAGGTGATCTCCCAGATAGCTTGCACAGGCTCACACCCCCTAGTTGCTGCTCTGGTGGCATCCCTGTGCCAAGAAGAAAGGCAAAGAAAACACAGGAATAAAATGAAATAGCAAACATTTACAGGAATGACACTCAAAAGCTGATTTGACCTTTGTTCCCAGTAGATATGTATTTCCAGCCTTCCTTCCTACTTATTTTGTGGTAACACCTAGAAACCTTTGACAGTGACCTGGGCCCATGCTGAGGGTACTGGGCAGAGGCTGTGCACAAACCCAGCCCTTGCCCCTGGGAGCTCACAGCCTAAATGGAAAGAGGGAAAAATTAGAGGGAATATGGTTAAGTAAAGAAATTAAGTTAGTTTGGGGGAAGAAGATCAAAGCCATTCTTTGACTTGTAGCTCACCTTTTTTCCAAGGCACTCATGTAACTGGCGCTGGCCGTGATGGGAGGAGCAGTTAGTGATTAGATTGCTTAGTGATTAGATGACTTTTTTTCTTTCCTGTGTCTCCCCTCAGCCAGCTCTTTCGACATTGTGATCAAATCGAGCGAGTACATGAGTGACCTGCTGGAGCAAGCCTCCTTTCATTTCTTTGTGACTGCGCGGATCAATGAAACGGGGAAGATTCTGGCCATGCAGAAGGCGACAGTCCTGGAAATTCCCATCCTGCGGATCAAGGTAGCTCAAGGGTGTGGTGGAAGGGATACGTGGGCTGTTCTCTACCAGGCTGTCACACTGAATTGTGGGGTGGAGGAGTGTATGTGTGTGTGTGCACATTGGAGTGTCTAACATGGACTTTATAGAGCAGTGGCTGGCTGGAGGGTGTGAGGGTGTATAAGTGCATTATGTAAAGTACTGAGTGCCCCTACACTGAAGAGAGAGGCAGACAGCAGCACTGGTAGTAAAGAACTGCAATGATCTCAGTGGAGGGGAGAGGGGAGAAGATCTGAGAAAGCTGAAGAAACTCAAAGAGTAAGAGAGATTACTCACT
This sequence comes from Edolisoma coerulescens, assembly GCA_013397115.1. Taxonomy (NCBI): domain Eukaryota; kingdom Metazoa; phylum Chordata; class Aves; order Passeriformes; family Campephagidae; genus Edolisoma; species Edolisoma coerulescens. Next base: position 49,395 of record VWZW01004877.1, on the reverse strand, counting down.
CAAGTCGCTCAAGTTCTTTAACTACTTCAAAAGTCTATTATATTTAAAGCAACACAGCACAGGGGCCTCTTGCTGAAGAATGAAAAACACTGCAATTGAAGTGATTTTGCTGGGAGATGTTCTGCAGGTATTGTGGAAAGTTCCTCCAAACTTGAATGGGCAGTATTGATTTGAGACAATGTCTTAGGATTTCAGTGCTTTGCTACCATTCTGTGAATGTACTGACAGTGGCAGACCCTGAAAGCTGAAGCATTTCTGCAGACAGTGGTGTGGTACCTATGAAAATGGAGAAGAGTAATGCTTGTGATACTACAAGGAGCCTATGTTGTATGGCAAAGACAAGGCTGGGATTTGAATTTCTCAATTCATAACTGAGCATCCAAATAAATTGCACTGTTTTCAAAAGCACCAAGCCTTCATCTGCTTTGAACGATGGAATTTGGATCTACTTTTTTCCTAACACTAGAAAAAAAATCAGAACACCTGTTCAGGAAGCTTTATGCAAGCATGAATACAGCTCTGTAGAATTCAGGACCTCAAAAAAATCTAAGTATATACAACTTTTCCCCTCTATATATTTATTTGAACCAGTGCTCAGGTTTCCATATAATAATTTATGTAGCAACTGCAGCCTTATGCAGAAAAAGCTTTTTTAAAAACTTGGATGAAAACTACAGCAAAGTTTGCCTGAAAATCTACTCTGTTTCATGCTCTTCAGAAATACCGTGATGTTCTGACCAGATAATTGCATTTTTAAACAAAATGGTTTTGTTTTACTCAGCATTCTAGAGAGGAAATAGACAAGACAGATAAACCCTGTACTTCAAATACCTATCTTCAATAACCAAATTTTAAAAGTAAAGAATTCTTTCAATTCAATACTTAAACAGAACATCTTATACATCATGCTGTTCTGAAGAAAGGATTTTTAACATATGGGATAGCCTGTTGTCCAAAACCCCTATTTTCGAGTAAAACTAAGTTTCTCTCTTTTCTGTTTCTTTGTGATGTATGAAAATACACTGAAATTTTAAAAGCTGGATTTTTTAAGGGTTGTGTGTGTGTGTGCATGTGTATGAGCATGTATTGATAGAGGAAATTTTGATTTATTGCTTTTTAAAGAAATTTGAGACAGTTTATCTGTTTAGTTTTCTTGTCAAGTTTGTTCAGTGAGTGTGACTGGCAGACCAAATTTCTCAATGTGAGAGTGAGAGAGAACGAAAAATGTATCTCCCTCATGTCTTTGGATACACCTTTGATCTTTCTCGAAGATCAAAGATGGTCTAAGGAGACTGTCAGACTCAACAATTGAGGAAATTACACCATATTCTAACCTTGAGACCAGGTTACAAAAATAGGATCAGCAAATACATATCATGATCTCAGCTGCATGTGTGGGACTTCAGGTTGATTTTGAATCACACCCAGTGATCTTAAATGGTCAATTGAAATAAGGAGGATATAAGATCTCTAATCGGGCCAAGACTTCCGAAAATGCCACTGATGTCCTTTCGCACATTCAGGTGGCCAAATGCTGTTGAGAGCTTAGCAGGATCTCCTCCTTTACTCCAGTCATTTTATTGGTTTTTTGGCACAGAGGAATCCCTTAGACCAGAGTCTGTGCAGCTTTTTGCAAATGTCATACTTCCTTGAAACACCACTTTAGATTTATTGACAAGATACTTGTTCTTCTTATTTACCTTTCTCAAGGCCCTTTAAATCAGTTGGTGGACCATGAAGTGGGCTGGCAGATCTGCCAGCCAAAAGTTGAAAACCCTTGCCCGAGCAAAACAAGTTCACATATTCTGTGAGAAATGCCGAATTTCCAGGGGGGTAAAGACCCCCACATCCCCATGCATGTAGCCTCTGTTTAAAAACACAGTTGTTTGGAGGTTTTACTATTTTCCAGTGCAAAATGTACTGCTCTTTTTCTTACATAGGGTTTAGAGGAAAACTGAGGCCTTCAGGCCTCCATAGAGCACACATGCAGGGTTAGAAAGCCTTCAGAGCACGAGAAGAAAATGCAAAAGCAAGGGGAAGATGGGCATGACATTTTTGAGAGTGCAGCTACTGTAGCCTGGTGTTTCTAATTTAGGGTAGTAAGACCTGCCCTTCTCTTCTGGAGCTTATGTCCCCAGCAGATCACTTCAGTGCTGGTGGGGAGCCTGAGGAGGGGGGTAGAGTCTGGGAGAGAAGCCCCCTCAGCTGGACTCACCCTCAGTTGGGCCCTCAGCTCCAGAGCTGTTCATGCAGATTTCTGTTTTTTCTATGGAAATGAGGCCTCTTGACCTGCCATGTGGTTTGAGGGGAAAATTACAATGGGTGGAAAAATGCGCAGTGGTACCTGTGAGCCCATCCAAAAATTTTCTTCTCACTAGGCTTCCTTTGCCTCGTGCTGTTTTTCTGTGTTCTCCATTCTTCTACCTTGCCAGTACTGTGTATCTGTTATTTCCAGTTTCTGGTGCATTGTCCTTTCCTTGTCTTGCAGACCAAAGGTGAACTGGTAGCTGGTAAAGAAATGTCTGTGATTGTGGAATTTACCAATCCTCTGAAACAAGCCCTGGAGAACGTCACGCTCCGCCTCGAGGGACCCGGTGTGCTGAGAACAATAAAAAAGCAGTTCGGGTAGGGAAGAAAGCACAACCAGCTGGGAGTTTGTCCCCTGCCTGCTCAGAGTAGGAAGCTCACAAGAGACACTTAACTAATGCTGTGCTGAGTAATTTAATTCAAACACTCTCTCTGTACTTTAAAATCCAATACACAGGGGAGCTATAGGTCTCAATAGTCAGTAGAAGTCGGGCTATCCAGAGAGATGGTGAGAGCATTTAATCTGTTCAGTACCAGGGTTTAAGGAACGGGTAGCGTTTGTGGATAGTTGCTAGTGCAGCCCAAGTTTGCTTTTTCACTGTATTACATTATTTTTAGCACTTGACAATAGCACCTACAAGCCGCTATCACAGAGAGGAAGATTTATCCTGAGCTTGAAGTGTTTACTGCTGCTCACTCAGCGTGTGCAAATCGAGTCCTGTGCTGTTTTTCAGAAAGGGCTTTTCTCTGCTCATGTTAATCATGATTATACAAGATGTTCAGGTACCTCAGATGATCTTTTCAAGCTCATGTCAAGACACAAAATGTGTGTTGTTTGCAGAGCCTGCTGGCATAGCTGCGGCATGTGTGAGCACAGAGCTCCCCCCAATAGCTCCACTGCACAGGGCTGCCCTGGCACACAGGCGTGTTCCCAGCACAGGGTGCTCCCAGACCTGAGGAAAAGGAAAGCCACCTTCATCATTCTCAGAGTCACACCTCATGCTGATACCCCTGATACCCCTACACTAAGCAAGCTGTAAATCCTCTTTCCATTTGAGTTCAGTTAGCATTAGCCAAGGGTACCTAATGGAGAAACTTGGAAAATTTTAAGGCTATTGCTTAGTCCTGGCCATCCATCTGTCTGGGCTTAGTATCTATCATTACCTGAGCTGATGGTCCCCAGGTGTGTGCAAAAGGAGTTTGAAAAATTGCCTGTGCTTCAGCAGCTGCATAAATTGTCAGCATTCTCTGCTGTCGGCAGGGGAGGTCTCAGCCTGACTGCACCTGGGACAGGGATAAAAAGATCAAAACCAATCTCCAGAGTTTAGTCTGATAGAAAAATAACTGTGAAAGGGCAACATACTGTGTTTGCTTTGTGCACATGGTATGTCACAGGTGCTGCTGAGCATGACTCAGCATGGTCCACAAGAGTTACACAAGTTGTAGCAATAGCCCTCATTGCTGCCCAGCCGTGCCAGCCTCCCCTGTTGTTCTGCATCCTTCTTGATCCAAAAGCTGCCGCGGACTGCCCTCACCTTCAAGGATGCAGAAATTATCAGGTGCATCAAAGGCACAAGAGTTAGGGGAGAAAAATGACTCATGGAACACACGTCATTTTCCTTAGAGTCACCATGTTTTCCCCTTTTCAGTAATGCCCTTGGCAGCATTTAAAATGGAAATGGATCAGCTTAGTCATTTTAAGATTTAACTTCTCTGAGATGAATGTAGGATGCAGGTGATACACACAGAGGACAGAGCAAGGGGCAGTTGTAGTTTATTTAAATAATAATCACATTTGTCTCCATGCATTCAAAGTGATAAATGGCTCCAGTGTGGTGATGGCTCAGCATACTATGCAGAATCATTCATCACTGAGTTCTCTCCCAGGAAAATCAGATCAGAGTGGCTTTGCCCCATTTGCAAAGAGAATTAAACACATTCTAGGCTTTCCCCACCCTTCCAACACTTCCCTATTTACCAGGGACTGTTACATATGGGATGGAGCTATTACAATTCTTTGTGGGGATAAGGTTTTTGAACTCTGTGTACTTTTAAGGTAGCTTTTTCTATCACTCGAGAGGCTCCACAAAACTGGTCATGTGTGACCCAGCTGATGCAACATTATTCTGGCAGTGTAATGTCCTGGGGACTTCAGTCATGACCATTCATAAAGTCTATATATAGATAGAGATATTGATACTTAGCTATTAGCCTCAGACAGATGAGGGGCATGAGTTATGGAAAAGCCTTTGGCAGCAGCAATTCCTACATGGGGCATAGTCTTTGCATGACAAATGAGAATTAACCAGGCAGTGATGGATAGTGCTGAAAGGATTATAGCCAAGCATACTTTCACACTAGCAGGTAAGCCATTTTGGGTGTTTCTATATGTCAAAGCTAAGCTAGTATCAGCATTTGTAGTGAGAAGCAACTTGTTTTAGAAATAGGACAGAGGACAGTAGACAATCTATTTAGAAACAGGACAATAGAGAGGCAGGAAAAGGTAGGTTTGGGTTCCCAGTACAGCTGCTGTCTTCTTGCACACGCACACACACATACACACACATATATATATATGTGCTGAGATAATAGCACTAGAAAGCAAGGATGGTAGTGCTACGCTCTCTCACTGGAGCACTGCAAAGTTGTGGCCCAAAAACCTTCATCTTTAGAGAATCTGACCCCCCAGCTGCTCAAGAAGTGTAGTCGGCACAGCAGACTTGTATAATAACTTCTTCACTTTCCATTCGGATAATACCTTGCAGGTAATTCCCATAAACTCTAAAAGGTATTTCACCTTCTTCAGCAATTGAAGTCATTGTTTTATCATGATTCCATTTTAGTGGGCATCTGGTGGATGCAAGCTGAGGGGAACAGAGCCTCTCTCATTAATAACAAAGACGAAAAGAGGGAAAACTCTTGCTGGAAGCAGTCTGCACATGCTCACATCAAAAATATGACCTTTCTCTGCTTTTTTTTCCTAAAACTGGGTACATGCCCCAAGGTACCTCTATCTGTATATGCAAAATGCAATGCAGTGCCATGTAGAGATACCTAAGCTAACCTCTAAGGAGCTGGAATACCTCTCATTTTACCAGGGGCAGGCTCACACTGAAACAAGTACTCAGGTGGGAGGATTCCAGGCTAGCTCATTTAGAGCTAATTAAGGTTTCTTGTCTCATGGCAGCTTGTGCTAAGACTGGGCAGACATTTCTGTCCTGACCCTGGCATAGGACATGGCACCTGAGAACTAAATCCTACCAGATGAGAATTTGAAACAGTGACTGACTTACAGGCTTGCTTTGCTCTCACTTTGTTCAGTTGTTTTCAGGACACTGTAGCCATATGAGATAAGAACAGCGCTTGAACTCATAACCCTCTTATTAAATGCTGAGGAAAAAATAATTCATTTTCATAAATAGCTCCCCACTACACTACTTTGTCCATTGGTTCCTTTGGAGCAGTTGTATCCGAGCATCCCCCAAACACAATCAATCAATCAATCAATAAATATCAGCCTTCAAAATCTGCACACCGAACCTTGTGAAAGCACTGAGAAAACACAGAAACCCAATACCTGAGGCTGTCCATGCATCTTAATTGCAGCAAAAAAATTGAAAATCAAGAGCAGTGTAGAATGCCGTTGTTTTATTTATGAGTTATCAAGAGTCATAAATAATGTTAAAAGAGTAACCACCACCAGCAGGACTCCCAAGAATAGTTTGTCTTGTTTGCATGGACATGAAGAAGTCATCCGAAGTGGCCACTGAAGAGATCTGCTGATGTTACCCCTGTGGCAGGGTGGTTCAGGGTAGGAGTGGCAGAGGGGTTCAGCATCTCATCAGCCCTCCATAGGGTTTGCAGGGGAATGACCTGGACACTTCATAGCAAGGACATATTTAACCATTTAAGGAATCACGACCAGGCTATAGGCTATAATAAACAGGAAAAATGGAATTATAAAGTAGAAAAAAATATATGTTGGATATAAAGAAGGTCATTCTGAAAGTGATTGTGAGAGGAAGTGACAGGAGGCAGAAGAAAATTGATTCATTTTGGAAATTTAAAATTAGCCTGGAGGAAAGGCTAGAAAAGGCTTTAACAGGGTCAGTTCTGAGAGGAATAGGAGACAGTAATTTAAATGCCATTTATGAGAATGAGACAGAAGATTTGAGACATGTTATACTATCCACCTTCAGTTTCTCCAGTTGTGTGTTAGGTTGAGAGCACTGGCTGACTGACCACAATATTGATACTTTTCTTTTTTTATTCAGGAGAATCCCGATGAACTCTACATTGACCTGGGAAGTAAAATGCATCCCAATGCGACCAGGTTTACGAAAGCTGATTGCAAGCCTGAGTTGTGATGCTTTGAGGCATGTGTATGGTGAGCTGAATGTCCAGATTCAGAAACCATGAGCCAAGGTGCTGCCTTTTTCTCTCATTTAGCTATATTTCAAAACATCATGGTATGGGGTGGCTGAGGGAGAGGTATAAATCTGCTTATTGTTATTTTGCTCATCCTTGTGCTGAAAGAATTTGATAAAGCAAACTAATTGGTATGACTGGGAAGAGCATAAAAAAGCACCTGGATGCCAAATGATTTAAAATTAGATACATGTAATTAAAGGCAATTCTAGGTCATATTATTCCTGTAGTTCACTTGTATTTATGGTCTTTGGCATTAGTGCTGCAAGGGAATTTGAAGAGCTCCATTCGCCAGAGTAATCTGAACTTTAGTTTTAATTAAGGCCTGGTATTTCACTGAAAAGGGAAGAAAAAAAATAAAGAACCCACTGTTATAAATTCTTAGACTGAATTACACAACGTTATGGTAGATCATTCAGGCTGCAATAGAAACAGGTATTTCTAGCTAAAGGGTCTGCTTTATCTTACAAATTAATAATGTTCTGGTTCATGGAGAGCTCACTTTGCTGGAAGCATCTCTCAGGATGTTTTATCTCCAGAATATTCTCAGACCCTTGTTTCAACTTGCAGCTTCCCTGTGCTTTTTCTCCTCCTCTTTCATGCGTGCAGGCACCCACACATACTCACTTCATACCCTCACCACACCCCGTATGCTGTTGATATGCTGTTCCTCTACTTTGCTGGCTGAAAATCCAGAGCTTTTCTGCCCCTGCTCACAGTTTATCACACAAAACCTGCATTTGCTGGTCATATCTCTGGTGTGTGATATATTCTCTCCTCACCCTTCTCTGCCTTTTTTTCTCTCCTGAGCCCACCCTGAAGACCCATTTCCCATGAGTGTGTTAGGGGTGTTTGCTGTCCCACAGCAGCCCAGGCTGGCAAATGGGGTGAAGGAAAGCGGAGTGGAGCAGGGAGCCTGAGGGTCTTCTCCTGCCAGTCCCACAAGCCTAGCCAATATCCTGCACTGGAGCTGGGTGAGATTAAAAATACGGGTGTGAATTTAGATTAAAACGTGCCTGAAAGTTCCCAAGAATCATGGCTAAAGCAGACTGAAGACCTGTTACATGAGTAACCCCAGAAATACAGAGGGACAGAAAATCATCTGGGAAAGGAATAAAGACGTATCCTGAGAGTTGGAAACTTACACAAGCCGCAGCAACTCCTCCCCTCTGGCCACAGTGTCTGTCAGAGCATATCAGGCATTAAGAGCACAGGGGAGCCAGCTGAGCTTCTAAAGTTAAAAGGAACCTCTTGCTCTTTAAGCACTGGGGCTTTACTGTATGGCCGTGTTGTTTGGTGGTCTCAGTGAAAAGCAAAGGAGATGCCTTCCCTTCTGCTCCTCTTGTTGCTACACATTGCCCATGGTACCTCCTGCAAAACCTGTAACCAGCTGTTAATGTCTTGGGAGGAGAAATGCGGCTGCTCTTTTTACTAAAGTGTGGGGAACAAAGCAAAAATTGATACCACCTCATATACTCTGGGAGTACCCCAGGATCCAGGAAAACCAGACTTTTGGGGGCTTTCACTTCAGGCATGGACACATCCTCATTTTATACAGCTTATGTGACCACATTAGAAACTTTGCAATGTCAAAGTCTCCCATATAAGTCCTGTGGGTTAGAAGAGACTGAACAATGTGCTGTCAATGCCAGGTGACAGTCTCTGTTAGGCAATTAAGCAGCCTTACCAAGGTCTACATCTTCTAATAAAATGATCCATTTTGTGCTCTTGCATATAAACCTGCTTTCTATTCCAGACATTTTATAAATACAGTGTAATAAGAATTTAAAATAAAGCGTGTCTGATTGCACTTGTGTATTGTGTTCTGTATTTTGATCAATTATTTCTACATAGTAGACACCAGTTGCTGCATCTTCATTGTAAAAATTTAAAAATTCACTTCTGGGCCATGCTAATAACCATGTCTTCTTTGGTGCTAAGGAGAAAACCTTATATTTATTTAAATGGAAAAAAAAATTTACAGGCTCAGTTTAACTCTTTTCCTTTGGTTTTCTTTCTGTTTCAACAACTGACTACCTAATGAATTGGAAAAGGTGATGATTTCCAGAGAACATCACTAGTGCCAGGAAAAAGAATCCCTGGAATTTGCTTTAACTTGTCAGAGACCATTAAGGCACCAGTTTGCCCCTAATGAAACCTTACCTACATCCCATTTTTAAGAAGTGCTTCTCTCAGCTAAATATTTCACGACGCTTTACTAAGAGACATTAAGCTGAATGACCTTTGCCAAGAGACAGGAAGTATTTTTAGTTACAGTTTATAGATGGGTATATTGAAGCAAAGTGATGGCTGGGAACAGAGACCAGGGATGTCAACAGCCCTTGGCACCACCGGCCTGCTCACTGTGTACCAAGATGCTCACAAAAACCTAAGGACAAAATGAGGATGGCCTCTAGGATTTCAGCCACTCATCAGCCCCTGCATGGGCTGTCACATGAAATGCAGGTAAAACCTGACTAGAGAAGCAGGGAGTGCTGTGATTGCACTTTATGTACACTTAGGGTGTGATCAATCAGTAATGGGGACAGATTGGCAGCCTCACATCTGGGGGAGCTCTGAACCTGAAAAGAGTTACAGAGTTCAAATTCTTCAGCTGAGTGTCTTTTTTGAGTGGGCTGAACTTGGGTCCTCAATGTAATCATCACAGCTCAGAGATGCCCTGGGGAGGAAACAGTCCAAACCCTAACCTCTGCTTCCACAGATCACACAGTCCAGCAGCTCAGAGGTGCCAAATACAAACAAAAGTCACTCCTGAAAGCGCACCTCATTTGTTACCAACTTGTTACATCCAAGCTGTGGGGCAGGTTGCTCCAATAGCCATCAGTTTGTCACATTACAAATCTCACTATGATCAAAAGGAAACACATCTTACAGGCAGACCTGGGAAGATTATACTGTTAGTCTTGTCAAAGATAATCTAATCAGAGAATTATTAGTAGCTGAAATAATTAGGATGGAATTATATTCTTGTATTTTTATTACAATGATAGTAACATTTATAGTCCAAATTATATTAGGTAAAACTGGTACACAAACTTTATAGCATATTCCACTTTCTCTGCTTTTTTATGCACCTCTACACTGGCCCCGTGATGTCTTCAGTCTGTGTAGGGGTGTGTGTAACAGCAAGTCACCAGTGTCCCAGGTCCTCCACCAAGCAGAGTTTGATATCAGTGGGGAGAGTTTATCTTCCTCTTCACTGGGACAAGCACAACAGAAAATTTCTTCCTTGTCACCCTATGATACATCAGAGGTCATTTTTACACACTTCCTAGTACACCCCACATCTTGTTCTTTTTTTATTGATTCAGCTCCACAGTAGATCCTAATTGGCTACACATGATGCATTTTACATGTTTTGAGTACTCATTGTTGGGTCTCCTTAGTTACATCTAGAATGTGTCTTACCTACCTCCTAATATTGCACCCTAAGTAATAATTACTTTTTAACTATTGGTGACCTGTTTGTAGCCTGAGGCCTCCCATATCATCCTACACCTGCACTGAGAAGGCCCCTGTTACCATCCCATCCTAATGAACCTTTATGCTGCATTTTATTTTGAGGTCATACATAGTTCACTCTACACAGAATAACTACCTGCTCTTACCATCTAATAGTTACAAAAAGGAAATATAACAACACGCATTTCACCATGCAACTGGATAAAGCACAGCAAAAATTAAAAGAAAGCCAGTAGCAGATACCAGTTCATTAGAAAATTGCTCTTACAGGTAAAAAGCTTGACAAGCCTTGATGCCTGTGCTGCTAGGTTGTCACCAAGCTGTGACCTTTCACAAGCAATGACAGCATCTGATTCGTGCACCAAAATGAGAGAATGTGACTGAGCATTGACTTTTCTAGTGACTGGTACTACCAGTGATAATTGGTTTGAACTGAAACTAATCAATAAACGCTCTGCCAGATCGGTGACACACCTGGCCCCCCGCCCTTTTCCACGGCTGGGCACTTTCCTTCCTGCTAGGCCCTTTTCTCAGCATATTGCTTTCATGTTTGTCTTTGTTTTTCCCAAGGAGAAGGCTGTGGCTGCTGGTGCTAGCTTCAGAGTTTGAGTGATGGCACAACAGAGGAAGACGACCACACCAGAGGAGGTGGGAAAACCAGAATTAATATCCCTATTATGAAAGAGGAAAGTGTAAGGTGTACTGTAAGTGTTGATGGAAGGAGAGGAATTGTCTTGTGTATTGGAGCTGACATGATAGCTGGATGAGTAAGGGAGAGATGAGTGTTCGCTGTGAGGAGATCCAGGCTGGGCTCAGCCTTTTCCATAAGTCACCCACAGCCCAAGACAAACATGGTTGTTCCTGTCTGGTCTCTGCAGGATTAGTCTGGGAATAAAAGGGACCCCTCGCAAACACTCACGCAGCTCCTGCTCGGGTTTTGGCTACCACAGAGTGGACACAAGGCCCTGGTGTACGCTGGAAACAGCAGCACCCACAACCACAACACCACGTAGGCAGGACATGATGGATGGGGAGGCAAGGAAGTCATTATGCAGCTGCCATCACCTGCAGCTTGCTGTCTCCTGCAGCCATAATCCTGGCATATTGATAGTGTGAGTTTCCTCAGAATCCCCTAACTTATGGAAATGGTGTAGATCAAGCTTCCAAGCTGGAAGTTATAAATACATCAGCTTACCCAAAAATCTTTTGAAGTGGATCCAACAGCAGCCAGACTGCTGAGACTTTTGTGCTTCCAGGTGTGAAACAGGGGACACCCACAAGGTGATGGGGGAGGAAGAATGAGCACTCTCACTGTCTACTAGGTAACTATTTTGTTCATTGCTGCCTGAGTTGTGAGTTATGAATCAGAGAACTGTGAGTTGGAAACATCATGAATTAAGTGATGAATCAGTGAATTGGCATGTTAGACTAATTTGTGCAAAGTTGGGAGTGTCTGTTTTCTTTCCTAGTGTGTTCATAGAATAGAGTTTAACTTACAGAGTATGTTTTCCTGTAATTTCAAGCAATCCAAATGCATCATGACAACCCTAACTGAAGGAGTGGGAAACATCTGGTTTAGTGAAAACTGTAGTAGCAATGAGTGGTGTTGCAGATGCAAGTATTTTACTTATGCAATGGGAATATCCTGGTTGGGTACAAATGCAACATAGAATCTCTGTTTAGTAGTTTTGGTGGCTCTTTCCTTTGTGATCTTTGAGACCTTCGTTAGATTTTGGCTTCTACCAAGGTGCGATTCCCAAGTGTGCTACCAACAGATACAATCAAAGATCTCGTGTTTGCTTTGAACCTCATTCTCCCACTGACCTCCTTGGACATCATGCATCTCTTGTACTGGGAGAATCAGAGAGACCTTCTTCCCTCTCCAACATGCGACCCATCGATTCATAGACTTCTGAACTGCATTTCACCCACATCACATCTTCTTCAGATTTAGGAGTCCTACCTCAGTCATCTTGTGCATGGGAATTATTCCGTGCTTATGATTCGACTTGTTTCTCTCCTCTGAACTTCTCCCAACTTTATGTCACTTTAAGCACCATTAAAACACAGCAGTTTTAAGCATCTGCATTTTGAAAGGACACTGCTAATTAGTGACTGGCGTACCTGTGCAGGGGAGAATGTGGGTCTCTTGGGACCCAGATTCATTAGGTTAAACCTGGACTCAACTGTGGCTGAAACAGATTGAAAACCTGCTCTTGTTGCAAGATCTGTACCATAAAGGTCAAACACATTTCATGCTTTTGCATGCATTGTTTCATGAAATACCTCTACTCTGTCATACAAGTGTGACTGCCCTTGAAAAGACCATGGATCATCTTTCTACAGCAGTTTACTGACAATAAGAAGGGCATTAACATTTGAAAACTGGCTGATCTTTTTCATCACTAAACAGATTCATAGGATTCTGAGATGCTCTTAAATTTGGTCTTCCTCTGCTTGGAAATAACCTGCAGAATAATAGTGAAATGCTGCTGTGAACTTCAGACAGCTGCACAGAAAAAAACTCACAGAGTAAGGGGTAAATCTAGTGAGCTGTAGCTCTATTTTAATATTCTTCAGCTATATTTGCATTAGTAAGTTTTACAGAAACAGATCTTTAGAGTGAAGCCACTGGCACTGAGTTCCTAACAGCTACACTGTATTTTGGAGGGTTTATATTGGGCTTTCCATCTCCGGTCTGAATGGCTGTGAGCCCTTGGAGAGCCTTTAACGCACTCTTCAATTCAATCACTCTTCACTCTTCAATCAGCTCATACAAAACTGAGCTGATCCAATGTGTGCTCTTAGATCACTGTGATACGAACTAAAACACTGTAAACTGTTGTTTCAAAAACATGTTCCTGGTCAGAAGACGTGAGGGATGGTCAAGAGGTCAGCATCTGTGACAGCTGCATGACAAAGATCTGCCTAGGCAATGTCATCTGAGAGCATTGAAGCATTCAGTATTTTTCTGTGTAGGTGTACTGGTGCAAAAGTTCTCACACCACCACTGCTCACTCCAACAGGAGGTACAAAAAGTGCACCTTCAGAAGTAGTGGCAGGAATGCTTGGTAGTCCAGCTTTAAGGAAAAAGTTCTCCAGTCTCCCACAGGTCTGGTTTTGCATTAGCAGGAATTGGTGGGGCTCTCTCCAGAGGGGAACACTAACCCTGTGTGATCCCTGGAATTATCTTTATGCTGATGTAGCTGTCTCTGTGCTTGTACCAAGCTGCATGCTTTGGGAACTGGTCTCCTTTTAACCAAATGCTGTGTAGTTCACTAGTGATGCACACTGCCTCCAAATCCCCTTTGCAGCTGCAAAAGTTTGCCCTGCTGTTTGCTTAAAAGTTTGTTTGGTTTGTTGTCCTTTATAGAACAAACAACTTGAGCTAATTTAGGGACTGTTATAAAGATGATGTTCCAAAGCCTCTGCTGCCTAAACAGTTTAGTTTGTAGGAAGACATTTTCCTTTACTAAGATAAGCTTTGCACAGGGCCATTATAAACCCCACTGCAACATGCTGATGAATTATTTTCTGCCTTTCAACTGGTTTAAGTTAGGTAGCCACAGTTTTGCAATATAAAACAATGCTTTGTGCTCCAATCAGCTACTTCTGGAAGAGCTTTTAAGTAATAAAACCTATTCCCAAAGCTCTGTTGACCTCATCAGCATTACTGGTGCCCAAGAAAAAAAAAATACCTTTGCTTTCAGAGACTCAGCATTGGGGAAGTGTCATCATCAAACTGCAAATTAACTTGCAGCCAACTGTGGTTACAGTTGAAAGTGTGAGGTTAAGCGAATGGGAAAAGCCACCATTTTGAGGAAAAGGGGGAAAAAAAGCAGACTTCAGACAGGGGATGTAGGAATTTAAAAAAGTAAAATAACCTCTACATAATTTTTACATATTTAGAAATTGAGTGGCAGGAAACAAATACCACTAGGGACAATGTTGAGAGAGAGAGAGGCAGAAGAGGCTGTATCTAGAACAACACAGACATGCCAGCAGGCAAACTGATTATACCACTTTCTTTCTGAATCTGTAATTTCTGTCACCAAGTGGATCTTGGTTTCTTTATATCGCTGCTCAAACAAACAGCGGTCAAATATCTTTCTTCCTGCAGCAGCAAAGGGACTTTATGGCTCACGCCCCTTCTTGGGTGCTTTTCATCCACAACAATTTGTTCAGCCTATGTGTCTCTTTTGCACAGAACCTGTACCTAGAAAACAGGTGCTTAGAAACAAAGCATGGAATAAACTAATAATGATGGTGGGCCACAGCTGCAGGCTAAAGCTTTCCAAGATTTTAGCATCGCATTACCCCTGATTCTGTCTGGTTTGTCCACAGCTGGTAGCTCTGACTGGTCAGGTCCAAGCATGTAAAGACACCCTGGGAATTTTTCCTTTCTAGGCATGTGCCTTACCCTACTCTTGCTGGGTCTGTCTGGAAGACATTAGCAGGTGACAAAGCCAAGGGCTCAGAAACAGGAATACATGACTGATACTGAGTCAGCCCCTTTGCAGAATGGTCATCACCACTGTATAGACCAATTACACAATTTTTACACAGGAATAGCCTCTCCCTTGGCCAGGATGGATGGTGAGGTTGGACAGGAAGGACTGTGATCCGAGTGCAGCCCCTGCCTGTTGGATCCCAGTGTCATTCCTGCAGGAGTGGGGGAAAATGTAGTGGGTAAGGGAAGGGGTCAACAGGAGAACAAGATGAAGGACGTCATTATTTAGGCTGTGTGTGCCTTCACTGGCAGTGCACTCCTCTGGTGATGGGCTGGTGGGTCTGTTTGGGACGAGCAATCAGCTCTTTGTGGTTCTGGAAGATGGATTGCTGGCACAGGGCTCATGGGTGCATGGGTAGCCAACTCATTGCTGCAGGAGAGGCTAATGAGGGTCACACATTGAGTCCATTAAATGTGGCAGGGAGTGTAACTCCTCTCAAAAATCAGCTGTTAATTGAGCATCTCTGTTTTCCAGGTAACTTTGGGTTTCCCACCATCCTGTATGTTACGGGATTTACCAGAAAAATGAAGTCATGGTGTACAACAGAACGCCTGTTAGAGCGTAACTCTGCTTTCTGAGCAGGACTTGAAGAGCCAGTGGGTGGGAAGAGCAGGACAAGCTGGGGCTTGCGGTGTTCCTTGACCCCTTTCCCCAGCCCTTTCTCTGCTTCCTTGGCCTTGCTGAATTTAGGGCAGAAACCTGAGACACATTGCAAAGCCCACAAAAGAACAAAAGCAGGGGATGTCACAGAGCTGAAGGGGAGAAGGCAAAACTCCCGGCCAAGGTTCAGGGTATCTGTGGTCATTGTACTGATGGTGGGATCCCCGCTTTTGAAACATGTATGGTAACATGCTTGGGGCAGGCTGTCTGTGCTAGCAGCTTGAGAGTGGGAGTATCCCATGCTGCTTTCAGTGGGACTAGAGTGGCTGAAGTGATGGGCCGCTGCAGTAACTAAATTTACAAAGACTTAATTGTCCAGTTCTTACAGTTTTTTTACTTTAATGATTTCTTATATTAATTGATGTTGCATATCTGGGCAGTTGAACATTTTTATCTTCCAGTAGGATCAGGGCTTTCAGGCAAATCCTGGTGAGCCTCCTTAGGGAAAGTCACCACCACCGAGGCTGATGGACTTACAGTGTGGGACACTCCAGAGGCCCCCAGTCCTTCAGCCCCACACTGAGCCTACCAGCTCAGAGCTTTGGTGCACCATAAACCCAGGGTGATGGAGTTGGAGCTGGACTTAAAGGTTCATGTGGCTGGGAGGTAGCTGAGGTTAGTCTGATAACTGCCTATACCAGCAGATACCAGGAATCCATTCTGCTCCCCTTTGCTTGGCCCATCATAGTCTTCGGTGAGGGGAGAGAGTTTTGACTTTGTTCTTCACCTCTCCATCCTTTGAAAATAAAATAATACACAAGGGGAAACACCAAAAAATAAAAGATAATGGTGTTTTTCCTCTTCCTTTTTTATTTGTCATGCTTCATTAATTTTGACCTGTATTGTTGATGTCTGGCTGGGTTATGGTAGATTCATTTACTATTGCAATCCACCCTTATACGTTCCTGTAAAGGACATGGCGTAAAGACATGGAATGGGTGTAAAAGACATGGGCAATGAAGTCAGCTCCAGGAGCTCTTCCTAGAGTAAACCAGAAAGGATAAAAAATAACTCAAAGAAGAGCAGGTAAATCTTCTTCAGAAGTCTGGTTGTTGCTTCTCTTTTTGTCCCATATATTGACTTTAGGAGATTTCCAAAACTTGGCTGGAGAATCAAGGGGAATAATGGAAATAAAATCAGAGAACCTGAACAAGGACCACAGCTCCATACTGTAGGAATTAACTAAACCCATTCCTGAAGCCAGAGAAAGGGGAAAACATATCTGAGGATCAGTCATTTGCCAAGGGAGGCAATGATGTTGACCAGATAGAGCTGGAAGGTGATTCAGGATAAAGTAGCTCTGCAGCTGATTTTGGGGCATCCTTGTGCAAGTCTGTTCTCTGCTTTGTGTCCTGTTTTACAGCTGGTCCTGTTTTACTGCTTGCAAGCATTGCCTGGAGCCACAGACCAATGCTGAGCCACAGACTCCAGAAAGTGATCCTCAGAGCAGCCACTGCTGTCTTTTTTTAAAAAAAATTTGCACTTGCAGGGAAACAAAAAATGGGGAGAAATAATAAGAATAAACAAACTTTCAAAGCATGAGCTAATTCTTGCTTGGCTTCAAATTAAAAACTGTATGATGATCAAAAGGTCACATTTTTTTTTTCCCCTAAGACTTGACATGGGCTATGGATTTAAAAAAAATATAAATCAGAAACAAGGTATTATTTCTCCAGGTTATTATAAATCCTGTATGTAACGTAGAAGTAGACAGAGGAGTTAAAGTTATTCCATATGTAACATCTCCAGCAACAATCATCCCAGATGGTTGCTTTCAGTGAGGGTTGATTTGCAGTGAGATACAGGGCTGGTTTTCAAAGGTACTGAGTAAAAAGTGCTTGGCTCCTGCTGACTTCAGTGAAAGCACATGGTCCCTCCCAGGAAGTGGCATGTCTTACCAGAACTCATACAAGAGCATTGATAATGTGCCAGCTTTTAAAAGAATCAATATTAAGTATGCTTTGTTGTGTTGTAAAGGCAGGTTAAAGTAATGCCTGAAGCAGCTGCTGTGTCAGGGTTGGACTGGCTTATATCAGGTCTTGGTTTGGCTTTGTGCTCTTTGTTGGCTAAAACATAGCATTTGATTGCTACAGCAAGATCTACTTTTAATTAGCCCAAGCTGGATGCTTGTATCCTGGGTCTTTGATAAATTGATACTAGTGCAAACACTGAACACAACATTGCTGTGTCATCTTTGACTCAGAAATTTCTCTTGAGAAGTACATCAGTTGAGCATTTCTGTGTGACAAGCACAGTAAAACAACATCTGCATACTCCAGCCAGGTTTTCTCATTTCATCAGAGACCAACATTTTTACTACTGCATCAGCCTTGAAAACACTTTTCACTTGTTTCCTCTCTCAACACTTTTGTAAGTCATCTTGAGTGTCCCACTACACTGGAGGCTGATCCAGAATGGCTCAGAGTGATGTGGAACAACACAGTAATACAAATTTTGGCACCCTAGAAGTACATACAGTGATGTTTTGATGCCTTGCACTCAAAATTAGCCACAGCTCTACCTTCTTAAAAGCTTGTTTCATTCTGTTGCTACAGTCTTGATGGTTTCCTGCTACCTTTGAGTCAGTCACTTGAGTTGATATTGATTCTAAAGCATTGCCAACAGTTTTCCCTTTAAAGCGACCCACTGATTTTTGAAATATTAGCACATATACAGGTTGTCGGTATGAAAATGAATCAACTTTGTGGTAAAGTACATTACATATCCTGTAGTCTGAATGTTAAACTGGTCCCCTGGAGGTTTGATGGGAAGATCTGTAATACTTCTGGGGTCTGAGCCTAGCTCTCTTTGACTCAGTAGCCTTGAGTATGTTATTGAGATCCCAAACAACTCAGAAAACAGGCACTGAGATGTAAAGGCAAGAGCACCAGAAGCCCAAGGGCCAGTGCTTCTCTCTTGCCATCTCTTCATTGCAAAAACTCTTTCCCTGCATTCGTCTTATCTTAGAAGATCTTCCAAGTCATTCCAGTTAAATGCTTGGGCACCATAAACCAGAATGCCCTCAAGGTCTCCAAACATATGCATTACACACATACACATGCATGCCCATCTTCAGGCATCTTCAAAGCTCTCACATACCCAAGGATGTTGAGCCCTGGCCCTTCGGAATGTATCAAGTTGGTAAGAAAGCAGCTTACTTTTTTGTTATTTAATCTCTATTCATGAATGCATAAAGGGCTTTTCAAGAGCTATTGTGAAGAAATAATATAATGTACCACATGGCAATAACCAGGCTAAGGGTTCATAGAAGCAATAACAGGATCTGACCACTTTCTACAGGGTTAATATTTTTCTGATAACTCCGGTCTATACCATGGCCTTTGCTGATCATTCTTCCTCTTTCTCTGCAGTGTACTTGTCGCAGAAGTCCCTGCCCAATCTCTCCATGTGGGCCCAGGGGTACACTTAAATACCCTTTGCATGAGAATTATCATCTGGGATGGAGCCCTTTGGGTTTGGTGCTCATTTGCTGAATTCCCTTTGCTAGCAAACATAATATGCAAAATTATTGCCTGTGCTTTAAAGACCTGCTTACATCTTAAAAATAACTTTTTAGAAAACAATTCTCCTTTACCTTTTCCCCTAAGCCAGACAACTCACTCATGTCCTGAGTTATATATATCTTCTTTCCTCATGCTTTCCAAATAATGACAACGATATTTTCCTGGGAAAAGCTTCTTGCTTGTCAACAATTCCTCCTCTTCTGCAGCTTATTTCCTCATTGGGATCACAATTCTCTGCAATCCCTTCATTGATTTCTTCTGCAACTGTTAATAAAACTTAGTTCTTTATACATAATGACCTGTAAATGTAAACTGGCAGGATTTTAGAAGTGACCAGCAATTTCTGCAAGTTCATGCTGCAAGAAAGCTTATTTTCCTAGAGAATGTTCCTCTGCCTTCTGAAAATAAGTTTTGCCCTCTAAAGTGGTTCGGGCTGCATGCCCATAATGAAGCTACCAAGCACCTACCACTCACTGGCCTGTGAGCCTGAGTGTGGAGCTTCTTTTCCAACTCGGTACACTGGAAACACTTGCAGCATCTCTACCAAGTCCCCTCCGCTGCTTTCACGACTGCTGCACAAACCTTTGCAAGGCTACCAGCCCAACCTGCCCCCCCACACACATACACCTTCTCATCCTCCCATACAAAGCCTTCAACACTTAACTTTCAGCTGGTGAACCTGCTAGCAAGGTTCCCAAACAGATGGCAAGTCTCGCGCATGAGACAAATTTCTATTTCTAGCCCCATTTTGCAGAACACAAGAGCTCTGGAAGACGCTTGCTCACAGCCTCACAGTGAGATCATGGAGTTGCAAGGAGCAGACGGATGCTCGGACCTTCCCAGGCGCCGTCCTCCAGCCCTGAGGCCAGGGTGGCATCTGCCTTCTTGACAAGAGCTCTGCTGCCCTTTCAACCACTGCTGGCCAGCCACCCCAGGAGCTCAGGCTGTCGAGCAAGCCAGCAGTCATGCCTTTAAAAACTGAGTGGCCACAGGCCATGATAGATTAATTTTCAGGCTGTGTCTGACTTTCAGCCATGGGTTTCAAATCCCTGCATTAGACTACAAACATGCAGCATAAAAGGAACAACAAAGGAACAAAAAGGAACAAAGTGACCGGAGATTATAAATGCACACTGTCCAAAGCGGAGAGCTGGTCTCTCCTCCGATTTTTTTGACTGTTCTTTTGTTTTAATCTGGCTATCTGACATATTGAGAGGGTCTCAGGTGAGGGGAAGTGGTCTCCTTCCCTCACAGAAAGGAAAAGTTTGCAAACACTGCACACAGTACCAGCTTTATGCTATCTCCAGTGCCTAGAAAGTTGTTTTCCTTGTGAAGTCAGGCAGGTGATCGTCAACTTTGGCAGCCAGGCTGGAGAACAGTGAGAGGAGGTCCTTGATCCAAGGTATCCCTGAGACCCTCAAAGGAAAGGTGGATGTCCTTACCCTCTCTGTACAGCATAAGTGGAGTGATAGAAAGGGAATCACCAGGGCTGTGAGAGACCATCTGAGACAACTTCAATCCTTCAGGCAGAGAGAACAGCAGCGTAGATCTGGAAAGGAGAGTGTATTTAGAGTTGCGGGTGCAAGAAGCTGTTGGGAGAGCTTACAACTGAGCTGTCAAAAATCTCCTGGGCAGGAAAGAAACACAGGCTGTTGGTTACTTTGGCCACCACAGGTGAATGGATCCACTGGTTGGACACTCTGGGTGTGGCGACTGTTCCTCTGTGTGCAAAGCAAAACACCTGTATTATGGTGGCTTTGAAGCAGGTGTCCTGTGGGAGTGGATCCTTCACAAACGGGTTTTTTTGTAGGCTGTTTTAATAAATCAAGAAAGAAAGCATATTCTGACCAGCAATTCCTTGTTATTATTTCAGCTAACTGCAAACTCTGCTACTATTTTGGCTCAGCCACCTGCTCACAAAGCTTAGTTTGTTGCTAAGTGTCAAAATACCCTAAATCAGAACTGGTGTCTCAGCTAGCAACCAAGCAGCAGGAACACTAATGAGTCTGCAACATGATTTACATACAGGATCTCAGTGCCTGCTACTATAAGAAGAGCAACTGTAGAGACTAGGAGGGCTGCATGAGCTTAAAGAGAAAAATTTACCATAATTACGGTCACTTTTGGAAAAAAACCCACAAGTTCAGGGGGTTTAGAACATTTTAGTATCTTATATCCTCCTGAATTACTGAAACTTTGTATTCATGCTGACTTAAGAAGTCTTAAGTCGGTATTTTTCAGACGTGTCCCAGAAATAGCTTTTGGACATTGTAGGGCTTTTTGTTTTTCTGTTTTTGACTAGAAATAAGTATTTTTATGCAGGAGAAAGCAAAGGTACATGTAATTTTGAAGTATTTGACTCTAGAAGCATTATGGTCAGCAGGTCAGACTTTGGCTATCAGGATGTTTGGATTATGGCAGCATGCCAATTTGTTCCTTCCTTCTTTGCTCTGCTTGGCTCTGGTTATGCTCTAGTCAACAAGGACTGGTTGCAAATCTCATTAACATTGCTGGAAAGTGTTCGTGTGTGCAAGGGATGAGGCTCCAAACACCCGAATATTCATCAGCAATGACTCAGAGACCAGAAGACATTAACTCACAACAACAGAAACTCGAGGCTGATGCTCCCAAACACAATTTGAAGTCTGGGATGGCTGGGGGAATTCATTACACAAACTAGCTGCTGTGGGCCAGCACCGCTAAGAGTTGAGCAGTGGGACCAGCGGGGAGCATGGAACAGCCACAGACTCTCACCTGGGGTTCCCTTCCCTGGTGGCACTTAATAAATGCACAGGAAATGCTGGCATTCAATTTTGACCTTCATTCTTTGAAAGCATAGAGGGAAAACTTAGGAAAAAAAAAAGTGGATAATAATCTCTTTCCCTTTCTTTTCCTTGTTAAACCAGCAGGCTTTACCCAGTAGGCTGCCAAACAGTATAGGCCTGTTTTCCTCCTCTCTCTCTGTCCCAGTGGGAATCACCAATACCTCAAACTGTGTCATGGTGGGAGACCTGTCTGGCAAATCCGCTGCTCAGCAGCAGGGGGGTTGCAGGCATTTGCAACCAATGGGCCTGATTCAGAGAGGCTGTCAGAGCTTCCAGAAATTGGCAGGATCAGGGCAGAAGGGTCAGAGGGTCTCAGCTTGGGAAGGAGGAATAACAGGTCAGGGCAGGGGAGAGTAATTTGCAGCACCCAGAGTCAGCTTACTGGTACTCTAGCAGAGGTAAAAGGAGATCTCATAGGGACACTTGATGCTTCAGTTGTAAAACTACACCTGGCTCAGCAAAGCACAGGAGCACTTGATGATGTCTACCTATGAAGTAATCACATCCTCGGCAACAGGATGAAGCACGTTCATCCTGACAGGGGTATGTTGAAAAAAACAAGGCCTCCTAGGAGGAAAACTTGGTATCTCCAGTAATGAGTTAGAGGAGAGGAGAGGAGAGGAGAGGAGAGGTGTTCTGTGGGGTGGAAAAGCAGTTTAAAGAACTAGAAACAGTGTGACTTTCATCTGTGAATGGCTTTTGTGGAAGTTCTCCCAGGCTGAGATAATTTTCCATGAAGGGATAAAAAGAAGCCATTGTTTAAATCCATTAAAGGTGCTGGAAGTAAACTATACATCAGTATTGCTTTCACCCTCTTCATAGAGGGAAGGAGGATCCATTTTTGGACAACTTAAAGCCCTGGTGCTGAACGCTTGTCTTCAAGTTTAGGCAAGTAAAAACCCAAACCAAGCAAACAAAAGAACCCAAACAAACAAACAAACAAAAAACCAAACAAAAAATCAACCCCAAATTGTGAAGGAGGAGGAAGGAAAAGAAGGGAGGAAGAAAGAAATCTAGAAAAGCCACTCCCTTGCATAACAAGCCCAGGAGGTTTAGCTCCTCTAATCACTATTGATCAACATATGTAGATATCCAAGGAGAAATCCTTTCCCCACTGAAGTCATCTTCACTGCTGCTGTGGACTTCAATGATGCCACAATTTCATGTGTTCTGTTGCAAATGAAGCGTATGAAAATTCAATGTATAAAACCCATCACAAAAGAATGGCCCAAGAGTACGGAGGGCCTGTTCTTCATCCCTCTATAAAACTGGACACTCTGCACTACAGAAACACATTTATAAGAACATTTTTGGCATGGTGCACAGGAAGATAACTTCATATATAGCCATCAGTGAAATAAGGAATATGAATAATGCCAACTCTCTTGCCATAAAAAGCCTTACTGTAAGAGCAGGAAACGAAATAAAATACATGTACTACCTCCTTTCTCCAGCACCACATGATGTACAGTGCAAAGGTATTTAAAACAGCTATAATTGGATAGAGTGTAGCTTGAAAGTGCCCTGAAAGGACATAATTACAATAATCAGTGCAATAATGTGGGATAAGACCTTGAGTTATGCCTAGACCTGCACCTTGACTCAAAGGGTTTTCTCTCTAAAGTAGAGCCCTGAAATCCAGGGTTTTTTGCATTCTGAGGCTACAGCTGACAAGAATATGAAGCAGCAGCTGCTCCATCATTGCTCCATTTCAGATGTCAAAGTCTGACCCTGTCAAACCCACTCACAGCCTCACATGTTCTGGTGAGGAGCTGGAGAAGTGCATGGTCTTATTCACCAGAGCACTGTTCATTCATAACGAAGTCATCTGTGCTACCCACATCCATTAGCTAGAATTTGAAATACCACACAGAAAAGCAACTGCCTAAAATTTTCATGAACTGAGGTATTGGTCCTCGAGACATGAATGGAAAGAGAATCGGAAGTGCGCTTGTGATGATGAGTCATGGGTTTAAAGGGATATTGCCAGGTAAACATTCCTTTTGAGCCTTCCTCTTTCTATTACCAGCACTTATCTCGCTGCACCTTTGAAAATCTGCAGGGCTGCATCCTTGTCTGGCAAATTCCAGCTGAGCACCCAAAGCCACCATTCCCTGCTCAAAGCCTAAATGGTCACACCAGGACTGAGACCACAGCACGGCCTTTAATGTAAAGGATGTTGCAGCACCAGTCAAGAGGTGTTCAGCTTTTCTGGATGGACACGCCATAAACCTGGTGGTGGCAGAAGGGCACCCATCCACCAAGAGTTTCTCCAAAGACTGGAGAACATTATGGCCCATGAAGGGTCCATTTTCAGGAGGGGCTACTGAAGCATGGGGTGGCCCTGCAAACACTCCACTCATGGCATGAGCTTGTAGCACAGCAAGGAATGTTTCAACAGAGGTCTGAGAGAGACAATTACATGCAAAACCACGTAGGTTTCCGGAAGATTCTGTATTAAGACATATAGAGGAATTAATACAATTGTCTAATCAGCTACCCACCAGTGATGGAGGCTGCAAAAATTAGCCAAATTACTCGGTTTTCTGCTCACCTTTATGCTGGAGCATCTATATGGACAAAACCTACATTTGGAAGTGTTGGCTGTGGAGAGAGATCTTTGGATGTCCCAGCCAGCTGGTCCTCACAGGTTGGAGCTACACCTCTTGCTTCAGGTAATGAAGAGCTCAGAAGAGATTTAACATTTTTTTCTCATAGAGAGAGGATTTCCATGAGAGGGGCTGGTAAATCCAGCCAGGTTGGTGGAGAAGGGACAGAAGAGTCTGCCATGTGAAAAGAGAGGGGACAGAGAAGGGAAAACTATTAGAAGGGATAGAGTTGGAAGTGATGGAAAGAGAAAGAGGAATCTCGAGGGTAGGCAGTAACATCGGTGTTACTAGTCATGGTACAGAGTGATCTAGAAGGTTATAGAGACAGAGGACTTTGCTGATGTATGCACAGAGATCATGTTCCTCTTGTCCCTTGTGAGGATCTCAGTGAGCTGTCAGGGTCCCTACTGCCTCGGCATAGTTTGGGTGAAGGATCCGGATGGCCTCAGGTGGACTATTGGCTTCCTCCTACCTGGTGTCAAGTTTATCGCCAAGGTAGGCAGTGCTGACATACACCAAGGGTACCTTGTGCATGACCAGTATGGCCAAGGTGTGTGAATAAATTTCCTGCACACATCAGTGGTGTCCCACTGGGTGATGGAGTGGTCAGGATACCACTGGAGAGGATAGTGTGTCCCACTGGTTGTCCCAGCACAACTGAGGTATGTCATACCTCCTGCATGCTGTAGTGGTCACTCAAGATACCTTAAACAGCCACAATGTGTGGCTTGGGCAGCAGTGCATGGCTTTGCAGCTCTCTGCAAAGTTCACCTGCCCTTGGACGTGGAAGATGGCATGAATACACATATTTATTTCCCGAAGTGGCGACCACGAGTACCTCTGAAGGCAACCTTTCATGTCCAGACATCAGTGGGCCACTGTCAGGACAGATGCTTGTACAGATGAAGGGTGCTCTGGGTGCTAGAGGGATCTCGTATCTCTATTATTGCCTTTTGGTCAAAAGAGGGGATTGTCCCATTCTGCTCCGTGCTGGTCTGGCCTCACCTCAAGTCCTGCATGCAATTTTGGGCAACAAAATATAAGAAAGATATAGAGCTGTTAGAAAGTGTTTAAAGGAGGGCTACAAAGATGGTGACGGGCCTTGAGGGGAAGCCGTATGAGAAGGGGCTGAGGTCACTTGGTCTGTTCAGCCTGGAGAAGAGGAGACAAAAGGGAGACCTCATCGCAGTCTACAGCTTCCTCGCGAGGGGAAGAGGATGGGCAGACACTGATCTCTTCCCTGTGGTGACCAATGACAGCACCTGAGGGAATGGCCTGAAGTTGTGTCAGGGGAGGTTTAGGTTGGATATCAGGAAAAGGTTCTTAACTCAGAGGGTGGTTGGGCACCGGAACAGGCTCCCCAGGGACACAGTCACAGTACCAAGCCTGGCAGAGTTCAAGAAACACTTGGACAATGCTCTCAAGCACATGGTGTGACTCTTGGGGCTGTCCTGAGCAGAGACAGGAATTGGACTTTGATGATCTTTGTGGTCCCTGCCTGCTTAGGGTATTCTGTAATTCTGATTCTCTGATCTTCCCAGAGGTGATGCAGCACAGGGCAGGTGCCTCCTCAGCAGGTGTGTCCTGTGATGTGCAGTGTGGATGGCCTTGGGACAGACAGCTCATGAGGGGTGAGGACTCAGCAGAGCAGTCTCCGTGGGCAGCCCTGTGTAGAGCTGGGCCAAGATGTTACACTGAGCCTAAAGTCGTTTAGTTCACCATTCCCTGCCTGCCTTATCTTCCATCAGCCGTGCAGCCATGCATTATCTTCCATCCTCTATTGAAACAGCTGGTTCCTGGGGCTGGGGCCACCTTCCATGAAGCATATTTTTTTCAATATCCAGCACTGCCATGTTGTGGTCCGTGACTTCTTGCTGGGAGTTGCAAGGCTCCATCACTGAACGGTAACTCAGCATAAATTAAGGAGCAGGGGGCAAGGGAGAAGCATTTGAAAATATTGATGTCACAGCCTTCCCCTCTTCCTCATGTTCTCTTTTCACTCTATCTCTCTAATAAAAACCTTAATCTAAAAATAGTATGGTAGAGAAGCCTTCTGCATTGACACGTGGAACAATCTTTGCCTGAGAGCTGCAAGATATCATCAGCTTGTGGAGCCTGTCAGCAGGTCAGCTCTGTGACTGAAGTTTATTAGCAGGGCTGACAGGGTTGTGCCTGTCTGTCTGTGCCAGCAGCAAATCACAAGGTTTCTAAATCAGAGCCTCTTATGAGCAACAGTCCCTGTTCCTTGTTTTTATTTGTAGGACTGATTGAGGGCACTGTAAACCTGTAAGTGAGCAGTCCAAGGACCTGAGTTGGAGTCTGGGGGTCAGTCTCGGTGGGGAACAGCTTTGTGTGTGCACTGCCTGTGATTCCCCCGGTTTGCTGAGACAGAAGCTCCAAAAAAAAAGGAGCATGTGAGGTAATACACAAGAGAAGTAGGTTACCCATGACTTACTGGTATTCTCTAGCTCTCTTGCCTCTAGAGAATGGCACTCTTGGAAATACACAGCTGTCATGCAGACCTTATCAGATAAAAGGCGGTTTGCCTGGAAAAAAAATGCTTTATTTACTGAATTCTGATGCTTTGTACCGGATGACTCATTGTCACACTTCTTTTCCCTCTTCTCACTGAACTAGAATCGTGTAGCAAGTTACTTTCATCCATTATGGCTTGTTGATAAGATGAAAGGACAAATTTTAAACTTAAGATTTTTCTTACCCTATCAGAGATGAGGATTATTAAATTTTTCTCTCTGGTCAGCTGGTTGGCATTTGGAGGTGAGGAGTGCCATTCAGTATGGGTGACCTCAGACCTGAAATTTAAATATTTTATAGAGATCTTTGCATTGGTTCTGGGACCCTCAAGTTGGGAGGATTAAAGTTGTTTGAATCCAGCTCTGCTTGCTGGATTTTAGCCAAGGACATTTGCATAAATATAATTCCTTGGGTATGATATTAAAAAATCACACAAATTACAGTTTTCCCCATTGTTTCCCAGAGTCTGTTCGAGCTCTCTAGGAAGGTGGCAAGAGAATTATTTGGTTTTAATTAGAATTGGATAAAGACTTAAAATACAATGGACCAACTATTTATTTTGCATGGAGTCGATGGAGTACAACTGGCTTCAATAAAGATGTGCCCGTTTACAGCATGTGACAAACTGACAACATACAGTTCCTTAACAGCTAAAAAATGCACTAACTTTACAATCACAGGTTGATGTCAGGATTTGAGTGTCAAAACATTTGGATTTGAGCCATTTGAGGAAACAGGTGGGGTGAAAAACGAAAACCAAGTGAATATTTTTTCTTAACGTAGTTCCACCTCTGTTATTCTTTCATGTTAAGTGTCAAAATTCCAAATTTTTGCAGATGAGACATTTTGGTGTGTGCTAGGCTGAAAGAAACACAGTCTAGTTCAGACCTTCTAGTAGAGCATATCCCCCAGCTTTTAGACCAGAAGCAGTAATATTTGGTAGATCATGAAAGCTAGGCAGACAAACAGACCAAGCCCTTAATTACATGTCCTGGAGAATTTCTAGAGCCTCTTAAATTGCTTTATTCTATTTTTATGAAATGAGAAAAAGGCCCACACGTGGGAGGCTCAATTTGTATAGGAATAAGATGGAAGATTAAGACAAGAGCACTGCTTTATTACGTATATCTGTTTTCCTTACAGAGAAAAAAGGTAATCAGTTAAATTAATTACTTTAATTATACAGACCCATTATAATAGCTTTTGGTCATGTTAAATAATGACACAACACTTATGAGGTAGAGTTCACCTCAGAAAAGTCATCACAGTAGGCATTTAGGCTCAAAGGGGTGGCTGCAGTTAGCACACAGCAGGATTTCATGTAGATAGAATTAGGATAAAGAAAACTGATTTTTAACCAACCATGAGGACCACAAAAAGAAAAATTACCATGCTCCTTAAGGGAACAGAAGTGCAGTCACCCCCATGGGAAGAGAATTAGACTTCATTTCTCAATGAAGCTGAATTTCAGCAAGATTCAGTAATTAAACTGCTTGCTTTTGCAGTCAAGATATTTGCAGCCAAATGATTGTTTCTTCCTGCTTAATTGACAGGAAGGCACATTTGCATTCAGTGCTTGTCCAAGTCACAGCCACTCACGGAGTTTTCTGCTTAGACGCCAAAGGCTGGAGCGGAATCTGAGCACTCAACAGAAGCCAGAGGTCAAACCTCGCCACCTCCACTTGTGCTGGACTGCAGAGCCTGTCCTTCCAAGAACCACAGCGAGACCTGCTTGTCACTAGCTATTCTCATCAAATTAAGGGAAATTTTGAGACAGAAATGGCAACCCCTTTGAGGTTATGTGTTTCACGGGCAGATTATCTGTATTAAGTTGTGCCAGTATATGTTGAAGAAAACATTTGCCTTGGGCTCTCAGGCAGTTTGATCGCTGTTATTAGCGCCTGGAAAAGCTTTCACAGGGAGTGAACCACTGTCACACGACAGCTGTCTGTCACCAGGGTGTTCTGAGGAGTACAAGGAATGAGGTGTTGAAGGCATGTGAGGTTGCTTGAGACTTGCCCTGAAGTTACAGCTTTTTCGTAGTGGTTCAAAGGCAATTTCTGTGATGGTCCATTCCTCCAGGCCTTAGGAATTAAAAATAGAGCAGGTCATTTGCACTGGCCTGAGCCCCACCACTACCATCATCAAACCTGTGAGCCATCACCAATTGGTTTCTTCTGGAATACAAAGAAGTTGGTCCCAAAGAGGATGCTGGGTACAATGCCCTGGGGCTGGCTGGCACCCCAGGCTCCTGGTGCCAAGCAGAGCTGCTGCTTCAGGCCTTCCTTGCACCACTCAACAGAGCTGATCATCCTGCTGCTGACCACAGAGCAGGAACAACAAGTCTAAAGGAGAAGAGGGAGGAGAGGTGAAACAGCAAAAGCTGGGAAAAGAAGTGAATCTGAGCAGACAGAAAGAGAAGAGGAAGGAAAGGAATAAAGAAGGATGGTATTTTAGTGGACTGGTAAGGAGGAGAATAAATGTATCTGGGAAGAATTACATTTGCTCACTCCTTTCTAAATTAAGACTTGTAAACTAAAGTAAGGAAAATAATTGGGAAAACAAGAAGCAGGTGCAAAGCAGGATGCAATGTGTGGCTGGTAATGAGGAAGAGGATTTTTCTTCGTCATGCGGAGGAAATGCCAAGGTAACAAGGGAAGCAGATGCTGCTTCCTGGCAGCTTGAGTGAAAGGTAACATCAGGAAAGTCAGGAGGGACACGACTTGTCACTTTTTTTGATTTTTCAGTCCCCATAATGGCCTTTTTTATCAGATTACAAGATTATTTGAACTGGAGAAAAGAGTGAAAATGGATGTCTTGCTGCGTATGCATGAAGGACAGCAGGGCAGCAGCCAAGTGGAGGGACTCAGATGGGTCCCAACTGGAGACAGAAACACACCAGTGTGAAGAGAAATGCCAAAAGTTCTCCCATGGCTTGTGTACAATCAAAATTCCTCCTCACCTTATCAAAATCCCTTGAAAATTTGAAGCACTGGAAAACTATTTTCAGTAAGATAAACAAGAAGGCTAGTCCCCAAAGTCTACATAGAGACAGAATATAGAGAGCTGTTTAAGGGATTGTTTCCTTTAAAAATTCAAATCTGTTGTAAGATTATATGAAGGGATTTTTAGTTTTGTTATTCATTCAGAAATTCACTGAGCTGTGTGACTGGACTTGCAGCTCCCCTAGGTCTTCCTGCCCCAAGTTCACACCTAATAAAGCAGTGTTTGATGGATGTTACCATAAGAAGGCTGCTCTTGGGCCACTGAGGGAACAGAAAATTAGGTATTAGCCAAGCTGCTGTTGCAAAACACCACCATGACACCTACTGGACCCATGGCTGGGATAACTACCAACTGGTCCTGACAGTGAGAGCTAATTTATAGCTGCAAATTCAGACTCTGAAGATGTCCTGTTGGTCCAGCTGCATGCACACAGGCTCAAGCCAACTGCACATACAGGTGTGGAAATTACTTTTGTATGCAAGTTGTCCAAACCTTTTTTGTGGCAAAACTTGCATTTAAAAGCTTGCCATAGAGCTGCCTGTCTTCTCTCTCTGAGTTACTTGTGATATTGCTAATCACAGATCAGACAATACACTCCCGGCCTTGCCAACATCAGGGTTTGACATGAGTCAGAAACTTTGAATGTATGGATTGATTCCATCAACAAGATGAGGCCACAATACCTCTTGGAGGAGCGTAATTTATTTCAAGGCCAATGGAAGGTACAGTGGCCTTCTCCAAGAAGCAAACATCACCACCCTGGCTTCATCTTCCTGCAGTCATCAAGCCATTACTACTTCAGGGTGGCAACACCACCTGCAGCAGTGGCAAGAATATGACTCGATGACTCCTGTAGTCTCTCTCTCCTCCTACATAATTTTCATTCACTGCCTTATTTCAATTCTTTTTGTGCTTGTTAGCTAATAACTAGCTAAGTCAAAGTCACCTTTTATCATGTGTGATCCAAAAAAATATCCTAGAAGTAATACCCGGAACAGTGAAACATAATTAGAAGCTTGCCAGTTCCTGAAGCAGCTGTGATGAATTTGTGTTTCTCCAGACAGTTTGCTCAAAAAAAATAATCAGTGTGGAAGACAGTAACCCTTGTGATAGGATTTTCTATGGCTGGGCTGCCACCATATCAGGATGCCGTCAGCAGCTCTGCCAGGTCAGCTGCTTGCGGAGGCACGTGGGCCTGGATGAAGGGAGCCCAGGGTCTTATGCTACGCCCTGGCCACAGCAGGAAAACACATGAAAGTGGTCGAGAACGTAGCTTCCACTTGAAGGGGCTTCCCCCAGGCCGGTGGGAGACACGCCCGCAGAGATAAAGGCAAAAGAGAAGCGATCTGCTGCTGGGACTCCCGAAAGTTTAATTTTCTGAAGGCGCAGAAGCAGTAAGATGACATACCAGGAAGCTACAGGCTTTTTTATAGTGGGACATAGGGAGGCGGGGTGAGGGGTACAATCCAATAGGGAAAGGGAACATGGGAGGGATCAACAGGGAAACAGCCAGTGAGGATGGAACAGGGGAGGGATTACAGACACCCAATGGGGAACTGAGGGCAGGGCTGCAGGGAGGCTGTGGGAACTCTCAATCCACGATGCAAGAATTTGCTCTGGCTTTTTCCTCACTTTGTGTGTGGTTTGCATGCCGTCTCTCTAAAAGAGTAACCAGAATGAATAGCCACTGCCATAGGTCAGGAAGGATTCCAACTCTTCCTCTCCCACAATGCAGGACACTGGAAGACCAATCCTAAATTCACCAACAATATAAGAAAATGTAAATTTTTCCCTCTAATCGGTAAGGGAGCAGAAAAAAAATGTTCATACAATAAAATTTACTATATTTCAAGTGCTTTAACCACTTGCCCCTCCCTTTTTGTGTCTCCAATAAGAAACTGAAAAATTCTTTAATGGTGGCTGTTACTACAAAAGCAAGCCAACAATCCCTTGCTATAAACCCCTGATTTGAAGTTCACTGTTTAATCTTGCAGCAGTAAACCCAAGACTTTACATGAGATGTAAACCTGCTTCATTCTTTAGCCCAAGACACTCCTTTATCATCAACTCATATGCATCAAAAGACAAAATTTAGCCTGGAGTAGCTCTTCTTTTATGATCTTACATGTAAATATTACTTTCCTATCCCCTGAGGCCATCTAGATATTCTGAAGAAATTAGAGACAAAGATGGAGCAATTCTCAGCTCGAGTGATTAAATCAGCTTAATAGAAACCCAGGATCAAGGAAGAGCGTTTCCTTCCTAACTCTCTGAGCTCCTGGTGGGCTCAGCTCTGGGGCAGGAATGAGCCACTATCACGTCCTTAATCACAGGTCCTGAGAGATGGCTTGTGTGTTGTCTGCTGCATTGTATAGGATACGGCTCCCAGCTACAGAAGTCCAGACTAGTTTTACCCTAAGTTTATCAGACTAATTCAGATCGCACTAATTTAGATCTCACTTCAAAACCAAAAAAAGAATGCACCCCATGCGTGCCATGACTTTACACGATTTTCTTCCCTTTCAGAAAAAAAAGCACACTAACAATTCAGCTGGTGCAGATTTCACTTAGTATCTGAAATAACCAGAATGTATTTCAAAATAAATTCTTTACTTCTGCTGTAATTTTCTGCAGACCCGAAGAATAATGAACGGTTTTATGTCCCCCACCAGCTCTGCGGTTCCTCAGTGGAATTCTTCTCTCCAGCTTTCCAAGTTCAGTCACTTTCTCAAGATGCAATTTCGAGCTAATAACGCTAATAGTTCTGTGCCTAGCAGTCCTCTACAGTCAAGGGCCTGGAACAGGATTCACAGGGGAGATGTTTGTTTTGGGTTTGTTGAGGGGTTTTTTGCCTCTTGTGAAAAGTGCCATCATAGACTGAGAATTTTTTTAAGTTGGTGAAACTGCTTCTGGAGTTTTCTACAATGCTGTCCTTTAAGTCTGTGCATTGATGATCTTTATACACTTATACCCTTATCCACTTTGTGGAGCTCATTACACTAATTGTTTGACCTTTCCTATAATGAAGTGAACATTCTGCTACTCTCACTACTCTCCTTTCTGTGTGACCCTTCCAGATCTATAGCAGGATTCTGTTGGGCAAAAAACTGGCTGACAGGTTGGGCACAAAGGTATATAGTGAATGCAGTGACCTCAGGCTGGCCACCGGTCACTAGTGGGGTTCTGCACGGCTCTATTCATGACCAGTGCTCTTCAACACCTTCATAGATTACTTGGATGTAGAATCAAAGTTTGCTGATGATACTAAGTTGGGAGGACCTGTTCACTCCCTTGAAGGCAGAGTGGCCCCTCAGAGAGACCGCAACAAATCAGAGAGATGGGCAATCACCAACTGTATGAAGCTCAACAAGGGAAAGTGCTGGATTCTGCACCTGGGATGGGGCAACTCTGCATGTATGGACAGATTGGGGAATGAGAGGCTGGAGAGCAGCCCCATGGAAAGGTACCTGGGGGTCCTGGTCAATGGCAAGTTGAACATGGGTCAGCAGTGCCCTGGGAGTGCCCTCCAGCCAGGAGGGGCAGTCATGTCCTGGATGAAGTACATGTCTGTGAACAGAAGCAGTAAGAAAACAGAAAGAGGAAAGGAAGAGAGCATCATAAATGTTGGAAGCAAAGCACATAAGACAAAGGGGCATAAGTAAGAAAAAACTTTATTTTAAAGAAAATATCTGAGTGGAAAAAAACAAACAAACAGCATAAAGCAATAAAACAGGAACATTATTTCCTGTTGGTGGATTCTTACCATACAAGAGAAAACAAGACATATTTCCACAATGGGTTGATCTGTTGGATCACATGAAAGAAACAACCAGCTCCATCAACCATTCTTCTAACAATCAGAAATTGGGGTTGAAGAAAGTAACAGAAGGAACCAGGATTATATCCAGGGAGATCTGTTTTTTAAAGTCCAGGAGCTGCAAGGGCAAGAAATACAAGGTTAAATGTAGGTCAGCTGCAGAGCTGGAGGAGTCCCCAGTGAGCAGAGCATGGGCTAGGATTTGAGAAATCTGATAGCACTTCAGATTTATCTTCCACTTCACTGTGCTGCATTTTAGTCCCACTGATGTGAAAGAGAAATCTTTCCTACCTACCAAAATAAGCAGTGAGGAATAAAGTAATTTAGCACTCTGGAGATACTGGTGTGATTTGCTGCCAGTTTGACAACAACTGAACACCGAGAAGAAAGGCCAGCTAGGTTTTCATGCTATCTGGGACTCCTTTGCTTGGATAGAGCCTGAAAACCTCCTACAATTTACAGCTCTTGAGCCCAAATATACTTGCAATGCCAGACCTGAGTCTCACCAGAGCTGGTAGGAGTGTGGTCACCTGGGCAGACACAGAGGTGAAACAAGCCACAAGGTGATGCTTGTGCTAGTAGTGCCCAGCACTGCGCCTGCTTCAAAGGCTTCCAGCAACAGGCATGCTAATCAATAGAATTTACAACTAAATTATTTGGATAAGTAATAGATTAATTGTATAGCTTATTACATAAAATATGTAATTAAATGTTATTTATGGACTAGGAAGTGCAGCATGAAGATTAAGTTGACTGTCCAAAGCAGCAGGGAAGGTCAACTCCCCTTCTCAGCCATGTCCCAGGAGCACCAAGACACACCTAATGTTCCTCACAAGATTGATGGGAGGGAGAGTTTCCTTAGTCATCCACAGAGAGCAGACAATGACATTTCCTCTGTTGTCTCTTCACAGGGTGGGAGGGAGGAGGCTGACTGCATCTGCCACAGGACTTCACAGCAAGCTGCTGATGATAAGAGCCCCAGCAGGCCTTGCTGGCTGTCACCATCCCATCATCAGCAACCCTGAAACCACCAGCATCTGCCCTGTGCCTCTCATCTGACACACTCCCTCACTGGACACACACCAGCCATCAGAGCCTACCTGTACCACCACATTCAGCAGCAGCAGCCACACGAGCACATCTTGCAGCCTGTTTAACTAGCAATAAACTGCAGAAATTACTAAGAGAAAGGAACGAATACAGATCTTCTAGGAGCTTTTAAGCTGCTTATCCAGTTTTCTCTAGTTTTCCTAAGGTTGTCTTCTCATTCATAAAATTCTGGTATAGACAGAAGAGGGTTTCTCAGTCTGCTTTGCCTGTAAAAGCACAGCACCTTAGGCAGCCAGGTAGACTTTTTCTTTAAATAAGTGCATAGGTTGTTGCTGGCATGAAGCAGATTAAAGTCAGAGGCATGTGTTGAAACAGTTGCACTGCAGAATTCTTCAAATTAAACAGGGTCCTTGTTAAAATACTGATAGGAGAATAATTTTTCAGATAAGAAAACTAAATATTCATATTAAATGCTTCCATACCTTGCATTTTGAAATAGGGTGTTTAAAAATAAAATTAAAAAAACCCCCAAACCGAAAACCCTATATCAACAAGAAAGCCCAGTCTCAATGTAGAGGCTCATCTGTCTAAGCATCCTTGTCAGATTAACCTCAGACTTTACATACACAAAAATCCTTCTCTGCCTAGAGAAAGTAATCGAAAAATTGCTAGTAGAAAGCAGGTTTTTTTCAGAAAGTTAGGAAAAGGAGGCTTAGCTAAGTGTAAAGCTAGGTGTAATCCTCACAATGGAATCACTGGAATATTCTTAACATATGAAATATTTTAGGTTTTAAACTCTATACCTCGTAGTCTCACTGTATTGCAACTACAGACTATCAGACCACTAGGCTTCCTATCTTTTTTCCTCATACTGTTTCTCTGTTTCAAGATTTTCTGTTGGAAAACATTGGAATCCAAACCCAACACAGCTGTAGTAGTTGAACAGCTGCTTCACTTTTGAGATGAATGGTGCAGCTTTATCCTCAAATGCACTCAGTGCTGACTGATGTGAGACACTCCCCAGGTGATAACATCCAGCCTCCGATCTCTCAGCAGCTTCATCACTGGGAGACCAGGGCATTAGCTGTGGGAATGGGCTGGAGGGTCTGCAATGGCCTTTACCTGCTGGCCTGAAGGTCTTGCTGGAAAAAGAAATCACCAGCCACAACCACTGCTATGAGCTGTGGCAAATGGCTCTGCTTTTGTTTTCACAGAGAGAAGCCCAGTCCCACCCAGTTCTTCCCAACACTTTGTATTGCCTTGGTGCTTCTGGTCTTGGCTGGCTTCTTCAGCCTATGCAGCTGGTTAGAGACTTCCCTTCACCAGGAGAGCAGAAATACCACCAGTTCCCCTACAATGGCAAAACCAGCCTCTTGTGACTTTGGTGCAGGCTTGGAGGAGGTGAAATCCATGGCTTTCTCTGCCGGGCTTGGAGGTGAGTTTGCAAATCATGAATGCTTAGCAGGAGCAGCTAAGGTCTGTCAAAGGCTTGCCTAAGCAGTTCACAGGAACGCAAACACAAAATATTGGCATTTCCTTCCGTTTCATTTCTTACACTGCTCAGCGTAGTCCCTCCTTTTGGTAACAGCAATTCTTGGTTGTGTTTTTCCCCATCGGAGTTGTTGGATGCCAGTAACCTCGTTATATGTATCTTATTGCAATACAGCACACTGCTTCAGTTCTTGTACAAAGTTCAGCACTTTCAGGAATTATATCAACTCTAGAAGAGTCTGATCCTGCTCTTATGGCAGGCAATGACCGGACTTTTCCATGAAACCCGTACATGCTCACTATGCATTTAATCACTCCTCAGAAGGCAATGAAAATAGCAAGTGGCAGGAGAGGGGTGTTGTGCTGATTTTGCAGCAGCCAGTTCTTGAGAGCAGCCCCAGCATTTAGGCTGATCACAGCCCCAAAACACTGTCCTGGCAGCCAGGATTGACAGCGTTGGTGGGGTTTGTCCTCCCCTCCCATTTCAAACATAAGGTCAAATTGATCTGCTGTCCAGTACCTGCAGATGGGGATAGGGGTTTATTCAGGGTAGAAGCTGATCTCACTGTGATACATGGCATCCACTGCTCTATCTAATGCCTAAATTTCCTTTAGCCATTCTTCCCTCCCCTGCTCAGCCTGGCAAGCTCAATTGAAGAATTCCCCTCAAGAAAAAAACAAGCTGTGCATCGCAGGGAACCCAATTATGATACCAGAGCTGGGATCTGAACACTTAGGCTGCTAGCATGAATTTGCTAGTGAATTTCCCAAACACTTTTTTTTTTTTTTTTTACATTTTGGGAAAATTAGCAGGAGAGACACTGGAAAATTCACAAGCACCTCATACACTTCTAAGTAAGTGTAAACACCTGGGGATGTTCAGTGAGAAGTTTAACAGCTTCTGTAGGAATTCACTAGCTGTTCAAACATGTAATTGAGTGTTAACAAGCTTAACAGGGCAAAAAATAACAATGATTCAATAATTGGAGTATGGTATGCTTTTATTCCTTATTTCCCTGCAGATTGGAGGGAGCTTATGTACCTTTACCTGTCCAAGTTAAAAAAATAATTAAAAATTACCTTTTAGGAGCCCTTCAGCAGCTTGGTGATTGTGTCGTTCTAGTTCTTTCAACAATCAGATACTCAAGAGCAACGTTATTGCCTGGCCAGGGGAGTGTGGACCAAGCTATGGCTTCTCACATAACCTGCTTCCTTGGCCTCCTGAAACTCATACTGCACCAGCAGTGCTCTTCCCCTATGACAATTCAAAGCCTAGAGAGCTTTGGTTTTTACCCTATTTAAAAATAAATACATACTAATTACAGGACAAAAGTTAAAAATCTCCATTCTACTGTGCTATGCAATCCTGCTGCTTGGCATGGGCAGAGGGTTCAATGCACCTTTGCTGTGAGCAATGGGGAGGGCTGAAAAGGAAAAATCAATGCCATTTCTTGTTCAATTAAGTTCATTGTGATTCAGAACCACCTCCTCACACTGCAGAGCCTGCAAGAGATCAGTGCTGCAATCACTACCTTTTAACAGCTTGCTTTCTCCGTCTGGACTGCACAAGTCACTCACTGGCAGGGCATCACACTCTGAGGAAAAGAAAAAATGGGGGAAAGGAAAAAACCATCCTTACGGGCCCCTCTGAAATACATCGTTGTGAATCACGGGTCTTCAGGTGGGCATTTCACAGAAGGGGAGAGAGGGCAGTTTCCTCAATGAGTCATTTTATTTAGATGTCAGAACTACTGCTGTCTTTTTACCCTTCAGCAAGAAGTTCACTCTCCTTGCTGCCTTGATGAGAAGTATCTGCAGTACCCGTCGTGCTGCTTGGTCTCACTCAGGCTGAGCCATGTCATGGTCTGGCTCAAAGACTTTTGGAAGTCAACAGGAAGATTCTGAAGACTCTGTTGGATTACAGCTCAGATCAGCCCAGGAATCAGGGGCTATCAAGAGGTCATGACAAAGGATTTTTAGGGGCCCTCCCACACTCTGCTTCACTTTCACTATTCTGAGGCAACAGTAAAAACAAAAAAGTCTGTGCATTAGAATGGGGTAACCTGGAGAGTTTCCAATCCCGAGCCCCAGCCTGCTGAGGATGCCAAGGTCTACCATGGTGCAGGGTGCCCCCTCAATTCCAGCACCAGCACCAGCACCCCACAGAGCTGCTCAGCACCTCCTGAAAGAGGAAACCAGGATGCTTGTGAGCATGTCTCACTCTAGTGACAGGACAGACAAACTACAGCAGCCTGCCTCTTCCCAGCCTGCCTTTTCTGGCTACTGCCTGCTCCCCAGCTGGAGGGGGCTTGTCCAAGGCCCTGGGGGTTCAGTCCCCAAATTACTAGGGTCTAGCAGAGCAAACAGTTCATTACAAAACCCAAAGATGAGAATGATCAGGGATGGCACAGGCAAAGAACAACATGAGAAAGAAAAGTAACTCCTTAATGTTCCTAGGCAAAGGTCTTTGGTGCTCACAAAGATGGTTTTAGGTCCTGGATGCATTTAAGCTAATGGCAGTGGATAAGTGATGCATGAAACACCTTAGTTCACAGCCATCCACATCCCTTTCCAGCTTCTTTATTGCACTGCTAGATCATGCTCAGGAGCAAGACAAGTCCTCTAGGAGGCTGCTGGTTGTCTGGTGCTCTTATGCACTTACTGACAGCAGCCGTGGAAGTGCTCTTGCCCTTTCCAGCTGCAATCACCTGCATGGCAGCTGACACATGACAGTGATATTTGAGCTAATTGTGCCAATTGGGGCATGCATAAAATAAACATGGCCCAAATGCAGGTTCTGAAGAAGGATGATTTTTAATGAATGTATACTTCTCTGCTCAAGTCATGCCTTTGTGAAACCAGTTTGCAGGTCACATCAGGAAGAAGCTTTCTACTCGGATTCACAGGACTTATCTCTGACCTTTCTCAGTTTCCAGTGTCATAAATAGGTTCCTGAAGCTAATAGTAGAGAAGGGGGATGAAGAAGTTGCCTGTTCTCAGCACCTTTGCAAAGCAGACTGCAGATGCATGTACAGACCCATCCTGTGTTTCCTTGTCACAGAGCCCTTTTCACCTTTACATATGTTCTTCCTCCCAGATTTCATCCTTCCCAGGAAAGTGAGATCTCGTTGAAGTTCTTGCAATGCCCGTATGAGTGGCTGAACATCTGTCCTAGTAATGTTCTCATCAGCCCACAATTAATTAACACATTGGTTTCCTGCTCCCTAAAGCCCCAAGTTCCCCTGCAATTTTGGTTTTCGTGACTAAGGACTGATGAAGAAAAATGTTGAAGCAGTGTCTTCCTATGATAGCTGGAAATCTAATGAGGTTGGTTCTTTAAATATA
The DNA here is from genome assembly GCA_013397115.1 of Edolisoma coerulescens. Classification (NCBI taxonomy): domain Eukaryota; kingdom Metazoa; phylum Chordata; class Aves; order Passeriformes; family Campephagidae; genus Edolisoma; species Edolisoma coerulescens. Next base: position 9,804 of record VWZW01004877.1, on the reverse strand, counting down.
TGTTTATGGGTTTTTTCTAGAACAAATCATATTGACTGTTACAAAGAAAACTCAGAGTGGTATTTCAGTTATTGAAGTCCTGTTGTAACTGAAGGTTAATAGCTGCTGTGGCAGTAGATACTCTATAAATCAATGGCAGAAACACGTGAATCAGAATATCACCCCACTGAGGTACATCCCATCTCACTGTGGTCAATAGAAGTTGTGCTGCCAACGTCCATGGAAGCAGGAAATGTTCATGTGTCAGCAAATTTTAATACTAGTTATTGATACATATTGAGGATATAGGTTTTATGCACCAAGATTTTGTTCTGACAATGCCACTGTTTACTCCGGAATTGAAGTTTGGTTCTGAACCAAGATCCAGAATTTGGTTATTGGCATTTACAATCAGAGACGCTGAAATTATCTTAATGCCGTGGGAGTGCATTCAAGGTTATTATCAGGCACTCAGGATGACAAGTATCTGGGCCAAGGTGGCTATTAAGGATGTCAGAGAGTGAACAACAGCTCTGGCATGATACATACAGCTCATCACAAACCTTCCGATTCCTTACGTGGTGTGGATTTCACCATAATGAAGCAGTCCCTGGAACAACCTCAAAAGGATGTGGTGGAATCTCCAGCACTGGAAGTTTCCAAGACACAACTGGACAGGGTGCTTGATAATCTCATGTAGATTCCCTTTTCCATCTGAGGTTGGACCAGATGATCTCTGGAGGTCCCTTCCAACCTGAGTTGTCCCATGGTTCCGTGTTCTATGACAATAGTAATTCTGCATGCCAGGAAATCCACCGATACAGGCCTTTACACAGCCATTATCCAAGCCTATATACTTCCGTCCAGCCTATAGTGAAAAGTTCATGACATTTTCCATCAAAGTGAAAAAACCCCAAAGACTGGCTTTAGGCTTCTCCTTCTTGAAGGAAAATTTCAGTGGTAAAGATGCCAAGGGCTGATACTGCTTTTCTTCTGAGACTGCTTTACAGAAACCACCCCACTCTTTTGAAACATGCCCAGGCACCTTAAGCAAATCATGTGTTGCAAACATAATTGTAGTGGGTGTGAACTCCATCTGGCTAGAGAAGCACAGGCTCACATGCCTCCCCTCAGCTCGCCTGGGCTCAGCAGCAGAGCCAGTGCCACAATCCAACATAAAGGGGTCACGCTCACAAGCAGCATTTTGAGTGCATGCACAGGCACCCTCCTAAAAATATATCCCAAAGGAGTGCAGTTAAATGCAAACACTGCTCTTTCTGTAATAGACAGTGCTTTCCTTGCTGGATTGGCTGGCACAAGCTGATCATGGTCAAGTGATGCCTTGGTTTTTGAAGACTGCTTTTTAAAAGGAAGAAAGTACTGAAGAATGAACATAGAGACCGAGCTTTTCAAATGAATGTAGAGGAGTCTGGCATTCCGGTATTCCCCTTTGAAAATCACAGAAACTGGGCCTGAAGTTTCCATTATTCTGATCACTTTCCAAGTTCATCTCAAATCATTTTTTAATGTGTCAAATAGGTTGCAAATACCTTAACCAGCATTTTTCATTTTTTTTAAGATTTGGTATCAAGCAATAATGTCCCTTTTTTCATCCACTCAGCCACGTACGTTTTCTCTTTCCCAATTTTGTGTTCGAAACCAGAGCAACAGTTTACATTACAGAAAGACATTTTCACAAGCATGAAATGACAATCATTTTCATGGTGAACGATAAGTGCCATTTTAGTACTAATTACTAGAGAGATGTGGGGCAAATTCTGGTGCATAACTTTAATTTTTTATGCTTAGCTAAAGTCAGACACATCCAGACTAATGAATCCAGGTGTCTAATGAACAAGAGCACCCAAAAAACCCCTTTAGAAGTCTGGCTGTTAGTGAAAGGTATTTCTTTAATCCTACCTGTCACATTTTCAGTGTGTTCTCATCATTTTTCTGCTTAAATATAATCTTGGAGGATCATACTTTGAACAGCTATTCATTTATCAGCTAGATTTGATGTTTGCATGTATTTTTCTGGCTGGCCACCTTCCTCTAGGGAAGATAGCAGCTGAGGACTGGGAGCCCCAGCATAAGCAAGGACAGCCACCTCTGCAGGACTGTAAAGCTGTCACTCAGTCCATCCCTCCTTCTCAGGAGACCCGCGAGACAGGAGGGTGCGGAGGCACAAGCCGCTGGCTCCTGTTTCCATCAGCTTCTCCAGGGCCAGGTCTCTGGCTGACGGTGAGGGAGAGAAAAAGCAAGCGGTCACCTCCTGGTAGAGGCGGTGTTACTGCAGGATGAGCTAACAGCGAATACATTGCTTAACACCCATGGGAGGGACTTTTTAAATATCACCGTGATCACCGGACCCTCCCCTTCAACCTGAGACGATGCTTAGAATAAATCAGTCTCTGACTGACAGCACCAAAGATTTATGTTTTATCCCTATTACTAGCCTGAAAACATGAAATAAAAAGCCCATGGTGTGAGATGTTTGAAAAGATATTTTGCATTTTAAAAAAAGGATGAAGGGATAAAGAATTTGTGGGGATGCAGACAGCTTTGCTGGGGAAAGCATCTCGCTGTTACCTTGAGCTGGCTGCCTCTTTTGAGTTTCAGCCATGACAGTCAGCAAGCCAAAAACTAAATGAGAAAACACATCCTCTAAACACGGTGGGTCCCCTTGTGGTAGATGATTTCGATGGAGCTAAGCTGGAATTAAATCAGCTGCCCAGCACGCTGCTCTGTGCCCGGCAGCAACAGCACAGGGCTGCCCACCCAAGTATCCCCGCAGCCCCGTGGGCACACGGAGCAGCCCACGCTGCGCCCGTCGCTATCTCTGGCAGAGCTATATCTGGCCAGCAGTCGTGGGCTCTGTCCGTCTGCCTCCGCCACGGCAGCAAGCACACACCGCCACAGGATGACACGGCAGCCAACCCTAACAAGTGGAGCATGAGGCTGCTGCTGCCAGGATGGAGAGCTTTTTCTTAAAAACAAGGGCAAAATCGTGCTGATGAGCAAATTGTCCTAACAGGAACTGAGCAGGTCACTGTCAGACGTTCCTCTCCTTAAGCACAGACTGATGTATCTTCGAGACGGGCTGATATTCAAGCACCTTCTAAAACATGACACCTCCTAATACCATGTTGGGAAAAAATAAAGGAAAAAAAGGACAGTTTGATAAACAACTGTCCCCACTTCATCCTGCTCCCCGGCTCCAATAGAGCTGAGAGTGCTGCTATTTGAGATGGGCAGAAACCGCTGGCTTTTGTTCAGAATCTATAGTGCAGTGGGCCCCTTCCTGGGGCAGGGAAGGTGGTAAGGCTGGAGCCAGGCTTGAATTTCAGACAGATCTGGACTGCCCCAAAAGTCAAGAACATTTAGAGGAATTTGGCCAGACCCTTTTCTCCTCTGTAATTGATGCCTCTAGCTGTGAGATCCCTTTTTGTTGTTGCTTGGCCAGAAATCCCCTAGAAATGCCTGTTCTTATGAGATTTGTGGCCAGATTGCCAGAGGCTACAGTCATTTCGGCAGTGATGGACATATCAAAAGCCAGATATTAAACTCTTCCTGATTGTGCATTGGAAACTGCCCCAAAGTTCATTCCAAAGCAGATTTGCAGAGTGTTATGTTCAACCCAAGCCTCTTGGAGCCAGCCCAACCTTTAACCTGAAGCTATAGCTTGTCTGCCCTCAGAAAAAAAGGAGGAGACAAAACCATAGCAGATAAATCAATAAGAAATAATAAACCAATAAACCAATATGGTTATCAGTAGGGCAGAGAAGTGAAAAGAAAAATTCCTCTTGCTGCAGCCTCCACAACCTGGTGCTCCTGCAAAGGTGTCTTGTCCTTCTCAACAGCAAACACAGCCACTAATGGCCAAGCTCCCAAGAACGGTTAAGTCCAGTGTTTATACCCATGCACCTCAACCCACAGTCCTTTCATCCTCTTCCTTTTTTATGCTGATAACGCACCAACTGTGAAATATAAAAGATCTTTTGGGCTATCTAACCCACCCCTCCTGGGAAAAGGACAGGGCTCCACATTTTGATAGCTGCTTCAATCTCTCTTAAGAGTTACAAAATCACTCATCACCACAGCAGCAAAGAGCTGGGTAAAAGTGTTTTGCCTTAGCTTCATCTTAAACTCAAAAATTTTGCTACTTTGAAGGAGAACTTTGTGCACAGTGCAAAGCTTAACCTTACCCTCCTTGCCACTGCCAGTGTCTTCAGGAGCGTGTAAAAGACAACCCTACTCTGGGCTTCAGCTTTATGGTGGAGCGAATGAAGGGCAAGCTGCCAGGGGACACAGCCCCACGGCCTGTGCCTTGCACTTCATTCGCTACCATGTGCCCACGTGCTGAGCTGGCTCTGAGAGCTGGCTGAAAATGAACCTTTTTTATTTTTTAATTCCTCAGATTAGTTTTCAGCCAGCTCTGTCCTCTAATTCTTCTCTCTGTCCACAGTGGAAATCTATAAATAGGAAGAAAAGGTGGAACAAAAAGAAATTATGGAAAGGCACAGAGGTGGCAAGCCAGTGTTTTTCATCTGCAGGGCCCAGCTGATGACTGGCGTAGTTACCCAAAATTACCCTTGCCTTTGAGCTGGAGAAACAAAGCTTGGGGGCTCATGATGGCTTTGAAGGGATGCACATGCAGGCTGCCACTGCACACATTAGGGAGACCTAAAGAGGCAGTGGCATTCACCAGCACTATTTTGTGAATGGAGCTCTCAGCAAGGAAGCTTTTCGTCTTGCCCTCCAGTTTCTTTACTCCTAGTTGCACTGTCATTTAACCCCCTGCAATCTCTCTCCTTGCCAGGTGGGCTTCAGGCATTTGCAGCCCATGGGAGTCATGGGTAGCCAGCCTGGCAGCTGCTGTCTCTCTGTCATTCAGGTCTGAGTATTGACACAAGGGGTTTGTAAAAGAGAGGGACCGGTAGCTGGTCCAGGACCCTGCAGCACAGCCAGCACAGCAGGACTGCGGACTGGGGGGAACTGGGACGAGTGGAAGCCAAGAGGAATTTTCACTCCGATCAGCCCCCCTTTGGCTCCTGGAGATGCTACAGACGGGTGGTGAAGGACAGGGCTGAGCTGGGGAGGGGGGGAAACTGTGCAGTGAAAGAGCCACGGGAGAAGGCTGTCTGATTACTTAGCACTGGGAGAAGCCCATGCCGGCACCTTAAGGTCCCTCTCATGCTGCTGGAGGGGATGGCCTTGAGGATGGTCCCGGGAGGGTGCCCGGGTGACAGCGTACCCCAGAACAAGCCTTATCCCCGGCAGGGCTCATCGGAGCCTCGGACGGCCCCGTGCCCTCCACCCAGCCCCTCACACCTGTAGCCTGTCCCCAGAGGATGGGGTGCGATGGCTGGGTGCCACGGTCCCAGCAGCAGGGCGGCCCCACCGCGACTCCCCAGGGCTGTCCCACGCGTGACCCCTTTCGCCACGCCACCCTCTGCGGTGTCACCGCCGGGCTGCTGCCGCCGGGATTGAGCACCGGCAGAAAGGCCGGGAGAGACCAGCCCCCCCTCCTTCCCCGCTCCCCCCAAACCTCAGCCCGAGGGTGACGTCATGGTGGGGGAGGGGCGGGCAGGGGGAGGGGACCCCCGCACGTCCCTGTCCCCCTGCACGCTGCGCAGCGCGGGGGCTGGGCCGGCCAG